>CATQJL010000223.1:51033605-51372593 GCA_958299035.1 Cylicocyclus nassatus | reverse complement strand
AAGCAGTGGTATCAACGCAGAGTACTTATATTGCAGACAACAAGCAAATAAGGCGATGATTGAAGGCATCTTTGGGTCCCTTTTCTCACAATCAGGGACACGTCTTGTTGGCGTTCCGTCGTTTGACTCGAAACATTGCCTTCTGTCGGGTATTCGACTCTCGCCAAGTTATAACCAGGGTTGAGCAAGAGGTCAGGCTCAAGTCCTTCAAAAACGACCTCCCTCCGCCCCTCCGGTTGTGAAAGCCCCTAAACGACTCTCCGCTTCACCTCCAAGTCCTCAGGGTGTTATATTTTGAAGAAGATCAGCCTTCATTGCAGGTTTCTATTTTTTGTCTGTAAGCCCGACTTTCTGCGATTGCACAACCACACGCAACTAGACGGCAAGGTTTAGATCTGGATAGTCCTCTTTTCAGAGCTATGGTTTTTACAGGGGTGGAGTGTTTGGCTCTAAATTCTCAATATAGCAAGAAGAGGCTTTGCGCTCAATAGTCATATCATAAGGGGCGATTTTTGAATTTTGAAGGCAAGTTAAGAGGGTCAGGACGCAACCCCTCAAAAGCTCAGGCGGCCTGACCTTTTGAGGGGGTTGCGCCTGACCCCATTAACTTTATTTGCGAAAAAGCTTTTCTACCCAAATTTTATGTGATTCGCTAGCTCAACCCTCGAAGATTCCACAGTAAGTGTTTGAGCCCGATTCGACTTGTTTCGACCTTGTGCTAATCCGAGGAGTTGAACGCACTCAGCGTGAAAAACGCACCGGTTGGAATTTTGGCACCACTTCTTACTTGACGTTTGAAAGCGATATAAAGCCCGATTTGTAGCATAGCTTGTAGAGAACATTACTTTGTTATGAGTATACATAAGTGACTATTCTCACTTCTGACCAAGCTGATCACGTTTAGAAATCACGCTTTTTAGACGTTAAGAAACACTAGAAACTGCCAGTAGGTTAATGGTTTGTAGAGCGCATAGAGGTAGTTTGACATGCTGATTATGGAAATGATATCCATACCACACAGCAAGCTTCCTTGTCGACCTCGTATGTCAAGGTAGAAGAGATGAAGATTTGAATTTTGGCTTGAAACATCAGTATGCTGTTTATGACCGTCATTCCTTCATGTGATCGCGATACCACCGCAAAAGCGCATTTCTTCTTCATCTTCGCAGTATCTCCCCAAGCTAACAAATTCGACTCTTAATTATGACCCCCCCCCCCTAATCTTACCCTCAATACGATCTCCCAGGTCGGGCGCGCTTGACCCCACGCTCAACCCTAGTTCAAACCCACATGTGTGCGTTGTGAGTAAATGAAGAGTTGAGATAGAATTCTCCTGCTCAACCAGAAATTTGTCTATATTTTGCATTCAACAGCTAGCTCTTTCTTTCTGCTAAAGTGCGGAACAGTTGTATTAGAGATACAAACATTTTTGGTGAAATCTTCCTTTGAAATCGTTGCGACCCAGTCAGGAAATGGGATCGAGGGTTACGTTGCAGTACACGTCACCATTTGGTAATGTCTAATAATTCTAAAGATGTTTTCAAAGTAGTTTCATCAAGCAACTTTGACTTTATGATTAAACACAGCTAGTGTGCTCAAGATGCTGTGAAAAAAACAACTCCTGCTATGGCTACATCCATCCACGCGTTTGTTAAAATGTATAAAGTTTCTAAGCTAAACTGAAATTTTGTCTTAAGTTCGCCCAACCCCACATGACTCTCAATAATCTCAACAATTCCGCAAAATTGCCACGGTGACCTAATTTACGTTACTTGTTACTGTATTACTCATGCAAAAAATCAGCTTCCGAAAGTATTAGGTCGTTCCGAAAGTAATGTCGCATTTTTCAAATGGACGCCACATTTCGCGAAACCAAGATTTTCGAGAGCTCTTAAGATCAGTCGATGCAGCATTTCGTCCTCTTTCTAATGGTTGTACTATCATTGCATAATATTCAATGAGCTCTTGAAAAAACACCAAAAGCTGCGACTCATGCTTTTTGTCATGGTCAAGTTCGGCTATTTTTCTATATTTTTGTACTCATTCCCCGAAGATATACAAGTAACAGATAAATAGAGCAAACCCTATAGGCCACAAAACAATTTTTCTCTTCTCCTTAGTTTGCTTTTTAGAGTTTGTAGAATTAATTTTTTAGTGCTATCAAATTCCATATTTGGTCAACTCAAACCTCACAGAACAACAACCGGCAAGCAACTTGGGTGTCATTCGACGCAGCTTTTTCTCCTCTTTTCACCAGTTGTTCTTGGTTTCCGATTCATCAAGTTTTCCGGGATAAAATTACCATAATTCAGGTTTTCCAGGGCACCCCAGGCTGTACCCGAAATTCCCGAAATGATAATCTGATGCGATAAATGCTCATATACTTTGTAAAATTAGTGTTAAACCATAGACCACCTTTGTAAGTTTCAGAATCCCAAAGTTTATTGGTGTTTGATGCTTATGTGTTTGAGACAACCTGCAAAAATTCGGTGACTTCATTGAAAAATCTCTACAAAAATTATGGCGAGATACGGAAAGCAGAAAAAAAGTGGTACCGTTTCCTATACGGTTTGCTCTATCCATCCATTACTTGGACTCCTTCCGGGAGTTATTACAAAAAGCTAGAAAAATTGTGAAACTTGACCTTCCCAAAAGGCATGTGTTGGAGATTTCAGTAATTTTTCAAAAGCTCATTCAGTATTCTGCAGTCAAGTTATAGCCATTAGAAAGAGGATGAAATGATGCATCGAATGCTACCAAGATCTCCTAGAAACCTTGCTTCCACGAGATGTAGCGTTCACATGAAAAAAGCGACATTACTTTTGGAACGACCTAATATATGGATCTCTAAAGGTATCCTTTTAACCTTGCCTCCAGCTAGGGTTGGAAGTTGCATTAAGAATTTACCTCAAGGTAAATGCAGTCCGTTTGATGAATACGGATTTTGAGTGATAACAGTACCTTGAGGTAAAATTTATCTCAAGGTACTTTCCATTCAATACTAAACACCTTGAGGTAAATTCTCAAGGTAAAATTTACCTTAAGAATTTACCTTAAGGTATTTTTGAGAATACGGGTATTTGCTGATATTGAGTGATAAAACTACCTGGAGGTAGAATTAACTTCAAGGTATCAATGATGAATACGGCCACAGAAAGTATGCGTCTCAAGCTAAGTATTTTGGAAACTGATGGACATGCAGTCATTTGCTAATCGAGGCACAATTCAGTGTCCGTTTCAATTGCTCATAAAGTTGTTTTGCTTGGAAAAGCTTTCCAGCTTTGCAGGTTTCTTTTTCAAATAATAGATGATTTGGAGTAGAAGTGATTTTTAATGCTTTATGCTGAAATGATCGGATTTGAAGGTACGGAGTCAAGGTTTGTTGCAGTGGTAAAGCAGATTGATCTTCTCGTAGTCGCGAGCTGAGGGCTCCGTTGCCGATCCAATTTGATCCTAACAATATCTTGCATTTTTCGTTTTATTGGTAACGAAAAGTGAGTGTGAACACTACCTGATAAGCAGAATCGAGAGTTTCAATGGTAACCGTGCCTGGTTTTGCGTAAGCGTTCTTTGCGTCGTGCATAATAGACAAGTAGTCGTAAGGAACGCTGGTGTACTATTGTGTTGAATCAGCCTCGGCTAGGAAGAGGCGCAGATTTGGATCTGCATAAAATTATCTAAAAACGAGCTCAATCAAATGGAGGGAACAACCTGCCATATTTTCGAAATACACATTAATGTATTTGTCTCTATCCACTCGCTGATGCTCGCCACTCAGTCCCAAACTATGCAGTAGGTTCACCATTATGGTTTTTGCATCCACACATCTGAAAGATTATAATTTTGAAAAACTGTGAAAATACAACTTTCGCAACGTAGCTTGCGCTCACTTTACATTATTGTTCGATTCAAGATATATTCTATTCTCCCCAATTCTTCCTACATTTGCACCGCATCTAAAATCGAGAGCGTACAATAAATATACCTTTAGTCAAGAAGGAAAACATAGATAATCATGAGGACTTCTCATACATCTCTATTTACATATTAAGGTCCTCTAATGTGCCAAATGATGTTACATTAGAGAATACTCTTAAATGAAAAGTTACGTACGACCCGTCTTCTTTGTTGACTATCTCGACAAATTCGTCTTCGTTCGTGCGAGGTCTAAATTCGACACAAGTGTTGCCAGCAATCTTCTGCATAGCCGCCATGATCATCGAGCGCTCTTCAGGACCTTGAAAAAGATATTTTAGCGATGTTTTGCTCAAATCTGAAGTGTAGTGAGCCAATACAGTTGATAATAAGATAAAAGTGTTCGTTTGCACAAAGAATTTTCGTTTTCAAATGTGATTCAAGTGTAGAAATTCAAGGTTACTGTAGGTGCCGGTGAACTTGTATGGAACGATGTAATTGCCATTCTCCGGGTATTGGTTCCACAACTCCTGCGACATGATAGATGCCGCGCAGACGAAAAGCACGAGAACTGCTTTCATTCTAGAACGAAAAAATTTATAAGTTGATCAAATTATTCTTTCGAAATGATGAAAAAATTTACGAACAAACAACAAGAACAACAACGAACATCTCACTAAGTTTGCTATTTTTCGGAATCTGTTGCGTATATATGAGTGAAAGCTTGCAGGGATACTCTCGCGCGCATGTCTCTGGTATTTAAGCAAGTAGAAGGACTCTAGAATCAACAAGGACGGAGTTTTCACCTTTTCAATCACCTCGTTCTTTTGTGATCAGACCGAATTACAAACGTCCTGTGCATATAGGTAAGTATGTGTGTATGTTTCTAGTAATATAATGGCGCATGTGAGTATGTTTGTGGAAGGTGAAGACCTGGAATAGGTCAAAAACTTATGCTTTCGAATTTGCTTGCCTTTCATAGAAAACATTGTTTATGCTGCTGACCATGAACGAATGATTTGCAGCATGCCCTTGCAGTGTATCCCACTTAGTACTCACATGAAACAAATTCTATATCGAAATGCAATGTTTGAGATTGTTCTTATCAATTCACTATTCGGTGAATTAATGGTTTTAAGGGATGTCCATTAGTTGAAAAGTAAAAGCTTTTTGAAGTCTTTCCGCCTGTGACAAGGATTAAAGAGACCCAATGTCTATCTAAACTTATAAGCTACCCAGCACTCTTTCCATTTCCAAAAAAATAATGATAACGGTTTCGCTCACTTTGCAAATCTTTTGATTTTCCACATTTGACTGATTTCGCTACCGCTTTGACGACTACACGGGAGCTCTTTAAGGCTATAAAAAACCATGTGAAGGTTTTTGCTTGAACCTGTGCATATATGTGAGTCGCTGTGAGCTAAGTTCAAACATGGCTTCTCTTATTTTTGGCACAAATTACAAATCTGTGGAAAACGTGCCCAATTAATGAAGTGCTTGGAATGGCTCGACAAGGCGACGACGGAAGCCACACACCGCCTGGTGCCGCAAGCTATGAATTCTTTCTGTATTTCAAGAGAGGTAAATACATGAATTAGAAGGCTGGAAGCTGACATCCGTTTCAGATTTTCAGCTGCTTTTATATCAAACAATCCGTGCTATTTGACAAAACTGAAAGCTATAAAGCGCTATTCCATGACTAGTTTTTCACGGAAATGAAAAAATCAACAAAAAGCCCATACTTGAAATAAAGGAATGACACATATCACAATATCATGCCAAGGTCATACACGGAGTCTGCCTTTTACAATGTTTGTTCGATATTTGATATCATTACAAATATGCATCATTCTATAAGTCATATGTAAACGAATGTAATATTTCTGGATAATAGTCATACAGATTGAAGCGACAGATGAGCTTCACCACGAGAAACCTCGAATTTTCTCAATGAAGTTTTATTTAATTTTGCAGTCATGGAAGCTCTGCAAAATTTCCTCGAATTGCGAAAATAGGCGCTCGCCAAGTCAGTGCTTCACCTTTTCAGAATACTCATTTTCAAATTGGTAGCACAGAGGACAGGGGATTTGGTTGGTTCGGCGTAGATTGCACCTTGATGCGTAGCAGTGTCTTACACCGCTACTCGGTAACCTTGCTTTTATTAGCAACCGACCAAGACCATTCGCGAAAATATGTTGTCGCCTAGAAGTTAGCTAAAAGATGAAATCACTTGTGTCGCCGTTGATCGTACTTTGACATAAGCGGGATACAAGTGAGAACCTAAACTTGTTCCTGTAGCAAGCGATTGTTGACTGGTGTTTATTTATGTTTTTTCGCACCAGAAACGCTTTGAAGGTTTATCAGAGGATTTCTCCAATTTCTGCCATCCGATTGGCGGTTTTTCCATTCTGTGCTTTGTAATCCATTTCTTCGAAGGGTCTAAAAGCCGGGGCTTGCCTGATAACTAAAGACAAGACAGCCGGAGTCTCGGAGACATTCGATGTCATTCCTTTATTTCAAGTATGGGCTTTTTGTTGATTTTTCCATTTCCGTGAAAACGTAGTCATGCAATAACGCTTTATAGCTTTCAGTTTTGTCATATAGCACGGATTGTCTGATATAAAAGCAGCTGAAAATCTAAAGCAGACGTCAGTTTCCAGCCTTCTATTTCAGGTATTTACCTCTCTTAAAATACAGAAAGAATTCATAGATTCTTGCAACACCAGACGGGCTTCCGTCGTCGCCTTGTTGAGCCATTCCAAGCACTTTACGAATTGAGCACATTCCATAAATTTGTAATTCGTGCTAAAACTAGAGAAGCCATATTTGAACTTAGCTCACTTCGACTCACATATATGCACAGGTTCAAGCAAAAAACTTCACAATGCTTTTTTTTCTGACCTCAAAGAGGTTCTCTTAGGCCCGTATGCATATGCACGTACATCCCCGCGGGGAGGGGAGGGGATCTGAAAGGGGAAGCGCCATATCTCACTGCTCTAGATATCTTTCGTCTTCCTTCTTTATCTGTTATGAAGGTTCTTATACCCTAATACCTGCGCATAATGGATGCCAGGTTATTGCCATAGAAGATTAGATTTTTACAACTTTGTGTGATCCCCTGGGGATCCCCAGGGGATCACCTCTCATTTTCAAAGTCATTTATCCTTTTGAAATCTTCATGAAAATGCCGTAAAGTTGTACTGAGGATATACTACGATACTGCTGAGCATGTTTTCGACAGAAGAAATCGAATCTGAAGATTTTGATTTTCTCGATAATCCCTGGCTCGCGAGCAGCAGCGGTTCATCGAAGATTTTGATATCTTGAGATTTCACTCATTTCTACCATAATTATGTTTAGCAGTGCTGTAGTAAATCTACAATACAATTTTAGAACATTTTCAAGGAGTTTTCAGAAAGATAAATAACTTTGAAAATGTGAGGTGATCCCCTGGGGATCCCCAGGGGATCAGACGAAATAGTGAATATCTAATCTTGTATGGCAGTAACGTGGCATCCGTTATGCGCAAGTATCAGTGTATGAGAACCTTCAAAACCAAGACAGAGAAAGAGGAAGAAAGATACATAGACTAGCAAGAAATGACGCTCTCCCTCTCAGATCCCCTCCCCTCCCCGCGGGGATGTACGTGCATACGGGCCTTAGTAGTCGTCAAAGCGGTACGAAATCCATCATCAAATTGAGAAAATCAAAGCTTTGCAAATGTGAGCGAAGCCGCTGTCATTACGCCTTTAAAATTGAAAAAGTCCTGGGTAGCTCATAAGCTTAGAAAGACATTAGGTCTCTTGAGTTCTAGTCAGCCGCACGAAAACTTGAAAAAAATCTTACTTTATAATCGATAATCTGGACAGCTAGAATCAGTAACTCACAGATTACTGGGTTGATAAGAACAATCTCGAACACTGCATTTCGATATAGAATTTGTTTCATGTGAGTACTAACAAGGGCAAGTTCCCAAGTCAGCTTGGCCAACCCGGATGAGTCATATATCACCGTAACGGGCTTGAAGTGCTGATTCCAAATCTGCTTTCCTTTTCTGCGGAGCAACCTTCCGAGGAAAGTTATGAGCATTTAAATGTCTAAACTTGTCGTGTTCAAAGTGGCTTAAAATCAGTTAAAAGCTGTAAAACAACACCCAACGGAATTTCATTATCTGTGTCCCGTCCTTGTAATCAATATACTTGATACAAAACTGATATGTGTTATTGTACAGGTTTCGCCAACTTTAAGCCACTTAAAACATGACAAATTCAGTCATTTAAATGCTCATAACTTCTCTCCGAAAGCCGCTCCGCAGAAAAGGAAAGCAGGTATGGAATCAGCGTTTCAAGCCCGTTACGGTGATATATGACTCATCCAGGTTGGCCGAGCTGGGGAACTCTCCCTCGTAAGTAGGGTATGCTGCAAGGGCATGCTGCAAATCATTCGGTCATGGTCAGCGGCATAATCAATGTTTTCTATGGAAATGCAGGCGAATTCGAAAACATAAGTTTTGACCTAATCCAGTGCTTACCTTCCACAAACATACTCACATGTGCCATTACATAGTAGTAGAAACATATACACATATATGCCTACATGCACAAGATGTTTGTAATTTGTTTTGATCACAAAAGAACGAGGTGGTCGAAAAGATGAAAACTCCGTTCCTGTTGATTCTAGAGTCCTCCTTCTTGCTTAATATCAGAAACCACGGGAGGGTACCCCTGCAAGCTTTCACTCATGTATCTGGAACAGATTCCGAGAATAGAAAATTTAGTGAGATGTTCGTTGTTGTTGTTGTTGTTGTTTTGTTGTTCGAAATTTTTCTCATCTGTCTGATGAATCCTTTGATCAACTTACTAATTTTTTCGTTTTAGAATGAAAGCAGTTCTCGTGCTTTTCGTCTGCGCGACATCTATCATGTCGCAGGAGCTGTGGAACCAATATCCGGAGGACGGTAACTACATCGTACCATACAAGTTCACCGGCACTTACAGTAAGCTTGAATTTCTACACTTGAATCACATTTGAAAACGAAAATTCTTTGTGCAAACGAACACTTTTATCTTATTATCAACTGTATTGGCTCACTACACTTCAGATTTGAGCAAAACATCGCTAAAATATCTTTTTCAAGGTCCTGAAGAGCGCTCGATGATCACGGCGGCTATGCAGAAGATTGCTGGCAACACTTGTGTCGAATTTAGACCTCGCACGAACGAAGACGAATTTGTCGAGATAGTCAACAAAGAAGACGGGTCGTACGTAACTTTCCCATTCAACAATATTCTCTAATGAAACATCATTTGGCACATTCGTGGACCTCATTATGTAAAGAGAGATGTGCGACAGATCATGTCTCGTGGATGTCTCTGTTTTATTCTTGACCAAAAGTATATTTATTGTACGCTCTCGATTTTAGATGCGGTGCAAATGTAGGAAGAGTTGGGGAGAATAGGATATATCTTGAATCGAACAATAATGTAAAGTGAGCGCAAGCTTTCAGTTTATTCTTGTTGATTATAAATTTCATAATAATTATTTATTTTCACAGTTTTTTGAACTCATAATCTTCCAGCTGTGTGGATGTAAAAACCATAATGGTGAACCTACTGCATAGTTTGGGACTGAGTGGCGAGCATCAGCGAGTGGATAGAGACGAATACATCAATGTGCATTTCGAAAATATAGCAGGTTGTTCCCTCCATTTGATTAAGCTCCTTTTTAGATAATTTTATGCAGATCCAAATCTGCGCCTCTTCCTAGCAGAGGCTGATTCAACACAAAAGTACACCAGCGTTCCTTACGACTACTTGTCTATTATGCACGACGCAAAGAATGCTTACGCAAAACCAGGCACGATTACCATTGAAACTCTCGATTCTTCTTATCAGGTAACGTTCACACTCACTATTCGTTACTAGCAGCAGTAAAATGCAAGATACTGTTAGGATCAGATTGGATCGGCAACGGAGCCCTCAGCTCGCGACTACGAGAAGATCAATCTGCTTTACCAGTGCAACAAACCTTGAGTTCGTGTGCTCAAATCCGATCATTTCAGCATAAAGCATTAAAAGTCACTTCTACTTCAAATCACCTATTATTTGAGAAACCTTCATATGGAATGCTTCTCCGAAAAAAATTCCACATATAAAATTCTTCTCTCTTCATGAGCAATTGAAACGGACACTGCTCTGTGCCTCCATTAGCAGATGTTCATTGTTATTCCATGTTCATTAGTCTTCAAAGATAATAAGCATGGGAGGAGGGCATAGTTTCTGGTTTCTTTCTGACCTTTGATTCAACTGGCTTGGCTTCGATAAGGCGGGTTTTGTGACGTAATTAAGGCCGCTCGAGCGGGTGCTCTCTGACCACTAGCTAGCCTTCATCAGGTCACAGAGCCCCGCCTTTCCGAAGGCCAGCCAGTTGAATCAAATGTTAGTTAGCCTTCGATTTTGCATGCCATCAGAATGCGATCCCCTTCTAAGTCAAAAGCATTAAGGTTAGGACAACTCGCACAGTAGATGAGGATAAGCTAGAGAACAGAAACCAGAGGAGAAGCTCTATGATTTTTGTCCCACATGTTTCGAGCAAAAATTTGATTATTTACGGATTACGATAAAACGCATTACTCAAACATAGGTTTTTCCTATTCGGCATCAAAGCGACTCAGTAGTACAACTTACTAAACAGCATCGTGTTGTTCTCGAAGTGTGCAGGTTTATAACGTACGATTGAGAAAATCACGCATGAATGCTTGTATTATCATTTGCGCTGCGGCCCGATGGTCCGTCACTTCGCTTGCTGCTCGGATGCCATGCATCATCACATATAAACCGTGACTTAATGAGTACGAGGTACATCTTTTGCGCTTTTCAATACGAGCACTTCATCTGTTTTGCTGTTCTTTGTCGATCAATACGCCGCCGTTCGTCTTAGGTATGCGCAGCATGGTACAGTCTGCCCTAATCCCAACCAGGCCAATATTGACATGGCGGGAGTTTGTGTTGTAGGGTTTCGCGGTCACGCCCACGGCCTGCTTCTCTGCTCTCTCTTCAGTCCTTTTGCTTTCTCCGACAGCGCGCATATGCAGCGCAGACCGCTAGCGCTTGCGAGCCGCAAATTTACGCCGACGTTTGGCCGATCCCGATTGTACCAGACTGTACAACGCCCTTCTGTCGCAAAATTCTTTTGATGTGTTCGGGCTGATTAAATCTACAGAGAAAAAAATGGTGCTTTTCTCAATCGTGGAATTAAAGTACTACTTGGGCTACCAATGGGTTTATAACTTAATGCCCCCCCCCCCCACAACCACTCTCCACCCTTACACACTCTAACTTCTTCTCGAGCTCAAGAGCTGGGAACGGGGAAAAATCTCATGGATTGAGTTCCTCAGATAACTTCACATAGGTTGTTACGTGCTGATCAATGCACAACGCGCAATGTGCTAGATGCGACCGCTTCGCTAGACACATGCACAGCGGCACGCCTGGGTCTGCCCACGTTCAATGAAAAAGGGTGTGGCTTATACACCTGAAAATAGGGTAATTCCGCATACGGTAGCCTCACTCCGCATGCACTGTGCTAGATAGGAATGCGGCTTGCGTTAGTGCGTATCATGCTTCCCACATCCATGTGCTGAACATAAGCAGCCCGAATAACCTCCTAAGCGAACTTTTAACAAAATCCGTAATTTTGAATAGGTCGTATCAAGTGGATTAGCGCCAATGGCGATATGTGCTCAGCATGGCGAATAACCTCCAAAACAGATCCCACCCTATACCGAGAATGTACCCTGTCGTGTACCTATTGCAAGTTCTTGTCACGAAGAAGTTTATGGCATGGATCTTTGGCTTCACTGAAAAAAAAACTGATAAAAGAAAGGTTTTGTGTATATCAGTTAGAAAGCTTGAAGAATGTACATATTGTTGGCCAAATCCCAAAATCACACAGTTTTGGTTTCGATCTCTTACATTTGTTAGGACGGCGGGGCGCAGGAGGAACCAAAGGAGCCGCCTGTAACTGCAGGGGATAATTGAGAGCGCAAGCCATGTGGAGAACATTTGGCATTTACCCAAAAAATTGGCAGTGATATCCATATAGAATAAAATTCCTCTTGGCTGTGCATGGAGAAAATTTCGAAGAATATATAAGATAGATTTGAAATCTGCACTTACAAGACTTTCTATCGAAATGCACCTACAGTGCGTCCTAGAACTGAAACGAAAATAACCGTTGAGATTAAAAGCATTTGTATCATGGTATTTCCACATGAGCCTCCACATGTGCTTTGTGTGATATCTTGATTGCGATATAGTCGACTAACTTGAAGCAAGGTGTCTCCATCGTTTTGAAGACAGTTCTTTGAAGTGGAAGCCTGATTTATTAGGAATTTGCTACAGGAATTCTATAGTTAGAAAAGTAAGTTTTATCAAAGAAAATGGATGATTTTTTTCCTGTTAGACCATTGTGAATTTGGGTTACCTTGGTGAATGTGCCTTCAAATGCTGTCTTCACAGCTTTCGGAAGTTTTCCTAGTCAGAGCATTAACATGTTGACGACCGTGTGCATCCGCCCGTACGCACGCCCTGACCACCTTCCAGCACTTTCGTGCATCAATTTATCATGTGTAAACGAAAAGTTCTCAGGTAACTTCTATGCAGTGATAACGCTGGTGGCCTGGTTGTCATATAGAACACACGGCATTGCGTTAGCTGTTAAACAGTCTAAACCGCAGCCGTATATCATCAGTCCATTTTGCCGTGGTCAAAAATGGCTTGGTCATCAGCGTGTTAAGGAACATCCCAAGCAGATATCCTGCTAAGCTCTTTTGGATCCCTGCCCAATCTTCTCCACATTGGTCATGCTTTTGATTATGTCCTGTGGATACAGGCGGCCGGGCCTTTGGTTTCTCCTGACCACTTCCTTTCTCTGATACGGATTTACCGTCTCTACGAAAGAAGGCTTGGTTGGCCTAAGGGGGGATACCTGTGTCCGACCTTTTCATAGCGGCGCCTCATACCATTACGCCACTCGTCCCCAGTCAAAATGTGGAATTTATAAATATCTCTTGCGGAGACAGGACTAAGCCTTTCCTCCTGCACGCCTCCATTCCAAACTCTGTCAGCGATCATCTCAAAGGCACCGTACACACAGGAGATTTTGATGTCATATTATGGATGGGTCCCTAATTAAGCCAACGCACAAATCTCGCTGCAGAAGCTGAATTCCAAAGCGAGAAAACCGCTTCGGAAGGTGAAGCGCCACGTTTGCTCAGTCCATCAACGTGGGTGGTCTGAAGGTAAACGCTCCAAAGTGTTTAATGTATCTAGAGTTGTCATAAGTCATTGTGTCATTGTGCCCCTCATTGTGATTAGCAGATTTTCAACCTTTCTATCTACCTTGTAGCCTGATTTTGAACTTTTTATCTTCCGACCACTCACGTATGGACAAAGGTAACGTAACGCTTCTATCTTCTGGAAGGTTTTGTCGCTTCGGAGTTCAACTTTTGCAGAGGGATTTGGGCGATGGCTCTTAGGAGCCCCTTTATTATAGGATACTAGCTGGCTTACCCGGCTCCGCCGTATGTTCCGAATAGAAAATTCCATTTCTTAACCGATCCGGACCAAACTTGGCACACATACACTACGGGCCCCGGTGGGTGTCACAGTCCACTTTTCGTTTCGATCGATGTCGATTTTATCGATTTTTTGCAAAATTTGAGCTAGGGGCTGGAATTTGGCAGAGGGGCCCCCACGGGGGTGATCAGCATGCTCGATGTCCCCCTGTGCCAACTCCCAGCCCCGTAGCTCAAACTTTGCAAAAATCGATAAAATCGATATCGATCGATGACGAAAAGTAGCCTATGACACCCGCCGGGGCCCGTAGTGTATGTGTGCCAAGTTTGGTCCGGATCGGTTCAGAAATGGAATTTTCTATTCGGAACATACGTACAGACAGACATACAGACAGACATACAGACAGACAGACAAACAAACAGACATTCAGCTTTATATATAAGATCAAAATCTCACCACTCTCGATTTGGGTGGACGCTGCTTTGGAGAGAACCTGGAGTCTGCTGCTTCCAAATGGCAGTGTTACTCTTTAAAGGCAGCGTCCAGGCAGATCCGAGCTCGACGACCACGCCCACTTCCCTCGGACGGCCAACCCCTTGTGAACGAAATCTCCTCAGCCTTGACGTGTTTTTACATGACCAACACAGTGGAACTTTCAGGTTTACCTGTTAGTACTTGCTTTCGACAAGGATAACATCAGAAGCACTCGTCCAGGTTTTCCCAAAATAGCCCCAAAAGGTGGTTTTCTGAGAAATTCACGCTTTTTGAGTTCCATATTCGGAATCAGCGCCATGGAAGGGCCTGGATAACATAAAAATATAGAAGTCGAGAATCTGCCTGGACGCTGCCTTTAAGCACGCTTCGATGGTACATCTACACTTGTATCTTACTCGAGTAAGTAACCTTTGCGCTTACAACGTGTGTTGATCCATGCGGAGCTAGATTCAGTTTGCGTCTGTATGAGTATTCCCGCCCGTGAATCCAGAGCCTCCAGATGTGCGGGCCACCGTTAACCTGATATCGACTGAGTGCATGCCATGCGTCAAAATGTCGAGCGTATCAGTAACCGCAGCATAGTGATAGTAGGTAGCCTGGCAGTTTGAGATGTGCTGAAGCTGAATCTTTGTCAGTATGTTATCTATACGTATGTTGAACAGAAATTTGTTTCTAAACCGATTCGGGACAAGCTTGGCACCCATACAAGAGGCGGAGCGGGTGTCGCGGCCTACTTTCCATCATTGATGGATATCGGATTTATCGAATCTTTGTGAGCACCTACTAGAATGGAAGGCGGCGGCAAGGCACAGGGGGTATGCTGATTGCCAAAACTAGTCTCTAATAATAAGCAGAAATTCTATAGGCTGCTGCATGACGAAGGCGCAATATCTTCAGGCGCGAACGCGGCTTTATTAGCCGCAGAGCGCATGAGGTGCGGGCTCTACAACGGTGAGGATACGCGCGCGTCGCGTTCGCGCCCGCTCAACTAATATTGCCATTGCGCCTTCGTCATGCAGCAGCCTTTACATTGTAGAAACTGCTGGCAGCGCAAGCACAGCTGTAGCTCACATGTGTCGTTTTATTGTTGAATGATCGCCCAGATCCTGCCACCAACGTAGGAGCTGCCACTGAAGACGTAGTTAGAAGCCGCCCAATACGCATCCAGGCTCCGTTCAGTAGTTTGTTTTGACAGTCAAGTTTGGATTTTTATTTTCACTAGCGATTCGAGTTTTACTCTAGTGGTTACAAGACAAAACTCTTTCAAACCCGTACAAATACAATCAACATCAAAATCTAATGAAAGACGAGAAGGATGAAAAACAGTATATACAGAGAGAGAGGTGGATGAGTTCATCGTAGGAGAGAGCATTTAGAGTGATGCAACGAAGGGTGTCACTTTGAAGACGATGTTAGCAGAATCCACACGTCTTTGCGCACAAGGAGGTCATCATGGCATAGATAGCCGGTGCGCGACATCGGTCCGCTGTCCACCAGCAGACGGTGATCTTGTCTTCGCATCCTGAAATCGGAATTTTCCGAAAATATGACCAAAATTGGCGAGCTAATATGGTGTCCTTGCGATGATGACGACATTTGCGCGCAAACAAATCGTGCTTGTAACTTCCGCCAACCTGCCTGCGGTTTGCTCGAGAACGAGAGCGGCCATGTCCATCTACGCGCAAATGTTGTTGGCAGCGCAAAAACACTACATTTTGTTAAATCTTCAAGGAAACACGCGTAAGCTCACGTTGTGGTTTATTGCTGGAGTAAGAATTTTGCATTCCGTCGTAATACTGCGAAGGGAGCTTCGGCCGGTCGTCGTATTTGTCCATAACGGAGTAGATGGGGCTGTGCTGCAAGTCCTTAGTATTCGGAATAAAACATGACGTTTTTTTATAGCCTTGTCGCGAAAGACATCTTTTTACTGATTTTTGCTTCGAATTTTTTGTGTACCGATCAGTGGGAGGCCCTGATATTCAATATTATCTCTCCTTATCACATCATATTTTATCTGTCATTATTTCGAAATGTTTTGGACGAAAGCCGTGAATAACACTGTACAAGCACCACACTTATTTGATATATTGAAAGATTGTGGAACTGCAGACAGCAAGGATCCAGTGGGGTAATCAAATAATTCGGTGCACTGAGTGTAATAGAGCCAATTGTTTTTTTTTGTCACACGAGCTCTTTGTCCGCGAAATGTGAAAGATATGAAACGAAAAAGGAATGCGTCATGCATCAGGAAGGTCGGAAACGAACGTCGAAATAGGTTTTAAAAAATCCTGCATGGTTATTTTTCAAAATTTTGACAAAAATTCTGGCATAAGAATGGTTGCTTATTTAGCAATAGAAACTTCACCTATCCACTTGCTCTCGAGAACGTGATAAATGAACAATTGAATTGAGGGAGCAATTTTTGCTATTTGCTAAAGTCTCTTCATGGTTTGTGTCTGACAACCATGTTACAATCTAGAACGCTCAGATGTAGGAGCGGAAGAATACTTACAGCACCTTAAACTGAAAACTGTGTCGAAAAGGATACTACCTCAAACTGCCGCATTGTCTTTATTTGTCAAAAGCAGCAACTTTATTTTTAAAAAAATGAGATGGTGAGATAAAAGAAGAGCTTAATTTTTTTCTCAAACATTCCGAAAAAAGTAGAGTCAAAGTACGATACTGATCTCTGATATGCTTGTTTTCCTCCTATAGCTGCGATTACGTTTGGTATTTTCCTAGGAATTTTTTATTTTTTCGTATAGAGCCATTTTTTACAAACGATCACAATTGTCAACTCCTCTTCAATTTTCCAAGAGGGAAAATGCACAACTTTGGAAAGGAACTTACTTGTGCTCTAGCAAAAGGGGCCGTCTGCAGCTTGTTTTCTACGGGACAATTGTACATCCGGTTTATTTTCGCTAGATCCACTTCACTGAAGTCCTTTGCATTTCCTATGGTTGCTGCTGAAAGAAGCACACCATAACGGGCTACCCCATACATCATCGCAACCCTTTAAGAAACTGTTTACGCAGATTGGACCGAACGATTATGTTTTGGCTAGTCCGATTTGCACAAATGCTTCATTTATCAGTTTTACTTGGTTTTTGACTCATGTCAATACATTTAACTGATTAAGCTTGAGCGGAAAGTATGTAAGGAAAGCTTTGAGAATAAGAGTCCTATGTAAAGAAAGAGCATATTTTGCCTGACTTACATTTCTGCTTCGGCAACATGGTAGGAAAGCCATTCTTGCTGAAAGCTAAGCTATCGTAATGTAGGATAGACTTGTAGTCGTACGGCTGACCGTAATAGGATGTCTTGCTAAGATCAACCTTGCCAAATTGATCAAGAGCTCCTGAAACAGAGCGGTTAGAGTATCAATGCGACAGATTGGGGAGCTATTGAAAGGTAAGTTTGAAAAAGTTTTCGGACATCTGCTTTGAAGAGGCAGCTTGGTTACATAAGGAAGTTAATTTAAAACGCAGCCTC
This sequence comes from Cylicocyclus nassatus, assembly GCA_958299035.1. NCBI lineage: Eukaryota > Metazoa > Nematoda > Chromadorea > Rhabditida > Strongylidae > Cylicocyclus > Cylicocyclus nassatus. The sequence continues at coordinate 51,355,113 of CATQJL010000223.1, read as the reverse complement.
AATTATTGAATGAGTATTGGACGAGAAGAAATTTGGAAAGATCGAAATTTGTTGTTTGCGAAAACTGAGAACTTTACTACAAATAATGCACTCAATATTTGACTGTCACAAAAAAACTTTTAAGCATCATTTAAGCGCACTCAAACGAAATTTTCTGTCAATTCGTAGTAGTTTCGGAAGGATATCATCATATTGTTTAATAAACAAGAACAGACTCGTCGGCATGAAGTTTCAGATTATATAATAGTCTTTATTTCTGTACTTGCTTGTAAAAAACTGACCCGATACAGAGACAGTGCTGAGATAAGACGTGAGATGCTTTGTCTACAAAATCATCCTTGAGCCCAATGAGGAATGGCAAATAGTCAGTCAACGCACAGTCAATTATTGAGTACATAATTTGTAGTAAAGTTCTCGAAAATTCGAAACGAAATTCTCAAAACAGGAAAATATGATATTTTGATAGCATAGACTCAATATTAGAATCAATGACGTTTTATCCGCATTCAGCTCTCCCACTTTTGTTATAAAAAGGACGTCAAAGCCACTCGATGAGAAGTTTTCCACACTAACTTTACAGTAATCACTGTACAAATATCAGTTTCGGTGACAGCACTTAGTTTTCTCTGCAAATATGAATTATCCACTTTTGAATTTTCATGTTATAACTCGCGCGGCTCATCGCTAAGAAGGCATCTTTTGTCTATTGTCCATGCGCCACCTCAACAGAAAAAAAATGACAATGAGATCGCCATCGCTGGCTTTTTATAATTCATATACAGCAGTCACTTCAGCATTGAATTTCTTGAATTTTTTTTTGCGTCTGCTTTATTCGACATTGCGGAGATATGTCGAATACTTAAAACCAAAGCTTCGCTCTCAACTCTTATTCCAAGATCCTTCGACGGCCAGTAGAGTTTACGTCATTTTTTGTTTTCAGTCTTGCACCTTGATTTGTATTGGCTTCTCTGTGCTCTTACTCTGTGCTTACATCAAGCTTTCTATTAAGACTAACTCAAAGGATAGATGTTCCCGCAGTGATACAGATTTTCAGTTTCTATTTCAGTCATTTGATGAGATGAACTCAGCATTTATGGGTAGGAGTTGATAAAACTCACTGATAGAAAAATATTTCTAAGCCAAACTCTTAGAATGATGAAAAACCACAAGCAACATTACCTCGATCAATATTTTGCCAGATGATGTCGATGAAGTTGTCACGATCCCATCTTTCTGAAGTTTTTCAAGCCGTGCATACGTTTGGGCAAGACATACCAACAAAGTTCTTATACTAGAGTTTTGCTCACCGTGCTCGTGATAGAAGCCGACAACATGCATCATTTCATGGATGATGGTTGCATACTCCATACAACCGTTATCAAGAGACAGAACTTGCACTCCGGAAGTTCTGCCGACTTCCGAAAAACAGCTGAAATTTATTATCAGTGGAACGAGCTGTATGAATTAGGAAAAGCTCTTAGAGAAGAACACTGGGTCGAAAAAAATGTGTGAAAGTCTAGAAAAAAGAGTATAGTGCGTTAATTTACTTTGATCACACTACTTCTTTAGAACATTCATGGATCATACATGATTACTTGAAACTAACTCTTGCTCCCTTTGAAGGAGCACATGTGCATTCAAATATTTTTTCTATGTAATTGGATGAAAGAAATATGTATCGCTACTTACCCATCCACTTTACCTATAAAAAGGTAATCCGGTTCTCCTCCAGATCGTGGAACGAATCGAATGCATGTCTTTTCGTGGTACTGTAAAATAACGCAGTGAACTCAACAGACTCTCTTGTATAACCCTGATATCAAAAGCCGAAGCAGAATCTCGAGAACCCTTAATATTTGAATAAACGTCCAGAGTCCGCTATACTTTCACTCGCCAAGCTGATTTATAGTTGATAAACGATCTTAAACTGAGGAAAACTGTTGATTTTCTTTGAAGCTGAGCAAATTTAATTCCGTAATGCCACTCCATAAAACGTTTACACTATTAGATTTTGTGAAAAATGCGAAACATTGAAAGAGTCTTTGCTGAATTTTTCTCAAAAACAAGAAACAAAAAAGTGATGAACGAAGGATAAAAAACATAAAAATTGAACATAAAAATTTCTATAAAAATGCTCCCCACATACTTTTCAACTCATGTGTGTTTAGTACTGTCCATTATCCGTCCTTTAATTTCTTGAAGTATCCAAAATAAAAAAATCGAAACAACATGCAGATAACATTGGTTGAAAATCGATTTTCAGTAAATAACCGCCTTGCCTTGTCTAATACGGTTTTTCCTTTTCAGGAGTTCCGCTCAAACGGTTAGTTTGATAATATCCAGATTGAGCAAGTCGTCTACAAATGTAACACCTCGATTTATATCTGACCCCTCTTGAATCTCAGAAATATTTCGAAAGTCACTTTTGAGAAAATAGTGTATGACATGGTTGTACCAAACATTGTAAAGCCTTTAGAAGTTGGACGTTTTGATTCTGTTATTACCAAACAATAATGTTACAAATGAATCTCATGTCAGAATTCAGAAACCTAGGTCGTGCATGATCGAAAATTATATTTACATCTGTAGATATTGAATCGCGAAGAATAATTGCTACTAGAAAAAGAGAAGGATTTTCGTAAGTTTAAACTATCGTTTCAGATTCCCAAAGTGTCATAAAAATTTCTGGTTTCAAAATCTAACATGTTTGCTGTATTTTAGAGATGGCTGGGTCTTCGCATCATGACCTATGATTCCGGGAGGTATCATAAGCGATACATGGATTGATCACATCAAAGGACTATTTTTCAGATACTTTAATTCAGATTGAGGGTCAAAAAAAACTGCATTTGAAATCTCTTTCGATACAGGATTTGGAATGTCTTAAAATTTTGAAAACTAGGTAAAAGGCAAGGTAGACCATGAGAGGAAGATTAGTTGAAGGGGAAAAGATGCACTGTGATGTCAAACGTCAAAGTTTCTGTCTGACGATAGTTCATACATCTTATGGGTAGCCGAAACGGCAGGTTTCAAACCATTTTGGTAGATTCATATCCTCCGATTCCCACATCTCAAGCAAACTCGGTTCTTCTAGTGTAGTAATGCAGAAAAGGTGAGATCTGACTTGCAAATAACGATTAATGAAATTATGTAACAACACTTCCACATGGCCCACTTCCCCTCTTTTGTCCGGTTTTTCCCTATCGAAGCTTTTAAGCCCTCAGAAGATAGTGTATAGGCACTAAAACTATGGGGAAGGACAGACCTGTTTTACAGCGCGAGCTAGTAAAGCTCGTTCATGCGGAGTATAGTGTGGAGAGATCGCGTATGGAATCCTCGCATTTGGCCATAGTTTGGCTACCCGTGACACGCCATTCCGCTGCAAAAAGAAGGGTTTTGTTTCCGACAAGACCAAAATACAGAACATAAGAATTTTTTTTATCACTAGCTAGCAGTCGCAAACATTCAAATATATTCTGAGCTGCCAGAAGGATTTTTTGCCTACAAAGCTATTGAAATATAAGCAGATATTGAGCATATAGGTTTATAACAACCTGGGTGTTTCAAAACCTAACGAGATGAATTCGATTAAACACAAAAAAAAACAACATAGAATACTCAAACCTTAAAAAATCTATGTACTTTGACTCTGATTCCTATCAACTGTTTATGTTTATTTACATTGTTTTCAATGAGCAAGGCTACCTAAATCATGCAAAACTCTTCTAGTTGAATAAAATTTAACCAAATTTAAGGAGAATGGGTGATCAATGCACAAGTGGAACGATGACGATAAATTCGGGTTTTTGTTGTAGAATGAAAAGCGAATAATGCTAACGAGATGGACGTGATTATTTATTTCTTGTATTGGTTGAAATTTTGTAAAAAAAATTGTACGACCATAAATGAACGTGAAAGTAGAAAAAAGATTGCAAACAAATTGGGAAAAACACACAACAGATAATGTTTAATGGAAGAATATGATTCCGGCCTACCTTTGAGCGCCTATGTACTCCAAGAGGTTCCCGGATATCGGAGCGATAATCGTTCACAACTTCTACAGGAATGTGTTTACCATATACTTCTTCTGAAATGTGCTTGAATTCAACAAAAAAATTTGTGGAAAAAAATCATCTCTTGAACTATTTGGGTCTTTTGGCAATTCGTGATCCAAATATTTCATGTGGTTTTTGTATGGTTACAATTTATTTGTACTTTGCTAGCTGACTCATACTACAAAATCTGCATAAGTCTTCTTATCTAGTCTAATATATAAAGAATCGTAAGCTGCATTCAAAAACCATCAAATAGCGGCAAACCGCGGTGAGGTCCCGAAGCGCGCGAATGCATTCCAATCTAGCACCTTTAATTATTGATTCACTAGTACTAAAAAAAGCAAAGATTCTGAATGATTACAACCGTCTGAGTTATGTTGATATTCCATGTTTAGCTTACTGAATACTCTCTCTCGAATGTTCTCAAAAAATCCTCTAAAAAGACCTCCAAAAGTTCTTCAAGCCGCTGCGTGCGGCTTAAGTGGACCACGCAAAGCCCAGTGAAAAGGGCAAAAACTTTAACCGATTAAGTGAAGATCTGCGAGTCTTGTCTTCGTGCAAGATTAGAAAGTATAAAGAAGAGCTAAACCGCTACACCAACGAGCAAAAAAATAGCGGTGCTAAAAAATCCGTTCTACAGAATTTTAGCTCTAAATTCCGTGAAATCTTCGCTTGTTAATCGTTTATTGGTCCAAATTATAGTAATTTGTACACAAATCAAGTTGTCAGCTATGCATTAAGCTCGTCCAGCTTGTCATTACAATTGCGTCGCATCATGCATGCACTATGGGATGAGATGTCAAAGTCTATAGAGCACTTTTTCAAGACTTTAAAGCTAGACATCCTTAGCATTGACAAGTCTCTGGGCCTGGACATGCTCGTAAGTCAGCCCTTCTTGCGAGATGATCCTATTTCAGGGAAAAAATCAATACGAAGAAATTTCTTAAATCGCAATTTAATTCTAGGCCCCTCCGGGACTCCTCTTATAAGGAAAGAAGGCCTAGAATAGCTAATGAATGTTAATAGGAAAAAACTCATATTTTTCAGTTATCTTCTTCTAACAGACACTACTGTACCTCGAAAGTAAGCGTCTTAGCTTTGTTGTATTTGTAGTGGTATAAATCGTGCTAAACCGATAGCGGACAGAAGGGGGGGGGAGGAGAAAAGGGGGTGATTATTCGTGCCTTGAAAGTGTGTAAGTGAATTTGAAACTCAACTTAGCATTAACAAAAAACACTCTTGATTTTCAAAAATTTCGAGGACACGAAAAATTCGAGAGGCATCTCAAAAATTTTGCCAAATTCTCGGAGCGCCACATTGGTGAACATAACATTTATCTGCCCTCGTATTTTGACCATAGTTTCCATGTATGAATGGTTTTGCTGATATTTTCTTCTTAATTTTTAGTAAAATTGTAACTAAAATTTGAAAAATTTTCTAAAATCTATCTGGTATGAGAGTATTTTTGTTTAGACGTCCAGTATTAGTTTGTGACGACAATTTTTGAATGGTAGCATTTTTAAATGCACGAAATCGGTTCGATATCTACGAGACCCGATTTCAAGAGTTTCTTTGCATGTATTGTTTATTTTCGACCTAGAATTTTGAACGTATGAATATTGCCTCTAAAATTCTAAGAAAACATTGGACGTGGAGTCCTCTTTTGTTTGCTCTAAATTTAATGCAGTGTGACCATGATTCCGGTCAGCTGCTCTTGTTGTGCTCTTGCTCTTGACCGGTGGCTGGCTACTCACCGGGTGAAAGTTTGTCCGCTTCGACAAAATCGGCAGCCGACAGGAAATCCACTCCATAACATGAGACATATCCTGAATCAAGGTAAATAAAGCTTGTTTATGCACGGAATGAACAGGTTGCGCGGGGCATTTTCCAGTTATTGGAACTGACCTAGGAATGTGGCTAGAATCACCCAAAGAAGTCCTGCCCGATGCATTGGCACCTGAAAATGGACTGGTTATTTTGCAGAGCGCAGTACGTCATTTATGCTCTACGGCGATACACAAAACACACACTGAGCGTATCATCCAGGAATCATCGAGCAGTTACTGAAACGCATTATTTTCCCGATGGTTGATACCCTTATATAGCGTTCTTTATCAATAAATTTCCACTGTAATCATATTGATTTTGCCAGGCAACCCATTGGGATTACGGTAGGTAGGTATACGGTGAAAGGCGGTAAAAATCGGTATGCGGTAAAAATCCCTAACTTGGGACCCCAAAAATCATAATCGTGATCAGCAGGCAGAGGAATGTAACCAAGCAAGTAGTTTGAGGGAATTTGAGGGAATCCAGGATTCAAACATTTCATCGTACTATACCGTATTAGAAATGCGGTAGATATATGATAGAAATACGGTGTGTGTATGGCAGGGTACGGTAAGTATCCACTGGTAAAACGGAGAATCCTCATGCACGATCGGTATGCACAGCGTGCCAAAGAACTTCTTGGAAGATTCTAGCGAGAATTACGACTTTTCTGGTTGAAGCTTTGTAGAAATTCAGGATTCCGACCTTTTACTGTAGCCTACCATATTCCCCGATGCACAACAGATATCGGTAGGAATATGATAGATATGTGATGAAACATAAAGCCTATTATGCGTTACTATATATAATATTCATAAGCAGTGTGCCAAATGAACTTTTTGGTAAAATTTTGCCGGATCCAGCTTCTGGAATCTTTTTTGTGAATCTTTGTGGATTAGCAACACTTTCCATAGCATTCTTTTTTTTCACGTATGCATGCATTCAACCGCAGCGTTTAGAGCTGCCCGTGTGCCGGAACCGTGCAAGCTCCGTGCCAGTGCCGTACTAGGGCCGTGGTGACACGTCGATCGATCATTACAGGCACGCGCATGTGGGTCGTCAATGGAAGCAGTGTAGCTAGCACGACGCTTGCATAGTGCTGGCATCGCGCAAGCGCAGACAAAGCTGGATACAAGCTCAATACTTCCTATGGCCATGTATTCAAAACGGCTAACAAAAATGATGGAATGAGCAGTATGTGCAGTGTGTGCATTTGCACATATTAGGATATGAATTGTCTAGACTGCAACGCTGAACGCACTAGCAAGTACGAAGGACAAGAGGGGTCAACCGAATTCGAAGTGTCTTGAGAAATGACCTTTAGAGGGCGGCGGATGTGCATGAACTCTGAGGTTAGCGATTGGTTCTCTTGTGCAAATAAAAGTGAGTTTCTGTTTCAAACAAGCCGGGTGGTTCGGTCTGTGTGTGTGCGTGCTCGGCGATCGCCAAATGTGTACATACACTTCGAATGAGTCTGGCTGACGTAAAAAAGCCAGAGGAATGCGCACGCGATTTGCAACGCTTCCAAATCGGGCGCGACGGACGCGCGCCGTCACCGTGCCTGTGTCAATATCGCGCCAGTGATACGCAGTTTTTCGCCTGCTTATGTTTGGCGTTTTTTTCGCGCATATGGAAAGCCGATCCACGATGCGCTTGATGAATCGTCGACGCGACCCAAGCGCTTGTATCGTCGGAAGTGTGCGCGGCTAACGTGAGCGCGATCTCGTTTCGATTAGCTGCTATAGGCTTACGATTCTACAACCGATACATTGACACCTCCGTAGATGAGATGTTTTGTTCGGTTAGAGTTTGCTGCTAGCCATCGTATAGCTACAAATTAGGCACAAGAATAAGAAAGTTGGAAGCTGCAAGGAAAATCATTCGCGTCTCTTTGTTAATGTGTGCAATTACACAACTTTCACAAACTTATTGATGGGACGCAGGAAGGAAGTGCATGACATGTAGCATACAAACTTCTTCAGATACAGTTGTGTTCAACAACAAACAAAGCCAAGGAACACAAAAAACAACAACACTAGGCAAGTAGAAGTCCTTTTCAAGGATTGTGCAATTGCACACAAACAAAGGATTTTTGCACTGCTACGGAGCTGGCCACGCGTATTATGATTAAGTCAGAACTTGTGTTTCAACTCTTTTTAGACGTCTGTCTGTTCTGCTGATATAAAAGAAAAACAAGTCTAAAGTTGTCAATTGGGTCTCACTTACGAGGAGAAAATACTTAGTGGTGTGCTCATTCAAAAAGCAATTACGCCATAAATTGCATTTCGAAACGCTGTGCAAATCTGTCCTCGACAGTTAAATTTTGCAGTGTTGGTCTAGTTGATGCTACTAAAGAAATCTTATTGTTAAATAGAGCAATGTTCTAATTGAGCTAGTTATTAATTCATATAAAGCTGCTGAAAAGGCAAGAAAATTCTTTCTATATGTCGTATATTATAGTATTTAGTAAGTTCTTTCTGTATGATTTTAAACCTCCGCGGTAGTGCAATTTTTTTGATAAATGACCACTACTCCACCAGGTATCGGTTTCCGGGATGTGGAAAATACTTTTTGAATAGGGATTAAGAGGAGCTTTTCTTATCGAACACATTGTGAATTGTCACCGTCATCGAGTATTGCTTCGTGGTTAGGTAATTACGGTATGCACTGAGTGGCTGAAGAAATAAAGATATTGATGATCTGATGTGAGAAGAAAAAAGAACGAGAAGTCCAAAACGTTTGCGCAAGCCTTACGAATGATCAGCTCAGAAGTAAAGAGCTGAAAAAGCTGGTGCGGGAGGTCTCGCTTTGCAATTAATTCGCATTTTTTGTACACGAACAATAACGATTTTGCAAGTAAATGGTGAGAAACAGGCAGTTAACGCTATTTAGTAGTTTTGTGTGACTGAAATGAGAATTGAGTTCAGGAAAAGTATTGGCTCGATTTTTCTTGAACAAAAGCTCTGATTCCTAAAGAAAATTCAGTGCATTCAATTTTGCCAATTCCAATAATAAATGTTAAAAAACTGTTGTGGATGTTATAAATGTTATGAGCTCTTCTAGATCTTATGCTATAGTTTTTAGGGGATAAATTGGTCAGATAGAAGTTTCTGCATGAGAACCTGGGATATTTTATGAATTCTACGCTCTCGGAACGTGAAAAATATTTCCATTTTATAGATGAGGTATTTCGAAAAATTCTGTTCATATAAAAGGTAAGAAGGGCCAGAACAAACATATTCAAGCTAAATTTAGGAATTCGTGGCAGAAGTAAAAGTGCCAGAAATGGCACAAAAAGCATCGGGCAAACCTGAATGACCACAAAGCAGCATCTAAATTTGGATTTGAGCCGATCATCTAACAAAACGCTATTTTTCTCGGGTACCTATTGAATTTTAAGGGTGCTACAGGGTGGGGCAAAAGTCTGGGAGCCTAGTACTTTTTCAGATAAAATCAGAAGGAAAGTGCCTAGGAACAAAAAATTCGGTGCACACATAAATCGAACCTTTACTAATACAGCGCTGCTTTCAAATTTTGAGATTGCCTCTTCTGGCTTCAAAGCAGCCCTTTGAAATCTTGGCGAGTCCGCCTGTCGTGGCACGCAGACAGTCGTGATGAAATTCGTCCCACGCCTTTACGATAACTGTTTATTTCACCAGGCAAATATGCGGTGTGAGAGAGCAAGCTTTTGGCTACAACGCACTGCAAAGAAATTTTTTTTTTCGCAGGTTTAGGAAAAAAATTCTAGAATTTTAATTGAAGGCAAGTGTACTTGTATACTGGAAATCTGGTTGCGATTGCGAGAACGGGAGCGAAGAATCGTAATCTAAATAATACTGAATTCGCTTGATCGATCGAACTCAAGTACATGCTTGCATAGAAGACTCATGGAAAGAATATAGCTTAGAATTCGGTGCCTGCTGTGCTCCTATAGCTTTAAAATTTATTTTAAAGAAAAATGGCCGCTGGCACGCAGGTAGTATACACAAATTTTTATTTTGCGTTTTCAAAAGAATACTATCTGACAAACGCAACGGCTAAGAATTGATAGCGCGAAGTCTCCTCTACATTATACGCATCGAAGTGCTTTAGAATATCTACTGTATCGTTAGTTACGAAATAAGTTGTAAGAAACAAAAATTTCTATTTTCTCGTTTTGCAGAGCACTTGTTTGATAAACCCAACTCCTACAAAAACATATAGCAAGCATTTTCAGCCAGCCAAAGTGTGTTTTGTAGAGGATGATCGCAGCAACATGTGGCACAAATTTGGAGTCAAAATCGTCGGTAGTTTCTTGATTTACAGCACTGCAAAGTAGGCTCCCAGACTTTTGCCCCACCCTGTATTTATGAGAGGCTCAAGTTCTAAAAGAAGGAAATCCTCTCAACTCTCAAGCATGGGAATTCTCGAAATAAAAAGGTTAAAGACAAACATTTTGCTTCAGAACCTCAGTCTCATGTTGTTTAGATTCTCAGGATTCCCATCGAAATGTTTGCATAAGCATTTTTTTTTATGAAGGTTGATGCGCCAAAATATATAAATTCATTGAGCAATGCTAGTCACTCCCTAAAAATAATAAGAGGAATTTGGAAGAAAATAAGAAGAGATACAAAGCTGTCTTTAGCGCGGCTAAGGGAAGATCAAGCCGCTGAAATGGCACCGAAGTTACATACTGCTATGATTTATGAACTCTGAACACCACCCAGGGTTTTGAACCGGGTTTATAAAAATAATCGCGAGTGAACCATATGAAACGGGTTTTCAGAGCTTGCCATGTCAAATGGCATTTGACATACGAGATACCCGAAAACGAGCTTTGAACGTAAGAAACGGGATCAGATCTGTAGTGTACAGTGCAAGGGCGGGAGAATTTCAGTTTTGAGATGGAAATCGCAAATAAACTCTGAGATATTCGTAACCGTGACTGTCAATAATCTGTTGGACTCTGGGAGATTGTCAGCTTGGAATTGGTGCCAAAATGCGCAGCCTTCATTAAACTTTGAAAAAAGAAAACTGTTTCATACTTGGAGATAAGAATGCATCCAACTTGATTATGGGAATTATGGACTTTTGAAAACGGGCTGCAAGCCAAGAGATTTAAAAGAAGAGGAAGAGGCGAGGGAGACGGTACTTATGCAGAAGAACTCTAAGGCTACTGCATCAGTAACTGTTTGACTGCCCGAAGCACTTCATAGCTTACAAATCAGACAAACAAGACCAGACAATCAGATCACATTAGCAAAGTGGTCGGTTTTGGTCGACATAGCAACTTGATTTACCAAATCAGCAACATAAATGTACGATGAGCCTACTAGTGAAGTCCTCTTAGTGATACCAACAGCAATTTCGATAATCTCTATCTGATGATGACCTAAATAATTTTTTTCTAAAAAGACCGACTTCGACCTGCAGTAGCAAATGCTTAGCGTTTCTTTCGATTGCGATGAATTAGGGCAAAATGTTAAGCTTTTCGACAGAAGGCTATATAAATGTGAAGAAATGAACGGTCTAATAGACTCAATCATGGAAACATGAAGGAGCGATTTTCGAGAGCTTTTGCTATTTTAGTACTAAGGCCATTTCAAGTTTATTTGAGTTCACATGATTATGGATGATCCTCAAAGCTGAAAACTCAAAAAACTCATAAGTTAATCAACGTTTTTTGCTATGGTAGTATTTAATTTACAACACTTCACAGCCTATGGTTATTTTTTATTCAAAGCCTAGAGATTTTCGGAAAAATTGGCCTAAACCTATTGTAAATGGGAAAAAATATGTCTGGTATTCAGAAGCCGGGGGAATAGCAAGAAGAATGCGAACATTTTGTTGAAAAGATCGAAACCTTCTCGATCAAAGAGAGTGAGTAAGTATTTGTTGTAGATAACTCAAAGAATTTCACGCTCTGTCTACTGTTCTGCAGTCTTTCGGATTTTAATTGTTCTCAATCTGAGCAAATTTGGAATTTGTTTATTTTTTTTCAAATGGTTATGGTGACTGTTTGTTTATGTTTATCAAACGGAACAAGCACTGTATGCTGTTAAAAAAAAGTAGGGCATGGTTATTGGCAAAGCTTGATTTGTATCAGAGGTGGGGTTGGTTGAGTGAGCGTATTGAAAAACATATACTTTAAAAGCTTTTGGTATCTGCGTTGATGGTATTGTTTAGGAATTTTAAAAGAATGAGAAACAAACTGTTAATTTTTTGTTGATATTTGCTTCAAGGAGGGTCCACTAAAAGATGGATCCTTTTGTTGATTTCCGAAAAATTGCAGGAAATGACAAATATGACAAAAAGCCACTAGAACTTCAGTGGTGTCAAAGAGAGCCATTGCACTTCGACCATCGCAGTATTTGCTCTCTCGTACACACAACACACTTCCAGGCCGAGAACAAACAACACAAAAAGTGAAAATTTTTCTAAGGAGTAGGGAAATTTCTCTGAAAATAGAAGAACTTCCATGATGCCATGGCACGATGTGCTTCAATGCAAAACAAGCTATAGACTATGTGGCCCAGCAATTACATAATAGCGCAGGCGGGATCAGCGCCCAAGGGCGCGGACCGGTTCCGTTGCAGAGCGCACGAGCGGCCCCGAGGGGCGAGTGGACGAGTTGCGCAACGCATGGCCGCGCGAGAGATCAACCAGTTGTGCCAAAGTGAAGTAGAAGGCCGACATAGCTGAAAGCCGTGCTCGATGATCCACACGCTTATCCTTGAGCCGAGCGAGGTGAACGAGAAGGAAGCGACCTTCGTTGAGTTTCTGCCAGGCGAAAGCGCTTAAACGAGTTGAGGCGTGGCTGAGACAGGCGGCAAATGGCACTCTAAAGAGGACTCAATATAAAGCTGTGGAGAAAAAGACCGCATGGGATTCGAGAGGACGTCAAAAAGCTTTATGAAATTGACCTGATAATCTCACACCTTCCATACAACACAAATACGAACTCTTTCTTTGAAAGGGATGTGGGAAGAAGTAGTGCGCTTTGGCTAGCTCCCATAATCATTGAGATAAATAAGGAGATAGATTTTGAAATTCTGACTCTGAGACATTTCTGAGAATGAGTTGAACAGAGCTCTACCGTTTACCTGAATTATTCTTTACGACCCAAAATGCTGACCAAAAGTTTTTTCCTCGAACACTAAACATTTTTAAAGCCCCAGTATCTTCTTATATATAAAGCTGAATGTCTGTTTGTCTGTCTGTCTGTATGTCTGTCTGTCTTTCTGTATGTATGTACGTATGTTCCGAATACAAATTTTTATTTCTGAACCGATCGGGACCAAACTTGGCACACATATACTTCAGGGCAGGGAGCGTGTCATAGGCTACTTTTCGTTATCGATCGATATCGATTTTACCGATTTTTTGCAAAATTCGAGCTAGAGGGCTGGGATTTGGCAGAGGGGGGTAATCGAGCATGCTGATCACCCCGAAGGGGTGATCAGCATGTTCGATTACCCCCCTGTGCAAAATCCTAGCCCCCTAGCTCAAATTTTGCAAAAAATCGGTAAAATCGACATCGATCGATAACGAAAAGTGGGCTGTGACACGCTCCCTGCCCCGAAGTGTATGTGTGCAAAGTTCGGTCCCAATCGGTTCAGAGATAAAAATTTCTATTCGGAACATACGTACACGGGTCTAGCTGGCAGGCCCGGCGGAGCCGGGCAAGCCAGCTAGTAGCCTATATAATCTTCCTGCAAATTGTCGAAGTTCTCATTGCGTAACTGGCAATAATACGCGGATAGAGAATATAGCAAAGCAACTATGCAATAATGTTTTATGTAGTACAATTTTCATAGAAAAAGCACGCCTTTTCAAATTGGTTATCAAAAGTGATCTTATAGGAGCAAGAAAGTTATATAATTTATTTGTGTTATTTGTGAGTACACAACAAGGAAAAATCAGAAATTTTTGATATTTTTTTAATAACAAATAATTTCCGAATTTTGACATAAATTTTACTCGCGTTTTTTCGTGGGTTTCATTACTGCTTATCACCGAAAAAACCATCACCAATAAGTGGAAAGAATTAGAAATATCAAAGCTTTTTTCTGCCGTTCTACTGGAGGCAGCAATGGATTATATCAAAAATGTAGAGAAATAAAGAAGGTGCGTATCAATGTGTGAAGTACTATGCATTTAGACTGTTTTTGGTTTTTGTAGACGAAGCTATAAGCCGTCAAAGGCCATTACCTTGCTAAAAAATCGTGTGAATATAAGTTGTAAAAATTCTAGCAAACATCCAGAAAATTACAAAAATGTCAAAAGGTTCAACAAAATGTGATATAAATTTTAATTACGGTTTTACCACCTATTCTCTTCGCGTGAGTAAAATGGGGCTGATCGGATCTATCGATGAGATAAAGTCAAAAGTCTTTCTTCAACCTTATACATAGTCACCCGAATACTTGAAAGCATGAATTTTTGACCAATAGTAGAAAACCTCGAAGCTCGCAGCGTCTAATCACAGCGAATTAACATTACGAACGCTGCATCGACAGGATCACGATTTGATTTCTCGCATTCGTATCTCCTAGATAAGAAGCTTAATCTATTGTTTGACATAAGAATGTCCATCAATTTACATTGCAACAATTCTACTGCGCTTTAGGTCTTGCAAATTGAAGGCCTAGCAGAAAATTTTGGACGAAAGCTATCAGCAACTTCAAGAGATTCACAAGATTCCTTTACACACATACACACTCTCTCTCTTTTGTGGCTGTGTTAAACAACGAATTTTGATGTCACAGTGTACCTTGAGGAGGCTACCTGTGGTCGTATTCATCAACGAACCCAGTGGGTAGGCTTAACCCACAAGATTGGTATTCACAAAGCTAGTGGATTCGCGAACCCAGCAATGCTTTTTGTGGATATCGATCCAATCCTGGCACTGTTTTCGCTTACCCACTGGGTACCGGCACCCCAGGGTTCGTTGATGAATATGGCCACTGAACCTTTTTTCTACCGCCGTAGACGTACAATACCGCTCGTATTTTTTGAAAAAAAAAAAGACGCAAAATTGCCCGATTTATGTGACATCACCGTAGCGTGGCCTTTTGCTCCGCAGTGGACGCTTGATCCAAGGGCAACTCAGCTTCGACTCAGCTCGGCGCAGCGCATATTCTGATAAACAGATGTGCCCGCTTGGAAGCAGTAGGAGGCCAGATTCCATGAATCGTTTCAGATTTCTGCTTACGGTTGCCCAGTGAGTGCAAGTAAGCATACCGAGTAACCTACCGTAGAAATTTGAAAAATGATTCGTGGAAATTGGCCTCCTATTGTACCCAATCGAGCATTTCTATAAGTCTGAAGACGAGGCGTGCCAAGTTGAGTCGAATGGTGCCCTTGGATTGAGAATTCGTCCACTCTGAAGCGAGATATGGCTACTCTACGGTGATGTCACATGAGTCGGGCGACTGCGCGTCGCTTTTTCAGAAATTGCGAGCGGTGTTATAGATCAGCACAAGATGAGTTGGGTTGTTTCTCAAGAGTCTAATTCTTATGAGATCTCCTTTTTGAATACGGTAACCCTGTGATAATATCGCCTAGAGTCGATTTTGATCTAGGGGCTCTTTGGACGATAGGCCACTGATCAAAGTTCGCGCATGGAACAACAAAGCATAAACAAAGCTATGGAGCAGTGATGGCAGCCAGTCGGTAGTAGATTGATAGCCAATTATCCAGAATACCGGATCTGAGGATGTTGCGCAATGGTTTCGCTTTCGGCTGTACATGCCGTGCTTTGACGGGCAATGGAGTACAATTATCTAGGCTATGCGCAGCTACGAGCTTGTGACAGAGCTGAAAGTGAAAGTTTGTAAGGCGAGGATTTAGCCAAGCGCTATGGGCAGACAGCTGTCGAGCTTAGGGCCGATCGGCTGATGTAAAGAAAGCAGCTACCTAAATGTCAACCTACTGCCCAAAACATCGAAACTGAATGTGCACTCAAGGTGACAAGGTGATACTGTGAAAGGGAGAGAAGAAGCTTGTCAGATTTTTGTTACAAAAAAATCAAGTCACACATGCGGTTCATGAAAGAAGGCGAGAAGGATGTATTAAGTTGATGCAAAAATAATGGCCGTTTTGCAAATTTCACTTTGACGTGCTATAACTCTCTAAAAAATCTACACTCCCGAATGCGGTAAAACCTATCAGATGCAGCAAACCTTTTGCAACAGAGCACACATTGACCTATATTCACATCACGAACGGGTAGAAAGATATGGTTTAAAAAATAAAAAGCAATTTTTTCTGAAACCTTGTTTTTGACAGATCAGAACTCCCTTCAAAGTTTGTTAGTATGTATGATGAACTGCCTATCTTGTAGCCGCAAGGTAGGATAAAAGGAGACGGCAAGGGTTTGGACAAAGAAAAATTGCAAAATATGAAAAAATCAAAATTCGAAACTGTCAGTTTTTTCAACATTATTCGTTAAGTTTTAAGTCCTAAATTATAGACTTTTCTAATTTTCCGCGTACTGACCAGATAAATGTCCTTGCAAAAACTATCAACAGGATGCCCTACCCTTATGCTTACGAAAATGAGCATAGCTTTGGCAATTGCCTTTTTCGGAAGAAATTTATGGGCCACGGAATGACCAAGGCGACCAACCAGGTTAAGGAGGAATATCTTGGTCTAGACGATTTCTAAGAGAAGCCAAAAGTATGCTTAATGTAGACGATTTCTTTTGCATACAGCAGCTAAGCATTTTCGGAGAAGCGCCCTCATTCGGGCTCGAATTCTGGCCAGAGAAGTGAATGCAACGAAATTCTGATTTTAGATGTTGTCATTTGAAGCTCTGTAACTAATTAGAAAATGATGCTGGTAGTTGACTTCAACAATGGGTAGATAGAGCATAAAAAGATCTTCTCGGCGATATGCTGTGGTTACTTCAAGAGAGAAATTTTTATGGAAAAAAGTTGTCCTGAAGAAGGCTCGGAAAAACGGCCATTATTTCTGCATCAACCTATTAGTAGCCTGCCTCAAAAGTAAACCCCTTTCATGAATAAATCGAACTGCTTTTGTTTTCCTAGCAAACTTAGGATAACATTCGATAGGGCCAAGCAAGTTCTACAAATTGACCACCAAAGATCCACCCAGGTCGTAGTCCAGGTAAAGTTTGAAGCCAAAATCGAGAATTATACAGCCAAGGCTCGTCATACAAATGGACACAGCAGTATTTATAAATGAATTTGCTAATTTCTTTTCGCCCACAGAAAAGAGTTAAGAAAGATGGACCATTACCTTAGCAAAAATACGGAAAGTGCACTAAACAAATATGCTACGTGCAGCATCTTGAAAAATAAGTAAGAAAATAGAAAATTATGAGTTAATTTATCGTAACAATTATTTTCGTTCATTGCCAAAAACCTCGGCTAGGCCGAACTGAGGCTACAGATGCCAACCATAATGAAAGATAGCTCAGAAAGTTACAAGAAAATTCGTAGAATCTGTTTATAATGAGTTAATTAAGGACAACTGCACTCCGCTAATACTTAGGCCTTTGATCTTCTGCTGAGTACCAATCAGTTCATTAACCATTATTTTTCTCTCACCTTGCAGAGTTCTAAAATAAGAGCAAAATTACTGGTGTGGTAAAATGTCTTCATTAACAACTGCCCCCATGCCCTCTCTGGCGGGAAAGATGAAAGTCTGATCTGTGGTCCATTAAACCAAAAAAGCGAAAGTTAAGACAAATCCAACAATGAAAGCCATAAATTAAAATTTTCGACTTGAGCATATAATAAATGAATTAAAGTCAAGAATGAGTTAAGAACTGAGAAATTAGGAACTCCAAAGTTTATGGAAACATGGGGAACATAACATTTTGAGTTCAAACCCACAATGCTTGTTATTCGTGGCAAGAAATCAAGAAAAAGTACAGAAATGGCAGTGGCAAACTCCACCCCCTTGAATTTTGAGAGTAGTTTGTGCCATTATTCTCAAATACGCAGTTATGTAGCAGATACATGCCAAAAGCACGCATACATTCACCCTTCGTGTTCCAGCGTTCCAGTTCTAGTTTCTCAAAAATAGTACTTCTAATGAGTGCACTGTGAATGATATGGAAGAATTCGTATGGAAGTTAAAAGTGAAAACTCAAACTTTTCAGAAAGAGTACGGGTAACGACGAAAATTTTTGATGATCTATTCTTTTGCATTTTTCATTATGATAATAAGCTATGATTTGTTTGAAACGATGAAATTATACATTTTCAACATGCCCAATCTATCCCCATATCTGACCAATACAGACCCTACTAGGCTGTGTCTCTGTGTACATATCTAATTGAGCCAACCGGTTCGTGGGCTAAAGCTTTTCGTTAGCCGATCGACAGCAATAATCCTGTGCGGGTACAAAGAGCTGATTGCAACAAACATTTACTATAAGTAAGGGAGTAGTAAGGAGTGATAAATGATTTTTTAGGTTGTTAATGAAGATGGTTTTATAAAGCGAAAAATATTCTTTTCCATAGGTGAGGGTGCTACAGAAATGATGAAGAATTTGAAAAATGAGGAAAAGAAGAAAGTCGAAGATTCATACATGAGAAATAAGCTTTGCTGAGGCGCTGGACACTTGACTTTGATGAGATTCTTCTTTGGCGCTCGTCGCTCAGCGCTTTCGAGCCGTCTAAAAACCAAGGAAAAACAGCCCTTATGAGGAAAAACACATGAGAAAAGCTGGAAAGACCAGCTTAAGCTATATAGCGGCAGCTAAGCGAATTGTTCCGTAAATTTGCCAGTAAATGGAACGGGAAAAGAGCGATTGGAGCTGACGCTAGAGAGATCTGCGGCGATTTGCTAGCCAAACTTCGGGGATTGAACTGAAGGTACAAAATGATTGCAGATGATGCGAAGCTTAATCAGATAATCACAAGCTTCTCTTCTCAAGGTCAAATGGGGGCGGGGGCTATGTCTGATGAGAAAAAGCGATCGATGATGTAGTTTTTTGTCGGCGATCCGGATCAGATGCGCGGCCGAAGAAGAAACGAGAAGCTGAGAAGAGCGGTTGTGTGTCGCTGGCTGCAATGGGCCGAGAAAGCATGGCGCTCGTAGAGGGACAGGGCAGCCTGTTGTCTGTTTTAGTTGAATCCACAGTCGAGTAGGTTTCTTTACACTGATGTGTGCAAGTGCACAATCTTCAGGATGATGACGACTGGGCGGAAGCTTCTAGGCAGACGTAGTTCGACAAATTTTTTAGATGAGGAAGAACGACTGAGATTTTTGTCTGGCAACAGGCGGACGTTCTTCGAAAAAAAATTTTGAGATGTGTTTAATTATTCTAGTGAACCTTTAGCCTCCACCCCTATTTTTCGTATGGGGCGGAGCGTCAACTACGCCTCTGAGTTTGACACAAAGCTAATACAAGTTTTTGAAAAAAAAGTAACGGTGGGGCGTAACTCAGGATGTGGCAATGTGACAATTTTGTCAGGGTGAGGGGCGGGAGCAGCATTCATCATGGATAAGAGACATAATGTTAGTTAAGCCCTCTAGTTTTCAAAAGGTTCAGAAAATTCTGTAAAGCCTTTGGTCTCAAAAATCAAAAGAAAAGAAAAGGATTTCCGAAGAATTTTTCCAGAATACTAATTTAAATTTAGAAAATCTCTCAAAAAACACTCGAAAACAAGCCTGCGCAATTTTACGAATCATAAGCTACTCTCAGATATTTCGCGACCCATTTTCGGGGGAGGGGCGGGGGAGGGGGGGGGGGGGGAGGAGAGGTAGGGGAGGCTAGTCTTGAGAAGTAAATAATTGCACACGCTCCTCCAAGCACAATTGTGCTTAGAAAACGATATCAGGGGGAAAACAATCACAAGAAAATTCTTGTTATTGTTTTCCCCTTGGTTCAATCAAACTATCTTATCCTGAAAATTGTCAATTGCACACATTAACAGGCAAAGTCAGTCCACTATAAATGAGAAGCGCGGTTGATTTACGCTTCGCGAGACATGTTCTTGGAATTTATAGCGCTTATACAGCCGTTGACCTTCGTGATCTGGAATAATCACGCGCAAATAGTGATTCACCTTTACAATTCAAGTTTGAACAAAGATTTCTCGGTTATCCATTGCTCTTCAGAAAATCATGGCTTCCGAAAGAAATCCTTTGAAAATAATCTTTGCAAAGCCAACGTGCACAGATTACCCAAGGCCAACGCTCACTTAAGAGTCAAGATTATCGCAGTGCAAGTGTGCTCGACTTGCACTTTTGTGCGCTTCAGCGACCTCCGGATTTGCAACGAAAGGTGAATTTTCAGAGATTGCATGCTTGGAACAGGGCTCGGCACAGCTGGCACCGGGTCAAGCTGGATATCGTTTTTAGGGCGGGAAGCAAAGGGGATATCGTTTTTTCGGGGTTCGGGCGGAGAAGTGCCGCTGGCACGCCACCGGCATGCCAGCGGCATGCTGTCCATCAACAAACAAAGGCCTCGTTCTCAGCCAAAATGCAATAGTATGACACCAAATTTGGTGTGTGCATGCGCATTGGTGGACCGGAACTATGGCCCAAAATTTTATGAAAACTTATGTGAATGAAAGCTGTGCCGAACTTTTCTCTGAATTAGCTGGCACCGTGCCAGCTGGGTGCCAGCTGAGCTGGCACCGACACTTTGCTCACATAAGTTTTCATACTTTTCTACATAAAATGCATCTATATTGTAAAAGTTTACATACAGAGAAGAAGCATTTTCATAATGTTTTCTTTTCAGCGTTTTATAGCAATTCTAAAATTACTCAGTCTGCTCCGCAATCGAAAAATCGGCTTTTTCTGCTTCTCAAGATGTGATTCAACTACATAAAAAGCTCAGAAATTTGTGAAAAGTGGTTCCATGAAGTCAGCATGAAAACTTTACTACATACTTTTACAGAATCCAAAAATAATGACTTGTCTTCAAAACTCAAGGTCAAGGGGGACTTCGTACGAAATTTACAAGATCAAACGGGACTTCGTTCCGAAATTTCCCTGGTGCCAGCTCGTGCCGAGCCCTGGCTTGGAACCGTCGCATGCTCAAAATTCAAGAGAACTTCAATTTTCACATTTTTTTGTCATATGTTTAGAGCGGCGACAGATTGGAATTGATGAAACTCGATCAAAAATTCGAAAGGGTTTTAAACAGAAATTATGGAGTGCGAAGTTTTCGACGCGATCTTGTCTCATCAGTCAATAATTTAGAACATTTGGCAGTTTTCCAAACTCTTGCATCACTGCCTAAAAAAAATTACCTTTCGATTGGCTGAAAATTATCTCGAACCAAGAAATGAAGTTCCGACGATTTCGCCAAGATTAGTATGCCGCAACGCGTTTCCACTCGAGTAGGGGTTACATTGTGACTGGAGCCTTGATGCTTTCGAAAGGCAGATGGGCTTCGATTACGTTGGTTGGTTGAGCATACTTTTTGCCCCCCCCCCCCCTTACCATAGGAGAAGTTTACTATCTCTTATGGAAAAAAGACTTTTCATACGGTTGTCGAGCTGTAGACTACGGAAGCTATCGGTTGGCTTCAAGACCCAGAGAACAGGGTGGACGGA
Organism: Cylicocyclus nassatus; assembly: GCA_958299035.1. Classification (NCBI taxonomy): domain Eukaryota; kingdom Metazoa; phylum Nematoda; class Chromadorea; order Rhabditida; family Strongylidae; genus Cylicocyclus; species Cylicocyclus nassatus. The sequence continues at coordinate 51,333,707 of CATQJL010000223.1, read as the reverse complement.
TATTAGTATTATACTTGCTTCGTATTTCCTATCCTTCACAACCGTGTAGAGTGTTTTGATACAGTTGGCCGTGACAAAGGCGCTTGCTCTTCGTCGCTACGCGAAGGCAACTTTGGTATGTCATGGCAGGACCAATGCGCGTTTATAGCCGGTTCGTATAGTCTGTACATCTGTCTTAACCCACACTGGTTCAAATTTAGCATGGCATGTGTTCGTTTCGCCTCGTTTCGCAACGGCGCCTTGCATATTGTGTAAGTCTGTTCCCTTATCTCCTTCTATCTTGAGTTTGTTAGAGCTGCGCGCTCACCTATTTCTTTTCTTGAGGAAAGGAAAATCTCGCCTCGACCATCAAGAAACGATTTAGAAATGCACGGTCACACGTAGAGGGTCAACAAGCAATTCGACTCTTGCTTAGCTGGTATGGGTCCTGCTGTGGAATACCGTACTTAACGTAATGCACCCTTGCGGAAAAGCTTATGGTCATCTTGGCTTTAATCTCTCCTAGCTGATGGGTATATCTACCAAAAAAATCAGAATATCTACGGTGCAACAGCATGGAGTCAATTGGGAAAAACCTTCATCACGTGTTACCAACACAATGCGTACCATAGAGTTTAGTCGAAGAGAGTGAAAGATAGAAAGAAAAAATTTAAAAAATTCTTGGACGGTATTTTACGGCATGCCACCATTTTGAAGAGAACTAATATTGTTCTAGCTCATAAATGCGTTTTCTAGTATTAGAAAAAATCTCAATCTACTGTAGTGTTTGGAAGCGCATTGCAAGTATATACCCTTTGATTCAACTGGATTGGCGGCTGGAAGGCGGGGCTTTGTGACTTAAATAAGGCTAGGAAATGATCAGAGAGCACGTTCGCGAGGGAGACGCAAACTGCACGCGAAAGGTTGCCTTCCAGCCGCCAATCTCGTTGAATCAAAGGGTAATATCAATAAACTGCATTTCGTTACAACACAATGATTTGGGTGACTATGTCCAAGATTAATATTTGCCTTTGGCAGCTGTCATATACGTGCTGACAGGAGCCAGTCATCTCAAAAAATTTCCTTATTTCGTTGAGTGACAATTCATAGAGCACAGTGATTGAAAGTCCATTTAGGAATCACTCTATGTAGCTTCTCCTCCTCTGTCTGGAAAACTTGTTTTGAGGCACTATTTTTGAACAGAATTGAAACGAAATGTCACTGCTAATGTTCTCATTCTCTTTGCGTTTTTCGGACGGAATTGGTATAGGAAGAGCATATGACTGTTGGAAAATCGAGATTCAGGGCCTCTTGTAAGGGCGGTGAAGTTTTGAAAAGGGTGCCTGTAAACTCAAATGCGTGAAGCTCCAACAATGGTGCTCCGAAAAAGTGAGTTCGGGAGAATAGGACTAAAATTTTCTCGAATGAAGCAGTTTAGAGATGATCTTCAACTTTTTTGTGCATTTGCAGGGAAATTTTTTCACAAAACCAATTTGACTTTATGACTTGGTTCTATTGTTTACAAGCTAAAACAAGTTCCTTGCGCAATTTTGCAATTCACACGTAACTTTTGAAAAATTCACGACTTAAACTTGAAGCGAGGGGGGGAGGGTGAGCGCCCAGCAGGGCTCAGCACAGCTGGCACCACGTCAAGCTGGATATCGTTTTTAGGGTGGAAAGCAAAGGGGATATCGTTTCTACAGGGCCGAGGCGGAGAACTGCCGCAAGAATGCCGCCGGCATGCCACCGGCATGCCATTGGCAAGCTGTCCATCAACAAACAAAGGCGTTGTTTTCAGCCAAAACGCAATAGTATGACACCAAATTTGGTGTGTGCATGCGTGTTGGTGGACCGGAACTATGGGCCAAAAATTTATGAAAACTTATGTGAATGAAAGCTGTGCCGAACTTTTTTCTGAATTAGCTGACACCGTGTCAGCTGGGTGCCAGCTGAGCTGGCACCGACACTTTGCTCATAAGTTTTCATACTTTTTTACATAAAATGTATCTACACTGTAAAAGATTACATAGGGAGAAGAAACAGTTTCATAATGTTCTCTTTTCAGCGTTTTATAGCATTTTGAAAACCACTCGGTCCGCTCCTCAGTCGAAAAATCGGCTTTTTCTGCTTCTCAAAATGTGATTCGACCACTTAAAAAGCTCAGAAAGCTGTGAAAAGTTCTTTCATGAAATCAGAAATGCACGAAAACACTACTACATTTTTTTTACATAATATAAAAATGATAACGGGTTTTACAAAACAGGTAAAAAAGGGACTTCGTACGAAATTTTCAATATCAAACGGGACTTCGTTTTGAAATTTCCCTGGTGCCAGCTTGTGGCGAGCCCTGGCGCCCAGCCTCTCAATTCGCCACAAGGCTTCAATATGCATATACAACAGTGGCGTATCCCCCGAGAATGATCGCAAAATTTTCGAAAGTTACTTATTTGTGTTACAAAAATGTGTAAGCGACTTGCTTATGCTTCTTAGTTATTATAATTTTTGAAATTTTCAAAAAATTTGATGTAGCCTTACAAAGTTTTGGGGGCGTGGAAGAACTATTGCACTCAGAAAGAGTGTCAATTTCTACAAGCTAGCTATTTTTTGAAAAAATCAAAATTCTGCTCTAAAAAATAATGTTCACTAAAGTTTTTACGTTGTTATTGGATGCTTTGAAAAGAGGATTTTTCTAAAGTCTGTCTGTTGCCTTACTATCTTTCAAGAAGTGGCCGTAGAAGAGACGATAAAAAAAATGTGGTGACTTTAGTGAACAGTAGAAAACTGGGAGCTGCACTATCATAATTATCAGTCCATCTACTGGTCTACAAAGGGAGGATGGGTTGTAAAGGAGTGATAGAATGAAATGGAAATGATTTTTCTGAGGACAGAACGCGACTCGGGTGTTGAGGAGAATGCCCGAGTGGGAGAAGAAAAAGCAAGAAACATCAAGAGCATATATGGCCACAATGTTGGTCTAAAACGGCCGCACATGGCATGCTTCCAAGCACATCATCTAATAGGTGTTCCAGCGGCTATGCGGACGAGTTTGCGTTATAGGCGAACAGCAACAGGGCAGTGTCGTTAGCAGAAAGAGCCGCGAAAAACTCGACACGAATGCGATGCCCACGGAACGGCATCGTTAGGCTCGCAGAATGATGAACAGAACGAGGAAGAATAGAGAAGGAGCAGTCGCATTAGCCGCCCCTGCCTCTGCGCGACTAGTTCGTTCACCGCCGTCGAAGCGGTGGCGCTGGCTGCCCAGCCACGCTTGTAACCGAAAATGGAATGAGAAAGATTGAGGGCGTGATGGACGGAATGCGTAATTATAGACGTATAGTAGCCTGAAGTAGCTATTTTTACCATGCGAACGTGAACCGGGACACAATGGATGATCGACTACTTTGGATAATTTCGAAGTAGGTGAAGAACACACCAACACAATAGAATAGATGGTTTTGTTTCCATAATACAGAACAAGTTCAAGTGACAATAGCTTGTCGTTCGATAAACCATTGACCAAAAAGTTGACTATTTTTGGTGTGAACTCACTGATTACTATAATTTGGTATGTATTGGTGCGCCAGGAACAAAAGTTTATTCTTCGCATTAGTCGTGCTATGATTACGACTAGACCCATTGTAGCTGTTTTAGCCATCTAGGCTTCATATATTGGTCGCAAAAAGGTCGTGGAATATTTTCTTTGGAGTAACGCAGATAAGGATGATGCCTTGATCGTTTTTCTAATTATATAGTTTGCTGAATGGCCAGCAAATATTTTGAGCTGATGCATAAATCGTGCGCAACAGCAATTCATTGAATATCTAACATACGGCAAGTGTTCTGCTTTACTATACATATTGGCTCTCGAAACAAAAACAAAGTGTCGAGTAAAAAACTCGAAAATCACAATTATTAGTAAGAAACTTTCAATCAGCATGATCTTTCGCAGTCAAAAAGTGTAGAGAAAAACTCAAGTACAAAATCAAATTTGATTAGTTCCTTTAGCAATTTTAATGACCAACCGTGCTAATTTCTGCCAGCTTTTATAGCTTTTAGCTTAATATTTTTTGCTTAAACGCTCGTAAAAACATACGATTCCCTCTCCAGCTTGAGTAATAAAGCAAAAGAATTTACTGCAGAGATAATTACAATTTTTTGTTGTTCAGGGCTTTTGCGCCAATGTGATACCTAGTCGGGCTTACACGATTTTGCACGAGAGCAAGTACCCTATTTTCAGATGTATAAGCCGCACCCTTTTTGCTCTAAATGCGAGCAGACCCAGGCATGCCGCCGCGCATATGCCTCGCGAAGCGGTCGCCTTATCGCATACTGCTCTCACTTAATGCGCTCCATGATGACAGTCAGTCTTTTGGCGTGTTCGCCTTTAGAGTGAAAAGGGTGCGGCTTATACAGCTGAAAATAGGGTATTCTTTCAGTGAAAGACTTTCAAGAAAAACATTTTATTCGTCTCTATCAAAACCACCATTAGAGCACTCATGGCCGTAGAAACCTTGTTTCACTACTTTTTTGTATCTACAAAGACTAATCGACTGGTCCTAGCTAGTCACTGAACAAGCCCAAGAACTGATGACTTTTGATCTTGCTTGAAAAACTGCAAGTCTTCTAGGTTATAAATTCGACAGCCCAGCACAAATTCAGTCGAGCTAAAGCCAAAAGTACGAAAAAATAATGAGAGCAGAATTTTGTATGCTGCGCAGTGAGAACATTACCTGATTTTTGAACGATATACGACAATTCACCGAAGAAATGATCTTTTGTCTCCAATGTGAATCAAGATAATGATTATGAAGCTTTGTATCAGCAGTTGAATTTTGCATTGCAGATTTTCCCGTCAGCCAAATCGTTAAGGCATCAACAACTGCTGATTTTTTGAGAAAAGATGGGTAAATAGTAATCGCAATTCGAGATGATCTGAATTTCGTCTACCAGTAGTCATCATCGCTTATATACGTAACATTATTATAGAAGATCTCCGCTCAAAAACTGGTACTGGAGATGAAATGGTTGGTACTTCACAACAGTACAATAATAATCAATAATCTAAGATGATAGCCCATCTCACAATAATTTGGAACTTTCACAGTAATCCTACATTTATAACAAGATACTGACGTTTACTATAGATTTAAGGCAACATACTGTGCATAAAGCCGTTGAAGAAAAAGCTGGTTGGAAAGTTATGCTCGTAGAAGAAGTTGCTGTCCGCAAATGAAATCTCTGATATTGAAAGTCGACGTGTCTCAGACTGTCCTTTAATCTTCCGCTCTAAATTATTTTATTCACTCTTTTACCGTAAGCACTGCCTTAAGACTGTATACATATATTTGTTGATTATTTTTTATTGCTCTTTCTTGCGAAGTACATGAGGGACATGATGAAAGCCACACTACCTGTATACATTCTCGAAAGGAAAGGATATCAACATAAGTTGGCGATTGAAATCGATACGCAAATTAGTATACGCGCTCTATCGCTGACAAATCTGCTTTCCTTTTTTGTGGAACAACACTGGCTTAAAATTATCGAGAAGCTCTAAAAACACCTATGCTGATTTTTTCCACCGTCTTTGCTCCTTTTTTGCACGCAGTATTTTGGCACAAAACTGTGTGCTCGCTTCTAGATGTTTTTGTACGTCTTTTCGCTACTTTTAAGCCCTTCAAAGCCTGATAACCTTGGAAATTCAAACCGCATAACTTCTTTAGGGAAGCTGTTCGGTAAAAAGAAGGAAAGCGGATTTGGAATATCTTCTTCAGTCGCCAACTTATGTTGGTCTTCTTCCCTCATCAGCCCCGACCGGTGTGTCAAATTTACCAGTAGTTCCAGTTTACTACTCTAACTCAGGGCCCGGCACGAGTCGGTTTCTAGGGTTTCTGAAAACGAAGTCTCCCCTGACTTTTGGAAGTTTTACGAAGTCCCCTTTGATCTACCAGCTTAGGAGAAGATGAAAACAAGAAAGGTTTACTAGTCTGAAAGAAAGGACGTAAGATAAGAGTGAAAATCCAAATTGGAGCTGAATACTACGCATGCACAAGACTTTGGCATCAGAGCGCGATATTTAACAAATTGAGAAAAAATGAAGGCAAAAACAAAGGCAAGGCAATGATGTGAAAATGCTTTCATGTTCAGGGATAGATTTTTGATCGGGGAATCCGTCCATGCTAAAAAGATCTGAAACTTATGTGAAGTGACGAAAATATATGCTCCAGACGATCTCAGATCGTCTGGTGGCCGTCTGGAGACGATCTAATTTTGGAAAACGTATTACTTCACATAAGTTTTCAAACCTTTTTACATAACTCTTTTGCAAATAATTTTCAATGTATACAGTTCAAATTTGGTGTCATATGCTTCTGTGTGCGCTGTAAACAAGCAATTTGTTTATTTTAGCCTTGCTTTCAAATCGCGCGCACTTTTCGCCGTACACGATAGAGCACGTCAATCGTGTGATAACCTGTCCGAAAAGCTTGTGTTCGACTAAATGGCGCTTATTGTTGGTGCTCAGCCTCGACTCGTCAAAAACGATATCTCTTTTGCTTTTTGCTCCAAAAACGAAGTCCAGCCTGCTTCTAGACGATCTGTGCCGGGCCCTGCTCTAACTGTTTACGGACTTTTCTCTCGGCACCTACTCTCACGGTGTTTATGTGTTTGATGGTCGTTCTCAATAAACTGTTATTGTATAGCCTTACCAAACAAAGTCTTTTTGGCATTGTCGTATTTTTCTACATAATTTGCCATTGCTTTTTGGAAGGTTCATGATAGAATGCGAATTAATGTCCTATTTCCACATGCAATTAATAACTTGTGAGATTCGCAAAAAAAACATCTGGATAAAACCTTGAGACGGGCTTAATCCTTTACTTTCGGTCTCAACTGGGCGCATATGATACATGTTGTAAACAGCAGAACTTATGAAATAGTTGGAACATAGTTGCATCAGCTCATTCTTGGGACTTAGCCACATCCGACTATTACTCGATGATTGTACCTGATTCTCTTATACTATCGTTGTGCGACTTTAGAGACAGTCTGAAGCTATGTCCGTATATAACACTACAAATGCCGTATGAGAGAACACCATTCTGATTTGCCTGGTTAGTATCTAGGGCAATACACATCATCGGTTGGCAATCACTTTTATAAATTTATAGACAGAACAATATTGCTTCAAATAGAAAGACCAGAATGCTGGTGGACTCTAATGGCAAAACTTTTTTTCTATCGTATTCTTTCAGACAAAGCGACAATCACATGTCTCACTTATGAGTTTGGCTTCGGGCCATACTTTCGTTGCTTTACGGCCCCCCAGGGTGTCCATCTTATCGAGGGAAGTGCATTTCGGTGTGTCGGCAATTGTTGACTAGTATGCAATGATACATGACTACTCCACAATCATACTGAAGGTTTTTTTCTCTTAAAAGACCTCAAAGCTTTCACAGTTTCTTGAAATTAATGCGCACGTCCCACCAGAAAAAAAACTATTTACCTTGCTTGGCAGAGCGACAAAAAAGACAGATTTACCTTGTCCGGAGAAGTGATAGAGTGCCGTTTGAAGATAGGGCATGTTTTCCCATTTGTTACAGGTTTCCCTTCGAGGGCTGCTTGAAAAATGCTCTTCCAAATTGAAGTAGACTCCCATTTCAGATCCCAATGGAACAATTCTTGTCACTCTCCTTTCAGGTCATAAAAAAGATGACCATAGGAGAACTCATACTCTATGATCGTGCATAATTAACCGCCTCCTATTGTTAGCGCATTCGCGTATATAGGTCAATCTGCATAAGCGAGATCATCTCGACTCCTCAAAGTCTTTTTCGCCCCCCCCCCCTGCTAAGCTCTCGAAAAGAGATGTGGAACGGTGTTGACGTGTGGAGGTCAAGCTGGTAGGAGGTGGTGGTTTGGCATGATGTGATGGCTATGCCTCCTGAGACCTCAGGCTGTCCGTCTGATATATGGGCGTAGAACGACATCTTCGTTGCGCTACATCGATTCTGTGGTCCCCTCTTGTGTGTCTTTCCCGAGTTTTGTCAGAAACAACAGCATATATAAATGAGGGCAACCGGGTGCTGTTAGTGACTTCCGTTTGGTTATTTATTGCTTCATGTGTTATCATATGAAGCATGGTATTGGTTTTCTCCATCTACGTACATGAAGATGAAACTTTGCAAATTTTCAGATTTAACAGTCTATATGTCCTCGTCCTAATCTGGAGATGCTGATCGCGTTTTTAGCCTTGGTAAGTAGGATACATTATTAGTTCATTTTTCTATGTCAGCTTATGCTTATCAGATGCAAATGTAGCATTAACGCATAACAGGCTTGAGTGGGAGCTTGGAGATTGTTCTATCCATATCCTCTCTTTTTGCTCCAAATCCTGTCTTTCTGCTGTAACATCAGATAATATTTTGGTTTACTCAGCAATTTTCGCATTTTGCTCTTCTTTATTCCTGAGAAATTTCTGTAATGACGAGCAAAAGTCCTAGCTAGAACTTTCGCTAGCAAGTTTTGTCTAAATAATCTACAGAACTGGCTCGCAAATAGTGATTAATAATGGCACTTAGCACTCCTTCATGTGCGCTTTCAGCATATATCATTTCAAAGCGATTGTCTATTCGATAGAATAAAATAGAAGCTCAGCATGCCATTCTTTATACATGAGTCTTTTGTAGCTGTATATAGTTATCTTTGTTATTGAGGGGTGCAATCCATTAAAGGTATGAAGAATAGCCTCTACGCAACAATGCTGCATGGAGCAAAGAAAGGCTATCATTCTGAGTTGACTGCAAATTTATCTACAGTGAAGCAATTATGTAGCAACTACCTAAAGGAAATAGTAAAACGGCCATCTTATTATATTTCATGAACACATGATATATGAAAAGTTACAAACCATAGATATTCTCCTTTCTACTTTCTACTACTTCTTTCCATTTTTTGGTGTAGGGAACCTCGTATACATAGTTAAACCTTAACTTGCCTTGATGTATTATGTGATATATAATAAGATCTAAACTTGATTTATTGTATTTTTCATTATTTTTGTTCGAGTTTTTATTTTGTTTTTTCTTACGATGCACCTTGTATGCGTATTTTATAAACAAATGATGACTAAATACATTTTTTGAGGCAACTGCTATCCGAATTTCTACGGTTTCCACTATCATAATTTTGCAATGATTCACCCGTAAACTGATGTTTCATCGTGGAGCACAAGTCATTTTGCGTCGAATTTGACTTTATTCATTTTCATCTTCTATATCATAGAAAAGTAGATGAGCGATGTTCATTTTCATTTTCTAGCCACAAAAAAATAGATGAGCTATTGCTTGGAGCGGTGTTCGAGCTCCAGATGTGTAGATGATCCCAATTGCTTGATTGGAAGCTTGCTTTGGCAACAATTGAAATTAGTGGGAGCACTCCGTTTTCGGTGATTCGTTTCTTGATGATGGCTCGCATTCTGCGAGTATTGACAGAGGGGGCCTGTTGATTTCTTCACATAGACAGTCCCACTGCCCCCACTGCTTGATGGTCCTCTGCACTGTCCAAGTGCGACTTTCAAAGCGAGATCGCCGAAGCTTTCTGTCTATCGGCTGACAGGCGAGCGATTGATACACGGAGATCACAGGGCCTCATGAGCACACAAAAGCAAATGAATCCTGCATCAAAAGAAAGCTGAGTAATGCCACTACTTGAATCACGTTAGAACAGGCAAAATCCACCCAGTAGATGCTTATATAGAAGATTTATGGAAAGGATATAGCCTGAAACTCAGTACCTGCTGCGCTCCTATAGCTGCCAAAAATTTTTTCAAGACAAGGCCGCTGGCACGCATGTAATATTCGCAAATTTTCATTTTGCGTTTTCGAAAGAATAGCTTCTGGCAAACACAACTACTAGAAAGTGATAGCGGAAAGAATCCTCTACATTGTATGCAATAAAGTATCGTAGAGCATTCACAGTATCTTTAGCTACGAAATGAATTGTGAGAAATTTTCTTTTGCAAAAGTGCAGAAGCACTTTCAGCTAGATAAAGTGTAATCTGTAGAGGATGATCGCAGCATAATGTGGCACAAATTTTGAATCAAAATCATCAGTGTTTCGTGATTTACAGTACTGCAAAGTCGGCACCCAGACTTTTGCCTATCCTGTGCAGTGGTGGTCCCAGCATTTCCGTTCGGGGGCGGGGGGAAGGGGGACAAAAACTTTTTTCAGTCAGTGATGCGTAGCGCTAGCCGCGCACACTGATATTCTTAGGAGTTTTAGCTCCCCAAAATTTCTCCGGGCTCATAACCACGAAGTCATGAGAAAAAGCAGTAGTCGTGCCCCCAAAGAATTATTTTACAAGGCCATTTTGGATTGTGGAGGAACTTCAGTTACTTTAATCCTTTATAAGTATAGACAACACTTGCACCTTTTTACAGCCCATACAAGTGACTTTCAAAAACTGGGCGAAGCAGTTCAGCTACCACTTCATTTTCCAGCTGTCGTCGATTGGCGCCGATGAATACGCTGATCTGATGCGGAGTGATGTCACGGCAAGAGTTCTTCCTTTGAATATCACTATCAACTCCACAGATCCAGTCAACGCTACATGTGCCTTTACTTTACATCGGTGAGATTACTATCACATAACTCCTATCGCGTTAGTTAAGGATGATTTTCCTTCAATTTCTCTGCTTTTCGTCCCAATTTTGAATTTTGAACAAATCGCCAAATCTTTGAGTTGGTCTACATCCAAGCCGTTGAAGATCCCTCATTATCAATGAAGTTGATTTCTGAAAAAAAAATGACTTGTTACATATGGATCAACCATGGCTTAAGAAGAATCCATTTTATGCAAAAATCTTGGGATTATTTTGTTGAAAAATTGTATGTTGTCTCTGATTAGCATGAGTCCAGAGCTTCAGTCTTGTTATCCATCCTCATGTTCTTTATAGCCCCGAATTCAAGGCCAGTGTGTTGTCTAAAGCTTCTTTTGATTTCTCCTTTTGATGCACCTCCTGTATGTATGAAATAAAAGCAGAAAAACTCATCCATCTTATATATAAAGCTGAATGTCTGTTTGTCTGTATGTCTGTCTGTCTGTCTGTCTGTCTGTATATGTGTACTATGTTCCGAATAGAAAATTCCAATTCTGAACCGATTGGGACCAAACTTAGCACACATACACTTCGGGCCCCGGCGGGTGTCATAGGCTACTTTTCGTCATCGATCGATATCGATTTTTTCGATTTTTTGGAAAATTTGAGCTACGGGGCTGGGAGTTGGCACAGGGGGGTAATCGAGCATGCTGATCACCCCCGTGGGGGCCCCTCTGCCAAATTCCAGCCCCCTAGCTCAAATTTTGCAAAAAATCGATAAAATCGACATCGATCGATAACGAAAAGTGGACTGTGACACCCGCCGGAGCCCGAAGTGTATGTGTGCCAAGTTTGGTCCGAATCGGTTTTTTCTATTCGGAACATACGGCGGAGCCGGGTAAGCCAGCTAGTTGATAGATAAACGATTCATGGATAGAAGCAAATCAAAGCTCTTCTCTAGCAAATTATTGTACTGTGTGTAGAAATAGTACCATGATCCCAAACTAGAGTTTTGCTTATCGTTTTGAAACTCCATAAACCTTTTTGAACGATTCCGACTGTGATAGTGCTGCATGGTAACTTCAATGCTCTACAAAACAATGACCTGAGCCCAACTGCCTTGAGATAGAAGGAGATAGATGAGATGATTAAAGATTTTCGTCCTACGTCGGCAAAAGAACCTCGAGGATTGCAATTTGAATTTTGCATGAAATAATTTACATAGCCTGAACTTTCTAACCGAAAAAATGTGCCGATTTGATGGGCCACTCCTACTTTTGAATTAATATTGAGAAAACTTACAAATGAACCAGAACGGTATTTAACCAGAAGGAAACCTCTCTTCTATAAACTTCTTATTATGCCTTGTTATCGAGTATTTCACCACATCAAACTTCTTCTATTTCAGAGCGTCATGCAAGAATCCACCGCTTACGCTGAACGATAGCATCTCTTGGCATACAAGGATCTGCTTCAACTGGAGATGCAATGCACGTACGTTCTTGAATTTCTGAACTCTTTTTTAAACTTACATAACCATAACTCGATAAAATTTCATTAACATGGTGTTGTGATTTCAACGCATTGCTAGAAAATTTCTGCGAGTGCCATTTCAGTCCGATCGATTCCAAATTCTAGCATCAAAAGCTTTAATCCGCTTAGAAATATGTTTATTCAAAAATATCGAATAATTAGGAAGGAAACCCATGAGAGGAAGAAAGCGACTAGCAACTAACCAACCAACTAGCAACTAAGCAACTTTTTTTCAAGCTGCCTGTTTCCCTTTGTTGCCACTGAAATTAGCAGTCGCATTCTTATTATCCTCTCAAGTTTGAATTCTTGAATGTCACATTAATATTTACTGCAAATAATTTGCATACGTCTACCAAATCTCTATATAATAAAGCGCAGGATGACTCATGCGTATACGGCGTATGTCCGGCCACTATACCCCCCCCCCCCTCCGCCGCCGCCAGATGCCAAGTTAACACGTTTCGGACCGCGAAATCGCGCGCGGCGAAAAAGAGGGTACTTTTAGCCGTTAGCCAACAAAGGGATCTTATTTCCCAAACTGTGTGCTACATCTGTAATCAGTATGTCAGATAAGGTCGATACCCAAAGTTCTGAATGAATTCGAAGTGTTTAAATTTTGTCGCTTGAGAGAGACTTCCGTGCTTCCTTGAAAGATAGAAACAAGAACTCAGTTTCGAACTATATACAAAAGTGTCTATGCCGTACACGATACACATCATTATTGAAATCACGGTTTTTCTCATTGAATATGAAGCAAAGAAAAGTTGCGACGTCGCACGCGTCGTCGCGTTGCCGCACTTCGTTGCAACTGTTGTTCGATTTGTCCTCATATCTTCTGAACAAGTATCGGCGGCACAGCTCTACGGAGTTATTTGAAAAGTAGGAGCCTAGGCCTTTGACTTGATAACCTTGGACAAAAAGAAAACCTCCTATAGAGTCTAAAAAGATCCTTCAATGCCGCGTGCTGCACCATGTGCAGCACCGGTCCGAAACGTGTTAAAGGTAAACAGTCTGACCCCACCCCACCATATCCCCCCCCCCTCCGCCGCTGCCGCCGCCGAGGGAGTCCATAAAAGGTCAACAGTCTGGAAAGTTGCCTTTTGAGTTAAGGATGAGGTTTTTGGTTCCATCCATGTTCGAAGTGTTTTGTTTTGCATACCAGACCATTGCGACTAGCTCATTCATTGTGCCAAGTTGTTAACCCCAATTTCATTCCTCATCATCTCTCTATAATAATGCGCTAAAGATGACTCATGCATTTAACATCCCCCTCTTCGTGGTTGCGATTCGGATGTCAACAACTTTGTCGTTATGTGCCGGTGCAGGTGCACCCTGTGATGACTCCATTATACTAGTGAGTTTCCAGTAAAGCTCTGCGGCCCTCTGGTAGTTCTCGTCTTTGCAGAAGCAGTGTTCTCATGAGTTTAAAAACTCTTTAGACCGCCGTGCTCACTTTTTGAGCTCAGAGGTACTCCAAATCTCAGTTGAGTGATTAGATTTTGAAGCATGCCAAGAGGTTTACTTGCCACATTCGCAAGCCGCCAGTGAGCGTTCAAACGATACAACCTTTTCATAGGAGCACGGATCAGCTGATTACTTGTTGGCAACGTAACGATTTGTCCAGTTTTTGCGGTCATTTGGCGCTCAAGCAAATTTGCACCGTATAATCTCCTTTTTTGGAGTTTGAGGAATGCTAATGACATGCATGTCTCAAGGCTTATGGCTGTATCTGTAGTCCAGATACTGCAAGATGACAAGTTTACCAAAGACGTTTAGCTAAAAGTGACTGCAAGTTTGGCCAACCTCGATTTTGCCATTTTCGTCATTTTCCCTAAAGCTCTCTTGTGCGCAAACTGCAAAGTTTTTTAACATAGTATTGAGCAGTGTGATTTGTACGTAATATGAGTTGGGAATTCGTTTTATGCAAAACAGAGTGAGATATAGCAAAATTTCGGAGTGGCAGCAAAATTTTGGCCAGCACTGTATTGAGAATTGAATCAGCCATGTGAACAGTTTTGCCGTAAACGCTCAGACACTTATGCAGGCATCTACGACCACCCCGCGCCGCTACACCCATGCCGAGGTGTCGTTTCATACTGCAGTCGCTCAGCAACTGCAGTATAAAGGGTTCTCAACGTTGGCGGGGTCGTTTATCGTATCTCGCTTTCTGGCTAATAGTAAAGTCAGGTTCCTGAGGTAGTGTTTGGGACAACCACTATTGGAGTACTTGATCTTGAAACAACACAGGTTGTTGGGTTGCTAATATGGTCGATAGAGTACCTGACAAGCCCAACAATGCCTGTGAATGATTCGGCAAGCGCCTGCCAATTGCGCGATATGCAGCCACGGGTGATTCGATAGCACCCCTTAGAGCAAGAAAGTTCTTTTTAGCGTCAAATTTTAAGATTTTTTGGAGCACCTGTTCCCATCCTTTTCAGTCTGGCATGAAGGCTACGATGCATACGAAAATCTGTCACGGCAGCTAAACCACATCAGCGAAGTTCCCATCAACTCGTGTTGTTTCGAGATCAAGTACTCCAATAGTGGTCGTCCCAAACACTACCTCAGGACCTGACTTTATCATTAGCCAGAAAACGAGATACGATAACCGACCCCGCCAACGTTGAGAACCCTTTTTGTAAACCCTTTTTCAGGCGACTCTGTTGAGAAGGGCCTTAGTTGAGTGCGCACACCATTTTCTTCAACTAAACTTAAAAATTAGCTTCAATTAGTAGCAATACGTTGACCGTGATAGTGCGGAGGATCTTTGACCGTTCACTTGCCATCTTAGAGGCATTAGAAGGCAGACAGTTGTACGTTTAATTTAACTGAGGGAATTTCTCTGAGCGAGATCTCAATCTAATAAGTGCCGAATGGAGTTTGCTGCGAGTCAGCGTATCAAAACTGTGGCACATCGCGAGGTCTGGGACTCGCCAGAGTGATTTTGTCAAGCCAAGGTTTAAAAGAGCCAGGGATGCCCAACAAAATGTGCTAGCGCCCATTAAAGGCACCGTTTACCCTAAAATTAGAGATCTTGAGCTTTAGGCAGCTTAGGATAGTAGGCCTTCCTATCAGGCCAATGCCCAGCCGCAGCACAAAATGTCAATTTGGAAACGGGAAAATCGTTTCGGAATGGTGAAGAGGCATGAAGACCTCCAAGTCGGCACCGTCCCCTCCAGTGATGCCCGCCCATCCTTGCCCGCAAATTCCATCACCGTTCCGGAAAATTGTTTTGCGGGTTCTCCCGCATGGGCAATGTTGGGTTTTTGCGAATTCTCAACTTCGTATTCGGAACCAGGAACATAAGAAGGCACGGGAACGATCACAATATGGAAGCCGAGAATCGGCAGCGTCCAACCAAAATTTTGCCTTCAATATTTTTGCCATTCTGGGGCCGTGGTTGTGATTACAGTTGAAACTTAGAATATGCAAAACCTAAAAACCCGATCTCTCGGAAACCTATCCTAAAAACCCGCACGACTTTCACTATTTGGCTGGGCGAAGATAGAATTCGGGCATGGCTTGATAGCACTTTCGCGGTTTTAGGACGACCATTATCTCTTTTCCCCCACAATGGTCGGTCGCCTCATCGTGGCGTGGGGGTGACACTGGGTGTCGAACTGCGATGCACAGCCGAGTGTATACTCTGGTAGGGCCTCCCAAGCTGTGAAGGAGTTTCCGGTTTCGGCCGGATGCCTAGCTAAGAACTGGCCACGCCAGATCCTCCGCCGTCTGGCTTCTTCTGGTCGCTAGGCGGTCCCTCCCCGCTCCAAGCGCGGGGTCAGCGATCGCCCCGTGGAAATCAAGAGTAGGCCTAGTAAGCCACCTCTTGTAGGGGAACAAATTTTATTACTCAGACAGCAAGAAGATTTAGAAAAAACCCTGTACATCGGATCCCGCCTACGGCGCCGGGTGGTAGCAAGAACGATGTCAGGGTACTCAGGGCGCCTTTCGGATTGGACAAAAACGACACGTCTGCCCGGACGACACGCCATGGAGATTGCCTCATGCTCTGCACCTACAACGCCAGGACAGTCTCTACAAACGCCGACCTACACGCTCTTCTCGACGCTGCAGAGCACATCAACTACCACATCATCGCTCTGCAGGAAACGAGGTCCAGGAAGAAGGACGTGCGACAGATGAGTGATGGACCCTCATCATTCGTGGTGAAAAGGTTCCATCACGAAACGTGGGAGGCGTCGGCTTTGTCGTCCACCCATCTATCGTCCATCTTGTCGATTCGCACGAGATCCTATCACCTCGACTAGGCATCCTACGACTACGACCTCCACATCAGAAAACCATCAGCATCATCAACTGTTATTCTCCAACATCAGCAGCTGACGAATCAGAACTAGATGCTTTCTACGAAGATGTGGAGGAGGTCGTCCGCAACGAGAAGTCCTTTTATAAGTTTGTTGTGGGCGACTTCAACGCGAAAATCGGGATGCCACTGGAAAGGGAATATAGGATCGGGAAGTTTGGATATGGGCTCCGGAACGAAAACGGCAACCGTCTTGTTGGGCTTCTCTCCGCCGTACGACTTTTCCATGGAAATTCCATCTTTATGAAGAAAGAACATCGCCGGTGGACATGGGAATCGCCCAACGGAACGACCCACGCGGAGATCGACCACATTCTCACCAGCCGAAGGTGGAGCTTGCTCGATATCTCAGTAGTTCCATCCTTCTGCAGTGGCTCCGATCACCGCCTCCTTCGAGCGAAGGTACGATTCAGTCGAAGGCTGGAAAAGAAGGTCTGCCACAGTGCCGCAAGAAGGAAGAATGTCGTTTATGACGGTAACAGGCTGGAGGAGCTCATATCAAGTTGTGACTGGCCCATCGAGGAGGACCCAACGTACGACTACGACCGGCTTCTGAAAGGATTGCGAGCCTGCGGAGAGTGCGCCTCAGTGACTTCTGAGAAGTATGTTGAACGCGTTTCGAAAACCACCAAGGAAATGCTTGAAAGAAGAAGATTTCTGAGGCAGGATCCGAATGCAACCCATCTCGAGCGACTGATAGCCAACGCCAGTTGCAGAACAGCTTTGCAGGAGGATCTCAGGAAGTACAGGCAAGCCAAGATACTGGAAGCAGCCGAAGGAAGACGAAGTCTCAAGAAGTGCCGAAGGGACCTCTGTGAATATCGCGTACCGCTGGCTGCACTATTGAACGAAGACGGGACTCCGACTTCTTCCCGATACAAGATGGAATCTATCGCGAAGAACTTCTATACCAACCTCTTCCGCTCATCAACACCCGTGCCGATGCCCGTTGTTCCCACTGGAGAAGTACCACCACGAATTTTACCTGCTGAAGTGCGCACAGCGATTCAGACCATGAAGACGTCCACGGCTCCAGGACCAGACCATCTTTCCGTCGAATTTCTGCGAGCTGGAGGACAACGTCTACACGAGATCCTCGCGTCGCACCTAACAACTTACCTTCAGAAGGAAAGGATTCCCGACCAGTGGAGAACATCAAGAACCGTCCTTCTTTTCAAGAAGGGTGAACGGGAAGATCTTCGATACTACCGTCCAATATGCCTGCTGAGTGTGCTGTACAAGCTTTTCACGAAGATTATCCTCGCTCGCATATCTAGGACACTGGATGAAGCCCAACCCCAAGAACAAGCTGGATTTCGCAAAGGATTCAGCTGCATGGACCACATCCAGACGGTTTCGAGGGTCATAGAAGTCTGCCGGGAATACCGACTGCCTCTCGTCCTAACCTTTGTCGACTACGAGAAAGCCTTTGACAGCGTCGAAACCAACGCCATCCTGTCTGCGCTAGTCGATCAAGGAGTGGACCCAGCTTACGTGAGGACGTTAGCCGACTGTTACAAGGACTGTACAATGACGATGCAGCTATTCCATCGCCCCCTGACCATCCCAATTGGGAAGGGGGTTCGACAAGGCGACACAATTTCGCCGAAGTTGTTCACCGCGGCCTTGCAGTGGGTGATGAAGTCACTGGACTGGGACGAGAGAGGCATACGAGTTGATGGGAGATTCCTCTCGAACCTTCGTTTTGCGGACGACATCGTTCTCTTTTCGAGCAGTATCACTGAAGCAGAGACGATGCTAATGGAACTGAACGAAGTAGGGAAGAAGATCGGATTGCGAATCAATCGGAAGAAGACTCAGTTCATGAAGAACGCCCTTTGCGAAGATGCAGAAATGGAATTGAAAGGCACCCCTATCACGGAGACGTCTTCTTACGTGTATCTCGGACGTTCGATGAACATGGAGAACGACTTGAGGGAAGAACTTAACAGGAGAAGAAGAGCAGCCTGGGCCGCCTTCGGGCCTCTGAAGGAAGCCACCGACCAACTGACGGACCCGGAGCTTCGTGCCCACCTGTTCGACTCAACCGTTCTCCCTGCGCTCTGTTACGCAGCTGAGACTTGGGCTGACACCGTCGCCACTTCGAAAGCTTTAAGGACCACCCACAGAGCGCTAGAGCGTAGTCTTCCGAAGATGACCCGACACAAACAACATCTCGTCGGACTTCGCAGTACGGATATGAGGAGAATGTCCCGTCTTCGTGACCCAGCGGATTACGTTGCGAAAGCGAAGCATCGATGGGCCGGTCACATCAAGAGAAGAACAGACGACAGATGGACACTAAGAACATCGGAGTGGATTCCTCGCGAAGCAAAACGTCCCCGAGGAAGACCACCAACGAGATGGGCAGACGTGTTCGTGGAACGGATGGACAGCTGAGAAATCAGCTGGATACGATTTTTGCACCTGGAACTCGTGGACGCAGCCACCGACGTCAGCCAAGAAGATCGTGGATGTCAGAAGCGAGGGACAGGGAGAAATGGAAACTTCTGAGCTGGGGCCCGCACGTCACGTGAAGCAGCCATCTAAGTATCTAAGTAAGTATTATCTCTTTTTAAAGACAACATTGGAAGATTGAATCAACGCAGATGCCCCTTTCTTGGGGTCTACATCCAGGATAGGTACTAGTTGGAGGGAGTTAGGGTTTACGTGGCTGCCTTTGATCGGTATAATATATGGATGATGTTCAATAGAGGCAGGGGCTTCAGATGCAAAAACTCTGTTAAGGGGACTTACCCGAAAACTGAGTATGCACTGCGTCTAGTGAGATCTGAGGAACGCTCTAGTGTTTTTTCTTGGGTCGCGGGTGTTGCGATGTAAGGAGGGTCCAAGTCCTTTATCTCGCGAGATGATGAATCACGTTAGCATTTCAAGAACTGTATATAATGCTGTATTGATTCAAATTCTCATGCGTTTGCAGCATTCCACGCAATGCGAGTAGAAGACTGCTGGGTTGGGACAAGAAAAAGTCCAGTCTATATAGTGAAGCACGATGGGTAAGTTACATAAGTAGTGAATGTAAATCGCTTAGTACTTGAGACAAAGGCTCCCTTACTTATTTTCCAGCTGCACCGCTGAATCTGCTCTTCTGCATTCACCTTCGTACACCTCCTTTCTCCGTGCAGCTTCGATCGGATGGCTGTCGATCCGGCAAGCAGGAGTAGACGAGCTGCTCGTCTCCTGCCGCATTACGCTTTGCCATGTTTGCGATGAGAACTGCCGCGAGTATACGGTAATATTTTTCTGCAGAGCCAGCAATCTTAATTACGAAATTCAGCCACCGCGTCAATGTCGAGATTCAGCTGATCGAGATTACCAACGGATGTGGAATGAGAGCGCAGCAGTTGAGCGGGCATGTAGTCCACCAGTAGAGACAACTACCGTGGAAATGATGATAATTCCGAAGAGTGCATATAGTCCACGCTTTTTAACATTTGCCTCAATAGTGCTGTGTTCATTCATCATTCTGAATATTAGTTGTTGACGGGTTTTGCTCCAGAGCATATAGAACATCTTCACTTAAACGGGATTCGCCATTCGATTACGCTAGTCTCGCTATACAATAAATGCTTTGCCGATAGAAAGGTTCAAATTTTGTGTTATGCATTCTTGTAGCAGAACCAGTTAAGATCCGGCTTTGCTTGTTTCTTATCGACTACCATAAAACTCATATTTCATGTCACTTAAAGGCAGTGTCTCACCAAAGTTGAAGTCGCGGGGATCTTTACATATTCTATTATAGGGACCTCTAGATAGGCCATTGCAACAAGTCCCACTCAATTTGACCCCCTCTACGCTGAGAAAAATTCGCTCAAAGTGGTACGCGGAGAGCCAGTTGGTACGCGCTGACGACTCCTTCGGTCTCCTCCCTTACGCGTTTGAACATGTCTCTCCACTTGGCATCCACCTCCCCTCTGTTGCTGCCACTGTGGCTGAGGCTGAAGTTGGAAGGTACAACTCGTCCACGTTGCTTCCGCGGGGCCTCCAGAAAACGGGGTTTTTGGGAACTTCGTGCGATTTTAAGCCCATACAGTGCTAGACAGGGTCCGACAGGCTTGCAAAATGCAAAAATTTCGGCAACTAAATTTTGGTGAGACACTGCCTTTAAACACCGAACTTCCTGTTCTGTCTCACGCCAGTTGCCGGTCCTCATGTGTCTGCGTAATCAGCATGGTCTACTCCGTGTACCTAATCTTGACTCTCCAGCTCAGACTTTGAGAGTCGATAATATCGACTAAGTCGTTTTTCAAATAACCTTACTTTCCTACTGGCTTTCTCCCCCTTGAGCAACTCACAGCCCTCCTTTTCAATTCTGAATACACCGTATTCGTGAACAGCATGCTCACACCTACCCCCGCTTCAGTTGAGATCTGTTGCCAAATGTTGGCTGTTAAATCAATGAGACAATATCGGATGACTGAAAAACTTATCTGCGATAACCATCCCAGCCGATATGTGCGCGAAGTTTGGTTCTTCAAAATTTTCTGTCGCTAAATTCAATAAATGAGCACGCTAAAAGTCGAGTTGGGCAGCGCGGCTGTTTAGCGCGCTCATTTAACCCATTGACGACGATGTGTACCACCGGTGGCCCACACCCATTGCAAAATCATATAATTTTTAGCCCTAGCATTTTTTCCACAGTTCAGTATTTTTTCTAGTTTTTTGCACTCCTGGATCCTGTAGACTTCGTCGTCTAAGAATATGACTGTAGTTGCTTACAAAACAATTTTACTTCCCGTAAATAATCACATTTCCCACGCCGAAAATGATGTGCAAAATCGCGTCGTCCCTCAGCGCCGCCACGCAAAATTAGGCGTCGTCGTCAATGGATTAAATCTGTATAGAATGGGTATTCAGCAGTGAATAGAGGGAAGGGAGGGAGCGGAGAGGGGAGGCGGAAGGCTCGCAAAATTTCCGAAATCTAGTAACATGTGTTTCAAAAATGCGCAAGTGACTTGTTCAGTCTTGTAAACAGTTGAAATAGTTCTTGAAAATTTTTCGAAAATTTAATTAACCTTGTAAAAAGATTTTGGAAGCGTGGCTGCAGCCAAGCCCCTTTTTCCAAGATTCTAGGGGTTATGGCGCGGAATTTCGAAAAGCATCCCATAATAATTTCCGGCGTGGCTAATTCTACGCACCTTCATCTTAAAAATTTTTTTGCCCCCCTGCCGGGAGGACGGAAATTCTGAGGCCATCGCTGGAATCCTGTATATAAAGAATCGTAAGGTGCTTTCAAAAATCATTAGATAGCGGAGAACCGAATGAGTCCTGAAGCACACGCGCCTGCAATTACCGCTTTCGAGATTACTGGTTCACTAACTTAGATATAATCCCGCAACTTCCTCCCCTAGATTTCCTAGATTTGATATTAGGTGATTCAGGTAGTTTAGATTGCTTTCAAAGAAATTTATTTTATGAACTGTAAGTGCTTAGGGTGAAGAAGGGTAAGCTTATAAGTTCATTGTTTGAATGTGATTTAATTTCTTACCATGTGTCATGTGATACAATTTGACCCAATCGGGATCAGGCCGAACCAGAATTGAGCAAAAGGTCAGGCACAAGTCGATCGGAAGCGACCCCCTCCCCTTTCAGGAACGCCTCCAAACGACCCCTCTTAGGGCCGCATGCATTAACATCCCCGCGGGCAGGGGATCGCAGCTTAAAAGAAAGCTTTATATTTCGAAACTCCTGATACTTGGATTTCACGTTTGTACCTATCCGTAAGTATTCCTACTACCCTTCACTATGAACATGTTGAACAGAGGCGAGAAGCTGTACGAACCGCACCAGCTTTAGTATGATCCCTGATGATCCCGGCGCTTTTTTAAAGTCATTTTTCTTTCTCCGAAGTTAACGAAAAACCTCCGAAGTTGTGCAGATTAACTAAACTGACAGTGTTAAGCATGTTGCTGATAAGAACAAATGATGTTTTGAAGTCATGAAATCTTATATATAAAGCTGAATGTCTGTTTGTATGTCTGTATGTCTGTCTGTATGTCTGTATGTACGTATGTTCCGAATAGAAAATTCCATTTCTGAACCGATCGGGACCAAACTTGGCACACATACACTTTGGGCCCCGGCGAGTGTCATAGGCTACTTTTCGTCATCGATCGATATCGATTTTATCGATTTTTATCGATTTTTTTGCTGAGTTCACCTACGGGGCTGGGAGTTGGCACAGGGGGGTAATCGAGCATGGGGATTCCGAATACAATATTGGTTTTCAGGATTATCGATTACTTTTATCGATTTTATCGATTTTTTTGCAAAGTTTGAGCTACGGGGGTGGGAGTTGGCACAGGGGGGTAATCGAGCATGGGGATTCCGAATACAATATTGGTTTTCAGGATTATCGATTACTTTTATCGATTTTATCGATTTTTTTGCAAAGTTTGAGCTACGGGGCTGAGAGTTCGCACAGGGGGGTAGTCGAGCATGGGGATTCCGAATACAATATTGGTTTTCGGGATTATCGGTTACTTTTATCGATTTTATCGATTTTTTTGCAAAGTTTGAGCTAGGGGGCTGGGAGTTGGCGCAGGGGGGTAATCGAGCATGCTGATCATCCCCAAGGGGGGTGATCAGCATGCTCGATTACACCCCTGTGCCAAATTCCAGCCCCCTAGCTCAAATTTTCAAAAAATCGATAAAATCGATAAAAGTAATGGACGATCTTGAAAACTAATATTGTATTCGTAATCTGCATGCTCGATTACTCCCCTGTGCAAACTCCCAGCCCCGCAGGTCAAACTTTACAAAAAAAATCGATAAAATCGATAAAAGTAATGGACGATCCTGAAAACTAATATTGTGTTCGTAATCAGCATGCTCGATTACCCCCCTGTGCAAACTCCCAGCCCCGCAGGTCAAAATTTACAAAAAAATCGATAAAATCAATAAAAGTAATCGATAATTCTGAAAACTAATATTGTGTTCGGAATCCCCATGCTCACTTCCCCCCTGTGCCAACTCCTAGCCCTGTAGGTGAACTCTGCAAAAAAGATCGATAAAAATCGGTATAATCGACATCGATCGATAACGAAAAGTGGACTGTGACACCCGCCGGGGCCCGAAGTGTATGTGTGCAAAGTTTGGTCCGGATCGGTTCAGAAATGGAATTTTCTATTTGGAACATACGTACACGGGTCTAGCTGGCAGGCCCGGCGGAGCCGGGCAAGCCAGCTAGTTTTCGATAATCCACAGGTCGAAATTTGAGGTTTACCGAAAAATTCGACTTTTCAACAACTCATTTGTTCTCATCAGCAATATGCTTAGCACTGTTGTGATAGATATTCAGTACAACTTTGGAAAGTTTTCGTTAACTTCCGAGAAAGAAAAATGACTTTAAAGAAAAGCGCCGGGGATCATCAGGGATCATACAAAAGCTGGAAAATGCGGTTCGTGCAGCTTCTCGCTCCTGTTCAACATATTCATAGTGAAGGGTAGTAGAAAACTTACGGATAGGTACACAACGTGAAGTCCAGGCATCTGGAGTTTCGAACTATAAAGTTTTTTTTTAAACTGCGATCCCCTCCCCAGCGGGGAGGTTAGTGCGTGCGGCTCTTAATCCTCTCCAACTCCGGAACCTCAGAGTGTGACAAACTGGGGAAGACAAGAAACTGTATGGTCGCTTTTCTGTGAATGCACATTACAAACACGCAATTTGACGGCGGATTTTGATGTGAATCGCCCTGTTGAACGGGGCAGAATTTCCCCAGGGGTGGAGTGTTTTTGCTCGAAATTTTCAATGGTGCAAGAAGAGGCTATCAATACTCATACCAAGACTGGACTGATTTCTGAATTTTGAAGACAATTTAAGTGGATCAGGCAGGCTACAAAAGCTCAGGCGGCCTGACCTTTTGAGGGGTTGCGCCCGACTCTATTAACTTTATCTCCGAAGACGCTTTTTCGTCCAAGTTTTATGTAATTCGCTAGCACAAACTTTGAACATTCCGCAGTAGGTGCTTAAGCTTAGCTCGACTTCCTTCGGCTTTGTAGTAATCCGCGGAGTTGACGCGCTCAAGGTGAAAACGCGATGTTTGCAATATTGGCAGTACTCCCTTCCACTATTTGAAAGCGGTATGAACTCTAATTTCTAGTATAGTCTGTTAGGGAAAATTACTTTGTTATGAGTATAGAAAAGCTGTCTTCTTTCACTTTTGAAACCAAATTAGTCATGTTTGAATTTCAGGCTTTTTAGACGATAGAAAACGCTAGAAAATGTAATAGGTAATGGTCTTTAGTGCTAGTAGAGGTGATTTGATATGCTAATTACGCAAGCTATACTCAGTTTACACAGCAAGCTTCTTTGGTGACATTAGTAGTGTCAGGCAAGGGATGGAGAATTGAAATTTGGCTGAAACTTCGAGGAGTCAATCAATGTGCTCGTCACGTCAGTCACTCCTTCAATTCTATTTGAGTTGTGATATGTATCAGTTCAAGTCTTTTCTTTTCACCTCACTCCATCGTAGTATTTCCTTAGCTTTGAGCGAATTCGATTCTTGATTACGACCCCCTCCCCCCAAGTCTTACCACCAATACGACCCCCCAGGTCGGGCCGCCTGACCTCACGCTCAACTCTGGGCCGAACCGCTGCAGTAACACCACTCGCAGTGGGATTTGCGCTGCATGTGCACGCTGTCAGGCACGACCCAAAATTCTAAAAGCGCGGAATTCCCCCATGCTGATTTCGGCATGTTTAGAATTGATACATCTCTTCCCTCGATGCTCCCCTCTTCTGTCTCCAAACCTCTCCCACCCTACCCCTCCTGAGGAGATGGGGCAGATGTACACACTCCTCAATTCTGCGTATAACAAAGCGTATAACGTATCAACTTGAATCTTGAAACGAATTCGTAAAAAGACAAGTGGTTAGTCGAAGTATCCTTTGAAATTACGATGCTGGAGGAGGAATTATGAATGAGCGTTTACTGAAGCAAAAATTGAGTGTGCAACATGACATAAATAGTTTTAGAGTTTTTCTAATTCAGGTGAGGCAACTGTGGATTGATCTTATTATCTATTTATTCATTCAATACACACATAGGTCTACCAAAACAAGAGGGGACATGAAATCTGCCAGAGATTGGTTTATCACATCATTCCTTGCTAAAATGTGCAGGCCTTTTTTTTTCTAGAGTGTGAGTGCTACTCTACGAGATCCCGTTTCCTTACCCGAAGGCAATTGTTCGAAGGGGTGAGTGACTTTTCATACGATGGGCAATTCCGAGGTGCGAGGTGTGAACACCTACGGCTAAGTGTGAAGTCTCGCACCTCCCTGTCTAGTACACTGTAGAAGGGGGGGGGGGGAGGGAGACTTTTCCTACGAATGCCCCCATATCATCTTTTGGCAAAGATCCAGTAAAAACTGGCACCATGCCAGGTTTGGGCCTGCGGGCTCCATTCCAAAAAACAAAATATCTAGATTAGCTTTTGCAGTACCGCAAATTCGGATAAAATGAAAACTTGAATGCTGTGTGATTTCAAAAAGTGTTTTGCTGTGAAAAATAACATCATGATCGTTCCACACGAATTTTTTTAGTATTTAAGTCGGCAAAATTCGGTTTTTCTTTTGCAAACGTTTTGAACTGATTTGAGTATTGTCACATGCCTCTCCGAGCCTTCAGCATGACCTGGAAGTGCTACTCTTTCCATAGGGGTTATTGGGGAGGGAGACGGTGAAGGGGCGCGATTTTCCTGGGTGTCATCAACTTAAAACTCCAGTTCCATGCTATGGGAGAATTCAAAAAGTGCCGGACAAAGTTTATTGGCTTACTAGATGTTTGAAGCAACGTTTGAAGTAAGCTTTATACAACAGATAAAATCAAGATATTCTTTACTTTACGCATTTTTGATAATAAACGTTTCATTCTAGTCCATTGTAATCGATAACTGGTCGTATTACCAGCACCCTAGCATACCGCTAGAAGGTCAAAGTGATCGGGGAGCGTTCGTATGAAAAGCCCCCCTCCCCCCCCCCCCCTCACCTAGGCGTAGTGGAGAATCTTACTCATTACGTGGATGGAGAGGTGCGATGTAGGTGTGAAGTAGGTGCGAAGGCTAGGTGCGAAGTCCCTGATCGTATGAAAAGTCCCCCCCCCCCCCTCCCCCCGCGTAAATTACTAGGCTTGACCCTCCAACTCAATCAGTGACGGAAGAATCGGTTAGGGAACCTGGGTGACCTGGGTGAGCGAGAAGGGTGGACCTCAAGGAAGAGTGCGCGCTGATCTTCAGCATCCTCAAACGGCGATTCCAAGAAAAACATCCAAAAGCCTTTAAGAAGGCTTCTAAAGTTAAAGTAACCATCGGGATGCAGAATACCACTCTTTCATACCAACACTTGCTGCAAACTTTCTCTTGAAGGAAATTTCATGTGCATGACTTGATTTCCAAAATGAGCATATAGCGATGACAAAATCAATAGGGTGTTCGCGTTTAAAGAGGCCATCGATAGCAGCACCTGGTGTAGATCATCAAATGTGCGTCACAAGGCGACCGTAGCGACTATAAGCAAGCCGTGCGATTTGGAGGACAAACCACTTTGTTTACATTTCTCTAGCAAAAGTTGTGGGAAAAATTTAATGACTGCAAAGTTATGTTAAAGTACTACATTATTTATCGCATAAAGGCTCTGAATTGCTCTATTTGAACTATAAGAAAGATGTCCGACTACTTCTATCCTGCCTACAATTTTCAATTTTGCTGCAACAAGAGCTCTAAATCCTGGCCTAGAAGAGCTCCCAGATAAGGTAAATAGGTTTGGAATCAGCGTTCTATGCCCTCCAAGATATATAAATGATGTCTTGAGAGGCCGCTTTTTTCTCTTTGTGAAATTACGTATATACGTTGTTGGAAAAGTAACTGCAGTAATACTTCGTTTTTCTATACAAACGTTGTACAAATGCAATGTGCCTGAACGTCACAGATTTCAAAAAAAAACACTCTCATGATAGCCGCTTGCTAATACCGTTGCTTCCTACATAAAAAAGATTTCTTCTCACGCATATGCTTCTTGTGTTGCGGCATAGATGTTTCAATGCTTGTGGGGCTAAAATGGAATCATGTATGCGTTTGAAAGAACTGGAAATGAGAAGCCGTATTTCCAGCCATCCACTGCTTTGAATAAGATCGTGTTCATGTGCATATCATTAGCGCCTGAAGCCGAAAGTTATTTGGTGCATCTTTCGAATAAAAGCCCTTGGCGGCCATTCCTAATTCAGTTTTCTCCTTGTTTTTATGGTTTGAAGGCAACTGCCAAACGAGCACTGATTCGTTTCAGAATGCAAGCGATTGCCGTTCTCGCTATCCTCGCGATCGTGAATATTGTGGCAGGCGAAGGAGTCGGCGTGTTTCCTAAGAATGCTGTTTGGGAATTCCTAGATCTTCGAAAGGTAATGGAGGGACTACCAAAGGAAGCCAAACAGGAATTCAGGCAGATCAACAATAATATGACCCTGACTTTAGCAGAGCGAAGACAGAAGAAAATGGAATGGGCAGAGAAGTTCGGTGTGAAAGTGAGTTGAGACTGTTTTCAAAGTCAATCGTTAGCAACTTGCTAATATAAAAATGTTTAGAAGCAATATACAGATTATGTTCAAAAGAGAGCATCTATGGTGGATAAAACCATGGCATTCTTGGCTAGTTTGCCAAAGTTGTACAAACAATATTGTGACACGTGGGATGGCGCTAAGCTCTTCAAAGATATAGAAGCGGAACAGAAGAAACTTGCTGCTATGTATGAGAAGGTCAGTTGGCTGGGTGCATTTGCATATGGCAAAAGTAGGATGAATTCGAACGATCTATTCCAATTCAAGGAATTCGCCGTCATGAATCTTGCGAAGGATCTTGTGGAACGGGAAGAGCATAAAATATGACGTCTAATGACAAAGAATAACGATGTACTGTCATTGCACCAATAAATCTCCAAGATTGCATTAAACCATTGCAATAAGTCTGTTGTAAAATAGGTTTTTGCTCTTGTATTGTGGAAACGCAACAGAGCTGTCAACATTTGCGCTTTGCTCTGCTAGGACGGAATCCACAGTGTCTCGGGTAGGTTAAGAGGATTGGCGATTCACCGACTCCAGAAACGACAACATTGCGAGATTGCCAGCGATGAAAGCAAAGTTGAAATTGGCTCGAGATGAGGAACGTGTTTCCAGAGGAGCTATCTTAAAGGAAAGGATACTGGTCGAAGCGCAGTTTCTATATTTCTCCACAATTACTGTAACGGTAGCGGTAAAGCTAACAGCCAAAACATTTTGTCAACGTGTTTAAGCATGTTGCAAACATATTGTTGCATGTTGCCAACATGTCATCCATGCGTGCAGCAGGTCAGAGACTAGCAGGCTAGCAAAATTGTGGAGGAGACGTATCATCGCGAAGCACAAGTGCTTGGAAAATTCCTTAGAGTACTTTTAATTCTGGATTTGACGAGGTATTGTATTGCGCTCGCCAATCTAAAGACCATTGAAACAGAGAGCAGGTTTCTCTGCGGTCTCTTCAGTTTTTTATTTTCTTCAGTTTTTTATAAGCTAAGACACACTCCATCACCTTACAATTTTTTTGAAAAGATTACATGTATGAGGAATACAATTTTTCATAGAAAACTTGTATGTCCTAGAAACAAGCTTTATTGCTGCTTTCTACCATAATTTGCGCTTTCGTTTTTGTAGATATGATTTCAAAAACAATAGTGTTCGTCTTTTCGCGAAATGCACATTGAAACAAGACTTCCAAAGATATTCAGAATGAAGTATTTTAACTCAAACGTGCACAGTAGCTGCTGCCCTTCGCACAGAAAAAAATCTTGATTGGAATATGCAAAACTTCCACCGCTGCAAAAAGAGTAGACTTGCAATCTTAATAGTAAGAAAAGGAAGCTATCAATTAGACGGTTTAAAAAAGCAATGCTCCGCCCTCAAAATCTAGTAAGTAGATAGAACATAAAGTTTTTTATCGCACGAAGGCGCTATAGCAACAAGCGGTCGCAGAGCGGCCAGCTGGTATACAGTCTGCCCCGCTCCTAACCAGGCCTAAATCGGCATGGCGGGAGTCCGCGCCGCGAGGGTTTCGCGCCACATCTGCGGCTAGCTAATCTGCTCTCTCCTCGATCTCTTCACTCTGCGACAACGCGCGTATGCAGCGCAAATTCCCTAGCGCTTCGAGCGCGCAAATTCAGCCGACGGTTCGGCCTGATCCCGATTGGGGCAGACTGTGCAACACCGCTCATAATCCGTCAAAAAAGTCGCCGCACTCTAGCGGAGTGCGCCGCAATGCGCTGCAGTGCACCGGAGTGCGGCAGAGTGCGCCGGAGTGCGGCAGAATGCGCCGAAGTGCGGCAGAGTGCGCCGGAGAGCAGCGGAGTGCGCTGCACTCTACTGGAGTGCACCGGAATACGCGTCATATTGCCATATCTCGCTTGAGAACAGACGTATTCTGATTTCAAAACCTTTCGATTTGGCTGGTCAAAATCTATAGAATGTGAAAAGATTTGATCAGCGTGTTGTACAAGCACTCAAGGTGGGATTTCGAGGAAATATGCAATCTTTACATTTTGGGCAAAATTCATGAAGACGTGTTTTCGTAGACTCGTAACCGGTGATATTTATAGACTGGAGCCTGAGACATGCATCATTCGATAATACGTTCACACTAACTCTAAGCTATAAAAGCGAGCACGCAAGTTTTCTGACAGGAACGCGATAGGTGCAGGCAAAATCACGAGCTTTCGTGACTTCGTTAGTTACCTCCTCATATCTCTGCAAAAAGACCCTGTATCAGACACCACGATTTTCGTAAAAAGCTGTTCGAAAAGCTCTATAAGCGAAGTTTCCTTACAGTCCAAGAGCATCAACATTTTGACCAAAATCTATCGGCGAGCTTCAGAGCGTGTGACACGAGAAAAAATCAACATCCCAGAGCTGTCTGGAAACCTGCTCGTAGGGGTTATCTGACCTGCTGATTTCGAAAATCACATCTGCTTAGCAAGATAACTACGTATCCTAGAGTTATGACGAGTAGGATTTGGGACGACAAGATTTTTCCACAATTTCCCAGCCCTTCTATCTCCATTGGTAAGGGGCCTACGGCTAATTTTTGGCGATCCTAAATTACGGGAAAAGTACTATCGAATGGTTTTTGCTGTAGTCTACTAGGGGTAATGCGCGCTGCTTTACATCTTTGCAAAGAGAGGTCCGCAGAAAAATCCAGGAATACTGAAATTGGAATATCAAGGACGTGCTGTACATCGAAAGACTCGCCTTGATGAGCTGAGCACAACGTTTTTTTCTGGTTTGGAATATATTCATCCCGAAGGAAACTGTGGCGCCACAACTTCCTATGAAATGAATATATTCCAATTTTGAATTTATTCCAATTTTTTAGAATTTGGAAACGCTGATTCTTCCAGAATTCACCAGCGCTTCCATCTTTTTTGGAAAGAAGCCTGCGCCTACTACTTAGGGCACGATAACCTACAAGGGCAGTGCTGTCGAATGTTGCTTACTGAAAGCTTTCATGTTGGACAAGCGCTATGTTACATCAATGCGAAAAGACCTCCGCAGAAGAATTTGAGAAAACTGGAAAGGGATTAACGAGGGCATGCTATATATCAAAAGATTTCTTGACGAGCTGAACACAATGCTGTTTCCTGGTCCAGAATATATTCATTCCGAAGGAAGTTATGGTGCTGCGTAGTTTGCGTGATTTCCGTTATTTCGCGGGTTGGAGTGTCGCGGAATTCCCAGAATATGGTGGAATTCCGGGAATTCCGCGACGTTCACGGAAATCGCACATCCTGTGAGCGGTATTGTACCTTGAGCTGATTTTTGGACAAGTTTGATCTGAGTGTCTCTCTACCATACTCCTGCAGTATCCCTACGGTGCTATCAGTAGACAACGCCAGTATTGTTATCAACACACTGAACAATCCAATCAAAGAAAAACCTGCAAAATTGAGAGAAAACCTACTGTCGACCGTATACCTACCGTGCCATAGGTTGTGGCACTTCCATATACTGGATGATACATCTAGCCAAGCTAAATCGAAAGGTGTCCTTGGACTCAGAATACGTCTGTTCTCAAGCGAAATATGGCAATAAGACGCGTATTTCGGTGCACTCTAGTGGAATGCGGCGGAATACTGCTCTCCGGCGTGCTGCAGCCACTGTATCGCAGTCTAGTGGAGTGCGACGCACTCCGCTGCTCTCCGGCACACTCTGCCCCACTCCGACGCACTCTGCCGCACTCCGGCGCACTGCAGCGCACTGTGGCGCACTCCGCTAGAGTGCGACGACTTTTTTGACGAATTATAAGCGGTATTATACATCACTATGAACCCTGCGCAGTATGCACCCTACGAGTAAAAACCATGTTCAACCCTTGGGTCCTGCGCCTTCGTTCAGCACTAGACCTTGCTTTTAAAACTTGCACTGTCTTCCAGCAAAAAGATTTTTCCCAGTGGATGTGATGATCAACGTGTCATGATTCTAGCCAGAAGTACTTGAGGCCAAAAGCTTTTCAAACACCCTGTAACGAGTTGTTACAACTAATAATCATGTAAACAGTGGTCGGCCAAAACTGAGCTTCCTTAGCGCTGTGACCTCGTATAAGCTAATCTACAAGACTGATCTCTGTACAAAAATGAATGGTGCAGACCATATTCCATCCTTTGGTCAGCTCATTTCTCCCATTCCAAGTGAGTTAAGAACTGAACTTTCCCCTCGCAAGACATGACCATTCTATAAATTTTGACCATGTCTCGGCTCGCGATGTAGGACACTCCTCGTGACAGAAGACCGAGAGCGCTAATTGTCGCTAGGGCGCCGTAATTCGCGAACCTCTCCTGTAAGATGCGCTGCCAAATCAAAGGACATATAAGGCCGCGAAGCGGTGTGTGCCTCTTCGAGTTTGGTTTGTTATCGATTTTTTGATATCGCTCAAGCTGTAGCGCCTCCAGTAGATCTCGCACATTGATCTCGGTTTCGAGCGGTTGAGCCTTTTTCAAGTCCTGTTTTTATGCGCTTTGTGGTTGTATAGATGGATAGTAGATATCAGTGGGGGCGGAGAGGGGTCGCACCGTTCCGCATGGACTTAAGACTTGCGGTCGACCCTGTGGACGAATCTGGAATAGCTCAGGTGGAGACCGAGTTCATGGGGCACCGGCTGCACGGGACGAGGCGGCTCGTCTCAAGCGTTTCCTTATTTTTCCAACTCCGACTGTTCTTTAATCTTGGCATAGATATGAACCGTAGCAGGGTGTTGAGCAACACGACCAAGATGGCAATTTCTCTTTACTAACTTCGGCCAACGTTTCGGCGCAATCGCCTTCGTCAGAGCCTAGAAATTCGAATACATAAGGATCTCTTCCCTCAGACGTCAATGAAGAAGCAAGACAATTCAGTTGAAAGCTAGTACGAAGGAAAAAACCAGAGCCACGGCAAAGCAATACTCACCTTAATCGTTGCATAGGGGGTACGAGGGACCACCAACTATGCAATAACTATACCTCTGCCCTATTTATAGTAATGAGGTGACCTGACCTAGCCTCAGAAACCGCAAAGGGCCTGATATGGCGCGAGTTCGTTAGTTATTGCATTACACTCCTCCTTTCGGTTCATTTTTGGATTTTTAGCGCTGATCCAAAACGCTTCCAAAGTCTTGCGCGATAGGACTTCGGTTTCGTAGGACAAAATCGAGGCTCCAATTTGTATTTCAGCATTTTCGTGTTGCAGTAAGCGATGACTACCGAGCGGTGTACTGGTCCTTGACTTGTTCAGTCCATCTAGATGTTCCTTTATGCTGCAGCAAAGCGGGCGCCCAGTTTCGCCTATGTACGTGTCGCCACATGATAAACATGTGATAATGTATGTCACGCCTGCCACCATACAATCCCCCTCTTTACTGAATGGACAAACTACACAGCCTGGAGTCAAGCAACTCCGATCATACGCTCTATTCCTGACCAATTGCCTCTTAAGGTTGGGCGGCGGAATATCGACCACCCTGAGCTCGTCTTGCAAACCCGCCTGATATACGCATCGCCGCACCGCGCTGCTTATATAGTCCGAGATGAAAGGCATGCAGAAAGGAATCTTATCCGTGGCTTCTTCCAAGCGATTTCTACTGCTTACAAAAGCGCGCGATCTAGGAGTACAGCTACTTGTTGTGTACCCGTTCGACCTGGCTATTTGTTTGGCTAACGCTAAGGAGTAGGAACGTTCCTGGATACCCGATGAAACTCCCGCAGTTGCTTGACTCCAGGCTGTGTAGTTTGTCCATTCAGTAGAGGGGGATTGTATGGTGGCAGGCATGATATACATTATCACATGTTTATCATGTGGCGACACGTACATAGGCGAAACTGGGCGCCCGCTTTGCTGCCGCATAAAGGAACATCTAGATGTACTGAACAAGTCAAGGACCAGTACACCGCTCGGTAGTCATCGCTTACTGCAACACGAAAATGCTGAAATACAAATTGGAGCCTCGATTTTGTCCTACGAACCCGAAGTCCTATCGCGCAAGACTTTGGAAGCGTTTTGGATCAGCGCTAAAAATCCAAAAATGAACCGAAAGGAGGAGTGTATTGCAATAACTAACGAACTCGCGCCATATCAGGCCCTTTGCGGTTTCTGAGGCTAGGTCAGGTCACCTCATTACTATAAATAGGGCAGAGGTATAGTTATTGCATAGTTGGTGGTCCCTCGTACCCCCTATGCAACGATTAAGGTGAGTATTGCTTTGCCATGGCTCTGGTTCTTTCCTTCGTACTAGCTTTCAACTGAATTGTCTTGCTTCTTCATTGACGTCTGAGGGAAGAGATCCTTATGTATTCGACTTTCTAGGCTCTGACGAAGGCGATTGCGCCGAAACGTTGGCCGAAGTTAATAAAGAGAAATTGCCATCTTGGTCGTGTTGCTCAACACCCTGCTACGTTTCCTTATTCCTTCTATCTAAAGGATACTAGTTTCTTTTAGTAACTGTGTATGTTAGTTACGTTTATATAATTGTGATTTAACTTAATCCTGATTGGCGATAGGCTTGTATTGTGCAGGTACCGGGATGAAGGCGTCGTTCAGACGCACCTGGAAGTGCACATGGGCGTAGACGCGCAGAATCTGAGCAGGGCGTGAGCAGGGCCCGGCACCCATTGGTTTGGAGCATTTTTGGAAACGAAGTCCCTGATGACTTCGAGAAAATTTACGAAGTCCCTCTTGACGTAAAAATCGATAGAAAAACTCTTACTCAATCAACATTATAATAAAAAAGCAAAAAAAGCGCATTTTGAGGTATCTGATATAACGAAAAAAATTCTGAGTCGATTAAAGGCCCTTGATTGAGTAACCATTTTGGCGCTCAGAATGTCGAAAACCCACCAACCCAGTTGGTTTGGTGTTGGTCTAAACAACACTTTCGGGAGCGGGTAGAACACATAAGTTTTTTAAAGTTTTTACATAGTATAGTTTAGAGTAATACTGTATACACATAGCCCAGATTCGGCGCCATGTGATTGTTTGTGCGCTGTAAACAAATCACTCGTTTGTTTGAGTCTTGCGTTTGAAATTCCCGCCCTTGCGAAAGAACACCTTCGACTCGTAAAACCTGACAGGTTTGTGATTTTTTCGGCAGTCGCCCAGAACCTTATAAAAACGATATCCTCTATGCTTCTGACCTCAAAAATGAAGTCCAGTTTGACCCCAGACCATCTATGCCGGGCCCTGTCCGTGAGTTAGGGATCGCTTGGGCGGACGAACACTAGAACGAGGGTGTGCTGAGCACACCGAACCGCAACAGATTATGAGTTGTCGTAGCCTAAGATGGAACTAGGCACATAAAGTACTACGCACTCAACAGCTACAGCTACCGCATCTCAAACTTAAACGTTTATAATAATTTACTGAAAATGGATTTCACACCATCCCCATCAGGCCCAGACGGCAACGTTATGAAAACTTGACGGCTCTGAACGCGCTTAACAGTAGGACTGGTGCACTACTTCCCATTTGAGATTTGGTTTCGATTAAGTCGCCACATGCATCTTGCTCAATTCACCTGCGATCGCTTCCGCGCTCCCTTCCGCGTTTATCCGGATCCAATCCGGATCAAGCAACTGCATTATCGATTCATATCACGCATATAAACCTGACGTAAATACTATTTCCAGTCCACGCTTCATTCGCTTGCTTTTTTCAATTTTCTGACCAAATCAGACTGCATCGTTTGATTACGACTAATTTCATTCGTTTCCGTGTTCGTAAAGTTGGGATAACGTTTATTCTATAACCAGGGGCGTATACGTCAAGCTCCAGTTTTGAAAGTGGGCGATCATGTTCAGTGGAAATCATACATCACGGGTCGGGCACCAACCCGGCCGAGCGATCACTTTCTATTGAAAATGATCGCCCGCTTTCAAAACGGGAGTTTGATGCATACCGCCCCAGGAGACGCGAGATCACATTGCACAGTTGTCTAAACAAGCCTAATCGTTTACTCAGCTGGTTCATACATGTTATTTATCTCGTCCAGTTTATTCACTCTTTGGAAACGGAGAAGAACAAACTCAAACTTATTAGACAATGTCCGCAATTTGGTTTCGCGTGATAGACTCCGTGGATGATCTGCATCACCTTATATTTTTTGGGAATAGCGCAAGTGTGGGAAGAAGAGAAGTCTATCTCTGCTAATACAGCTCCTACTCGCTTTCGTAAAATGCGGTCTCATATTAGAACTTTGAAGAGCAGTACACATCAAACAATTTACCGGGTACAGCAAGTAACAATAAAACCATCACTCAATTACCAGTGATAACAAAAGATTGTCAGAGAGATCGCAACATGCAAAGAAGGATCACTTGGCTAAAATGATACATTGCAAATAGAGGGTAGGCAGCCGCGACAGTGTATACATATACAATTTCTCCAATATAGAAAAGTAGCGATGAAGTGCGCAGTTGAAAATGATATATTTTGACCCCCCCCCCCCCCCGCAAAACCGGTTCACAAATTGCCTGACAGCCCACCTGGTGATAACAGAATTCACTACTGCCACCAATATGATTTTGGCTGCACAGCCTCATCCTCCTATTCAGTATAGATATCGTTCAGCCTCAAGATGAAATAGGCGGAAAGAATGCAAGAACTGAAGCCATGTTTTATGGGTTATCATTAGACAGGAGAAAACGAGCAATTGTATGAGGGTGGTATATGTCACTTTTGAAAAAAAATTTTTGAATTTCAAAGATCAAGAAAAACCTGACATTCAATAAGTTATCAAGGGAAATCTATTTATGTTTGTGAATACGCTTATTAAGTGGGGCAACGTGGGACTGCTTAACTTGGTAACGCATTTTCACAATCTCTCTGTTGTAAAAATAACTACTTTCCAGTTAGTTTGGTAAGACTCAACCTGAAGAGTCAGTTCAGTTCTTAATTGTTTTGAGTGCAATTATTGGCGCTTTTGCAAGCTTACATTGGGACACTGGTTTGAGGAGCAGAAAAAATTGAATTATAGGTTTTAAAGGCACCACTTCTACAAAAAAGCTGCTTTTTCACAGCGTAATATCAGTAGTAATATCAGTACCAAAAACCTTTCCCGGCCCTAAAATCCTGTAAACGTCTCTAAGTTGTTGCATGTATGCCAAGATAAAGTATAATAGGAATGTAAGCTGAGAAAGGTCTATGCATCACGAGAAAGATTAATTCAGGGATATTTCTCATGCAATTGCTTTCAGCCACCAGGAGCGACTGATAGTGGATTTACAGATGGTAAAACAAAACCGATTTTAGCCGGATTCCATCATGCTAACAGCTGATACAAATGAGTTCGATCCGTTTGGTTCTGGAACAAATTGGAAATGTTCTCCTTCTTTCGTCAGTTTTTTGATTTCCGCGATCTAAACTTTATAACATGGAGAAAGGTCGTATTGAAGGAGCCTTCAGTACCTTGGCCGCTGTTTTATGTTGATACACTGTTACTGACTTCGTACTTCTATATATAGACCATTCCAGTGCTGTTCCTGCGTCAATAGTAGAGCAAGGTCGTTCAAAGAGGAGCCAGTTGGCTTCCAAAGCCAAGCCTATCAAGCGCACAACATCCTCGCGGCGCTGGAAAAGAAAATTCGCGATAACTTCCAGCGAACACAACTTTGAAAGGATATAATATCCAGCCAGTCCCAAAAGAACCGAAGTGAGCCCAAAGCGATCTTGTGAACTAACATGTTGGAAAGAAGTATAAAATTACCTGAGGTCGCAAATTAGGCACTAATTTGGCTTTCGGTTCCTTGATAGGATATTCTGTGCTCGGAACGTAATCGTCATTGACAGATTCTCGCGCTTCCAGCTGCATCAAATAAAGTATTATATTTGAAAGTACCAACCACCAATACCGGAATTCAGAGTAAAAATTCATAGTATGCTTGCCTTTCTTCGCTTAGCAAATTCGCTAGCCACAACTTCTCGCATTCTAGCAGCTTCTTCCTTTTCCAATCTCTCCATTGCATCCCCTCCACTACAGTACGAATCGTCGTCCTCTCGAAAACTGCTAAAACTCAAAAATTTAGGAGAAAAAGAGTGAAAAGAAAGAAGATTACCGTTTACCGCCTCCATACAATTCACCATCATCCGGCTTTGCTCGAGAGGCTTTTGCCATTTTAGTTGAAGTACAAGCGGTCTGGAGACGAGATCTTACCGAACCGAGGCGACAAAGGGACAAAAAGGATCACCTGAAACTGAGAAGCCCTTCTCATTGTCCCTTTCGGATCTTTGCAAAAGTCACAGTGTTGACGACATGGAGGAAGATCGTTTTCTCCGAAGTACTTCGCAAAACACACATGACGGCAACTATAGGTTCAGATGTCTTACTCAGAAAATGAAAGTGAAGAAAAAGGCCCACTGCGCCACTTCTGCATAGTCCACCATCTTTTCCAACCCAAGCTGCATGGCCGCCGCTTGTTGCTTTTTTGACTCCTCACTGATACCTTTACCCTAGATTTGTAAGTGCAGTACAAACTTTGACAAAGCCACTTCATTGTTACCTTCAGCAGAGCCAAGTCCCTTCTGACAAGAAAATGCAGAAAATCCTTATCCGATAGGCTGTAGTATATTCTACAATAGCTCCTCTGGCCATCACGGCCAGCTCTTCCACTCTCTTGATAATAAGCAGCTAGATTTTGTGGGCACGTCCAGTGGACAACAAAACTGAACGAAGCAAGTTTGGAACAGAAGCAATTCGGAAAACACTGACCGTACATCCGGTTTGTCGATACCCATACCAAAGGCTATCGTTGCAGCAATCACTGGTACCTCGTTTGTCATCCATTTGTTCTGGACTTCGTCACGCATCTCAATGGGCTCTATCAATTTCGACTGATGGTCCAAGTCAATGTGTACCTTATTTGAGAGCCCCGCATGATAGGAGAGGCATTGAATATGTGCAAAGCTTAGCATTTGTGCTACCTGGTCGCATTCATCGCGGGTGCGACAGTAGATTATACCGCTCCCTTGATACACCCGAAAATAAGAGAAAATAAAGGAAGACTTGGAAGCAGTATATCTTGACTGACTACTGGGCCGAATTAAAACATTTACTTTTTCGTGCTTTAAGGCAGCTTTTTTCACAAACTTCCCCAGCTCTTCTGTTTTTTCTTTGGGAACCTTTAGACACCGAAGAATAAACTCCGCAAGATGACGCTAAAAAGCGACATAGATCATTTTTCAAAGAGGTGAAGTGTTACTCAAGACTGACCTCTGGTGCAACGGTGAGGTGATCCTTCATATACACATCGTAGTACAAATTACCACGAAAAGTTGAGGCTTTGAAAGTTTGCACCTGAAAAATTCAATTGTGAAAGAATGTCTCTTCATGTCAGTTATGTATATAGGCGATTGGAAATTTATTTTCTCGTTCGTACATGTGGAGATGCAGTCGCAAAAGCAAACAAAGTCGTAAAAATCGGAGGGACTATGCATGGTGAAACATCCCATTTCCAGATTGAAATTCATTTCCAACAAAACCTCGAGAGGGTAACCAATTGCTGAGATAAAACTAACATGTTTTAGCTTCAACTGATCAATGATGTCATCCTGTGCCTTGACATTGGCAGTAGCAGTGAGTGCTATCCAGGGCACCTAGTAAAAAACATGAAATATGAGCGAAATGTAAGCTAAGACTGAAACACATACATTGGGACAAACATCTCTCAGAGCTTTCAGTTTGAGATAATCTGGACGAAAATCATGGCCCCAGTGTGTGACGCAGTGAGCTTCATCAACGACAAAGTAGCTCAATAAGTTCCGTTTGTGCAGAGAGGCCAATATTCTGAAGAAAAAAGGACGCTGGAGAAGAGTCAAAGTGTCATTTCAACTACAATTCTAATATTATTTCAAATTAGCTGCTACATGAGCGAGTGGAAGAAAAATCAACATACGCAATAGGACACCCTATTGCTATGTTCCAACGTCAGGATTCCAAATATGTGGGTCTATCAACTACTGCTTGGTGAAAGTGGTGAATGAAGACTCTACTATTCGGATTCTAAGCTAAGCTTATTTGACAACCAGAGCGTATAAGAGTGAGGAACCACCGTGATCATAATGAATAGACGGCAACGCATATGCACAACATTGCAAAACGTTTGCCTAATAATAGGAAAGCTCGTCAATGTTTTCAAAACTCAAACATTCATATACTAGTCTTTCTCCTGAGAAATAGCTCGATTTTATTACAAAATAATATGAAAAAAGTAACTGATCTATTACAAAAAACACTTTGATGATTGAGGTAACGTAGCTTCCAAGCTAAGACGACAACGAACGATTACCTTCGCATGTTATCAGTAGCCGCAGCCTCTGGTGTTATGTAGAGCAATTTTAGAGTAGGCTTGCTATTGCGTAGATCCTAAAGAGCAGGATCTACATAAACACAGCAAAGGAACTGGATTAGAGTACCTCTATTATGCGAGTTCTCTCCGAAGCACTCAGTTTGGAGTTAAGCGACTCGCTAGGGATACCTTTCTCCTGAAAATGACTAAATTGTACTTTACTTGAGCATTAAAAACACCTCTAACTTACTTTCAAAGCCACAATTTGATCCGTTATCAAGGCTATAAGAGGAGATACAACGACCGTGACACCCGCATGAACAACAGCAGGGAGCTGCAGAAATCAGAATTTTGTATAGAATATAACATGATAAACGTTTCTTTTACCTGGTAACAGAGAGATTTTCCTGCTCCGGTAGGCAATGAGACATACACGTCAGCTTTCCCTGAATTTTATAGTCATAGATAAGCGAAGAATATTATGTACAAACTCACTCAAAAGTATACAATTTGTAGCCTTTTTCTGAAGCGAGCTTTTGAATTTCTTATGACCAAAAACTTCTTTCAACACTCGGTCACGTTCAACTTCCAATTCCGCTATTTTCATTATTTTCACACCATCATTTGCTGCAACTAAAGAAAAACGATTTGAAGGAGGAAGAGTGAAAGTACAGTATGTGATTACTCACTCTTCTGAGCTTTCTTGTCCTCGGTTTTGTTAGCGGAATTCGCAGTAGATGTTGAAGCATCAGTTTCTACAATGCTTACCACTTCACCCTTGGCCTTGCCTGTCGTTCTGATAACTTCACTCTTAACCTTGCTTGTCGATGGTTTCTACAAACACTGACATGTTTTGGTTATATATACAGAACGTTTACCAAAATAATCATACCATAAAAACTTACCATGAGAAAGTCCCATTTATTCTTTGTAGTTGACTTTGAACCATTCTGTTCTTTGGATGAAGACTTGTTTTCACCATTTGTCTTTGCTTTGATTTTGTCCTCAGAAGCCTCTTTTTCAGGCAATTCCTCGTCAGACTCTATCACAATTTCTTCGATATCTTCACCTCCCATCTGAAAAATAGAACTTCCTTCGAATAAAAAGGATGTTGATAGCAATCTCGCTTGAAGCGTTGGAAAAACATGAATTTCGTCACCAAACACAATGAACCAAAAACACATGCAATAAAACCCCCACTAACAATTTCAAAATTAGCAGTAACTCCCAACCACACTGTGATTTCGATGCTCCGATCACGTTTCATGCCTTGCGGTGAATGTTGTTTTGGCGCGAGTTTCTCGCTGAATCTGTTTTGTTCAGAATTCTAGCATTAATCCTTCTTCTTTTTTGCATCGCTAAAGATGATTTGGTTCAAAACGAAAAAAAGAACCTTCGCAAAAAAAAAAGAATCAAAGAACTTGTGTGAATTCTCAGTGTATGCCTGTTGCTAGAAATTGATGCTTTGTCTTCTTTAGTTTCGTTCTCCTCCTCGATGCTCACAAAATGTTTGGTTATATCAATAGCTAACACTCATGGATGATATATTTTAGTGCTGATTTTGCTATTGTCTCTCTCCTTCTATTGGACAGTGTTTTTAAATACGATCTTTTTTTGTTTCAGCGATAATGTGTGCTTCTTTTTCTCATTGCAACACATTCGACTACTTGAATCTTAATACGTATCCTTCCGGCTACAGCGAAACTTCCGCTTTTTCTTACCCGCTTCACATGTAGCTATTTCATCGAACTCTTCTGACCAGAAATTCAGCCTTTCTTGAAAGTGCTCATATCCTATTTTGAAATATGGTTGCTAATTCGCTGCCTCAAAATTGCAAAAAACTGATTTTGAACAAAGCGGTAGGCGTTGCAATCGTGTACAGGACTTTGCCAAGTCGCGACCATATCGGGCTGCGGTCAACGGGCAGGCTCACACGGCATGAAGTCATACATCGCTTACAGAAACGCATTTACAACGGAGACCAACTGTATCCGAAATTTTAGCAAGAGAATTATTCTACATTATTCTACACCAGTGCGTCACCTCTGCTTCGCAGAGGTTCGCACTGGCTCTAAATCTATGTGCCTTACTCATTCTCGTAAAATCGTAGCACTGGAACTCACCGCGCTATGCCGACTACCACGAATAAAATGTAAACAACCACTCATTTAGAAAGTCTTTTCACGTGAGATCGGTAATTTCGAGTGGATGAAACTTTTCGCAGGAAGACAAACGCAAATTTGAATAGGTTTTTGGATTTGTCATGGCTTGGTAGTCGCCATAAAGGTAATGATAACCGTGAGATACATCTCTGTGCGAAAATCTTCTCAAACGCTTGGCTAGAACCTTGGCAAGTTGACCATTTACACAACCAATTCATTTTGGCGCCGTTTTCGTTATGTAGTAAACTTTCGACCACTTTTCTGGCTAAACTCCATCGCTTGCACATTTGCTTACCAAACTCATCCACGACTCTGCAAAAAATGGTGATACGGACCGAATTTTGCGGTACAGAAGCCAGGTGGACCCGTTTGGCGCGCAATTTTTGACGGATCCACTCGACGGATTTGCTCGCGCTTTTGTATATTGGACTTTCATGCTGCTAGCATGCGCCGTGCAAAATTTGGGCTCAGGAGGTTGGCTGGAACATGTTCTACGAATTTCGTAACGGACAGACACACACACAAAAAGACTTAGCCCGTTATTATAAGTCATGATGCTGATTACGGGTACCACTTCGCGGTGGTGCCAGTTTGGAGACAGAAAGCCGATTTGCTTCAGCTCGCCTGCTAAACCGATGCTCTGTTCCAAGAGTCTTTCTCGGGTTGGAACCATTGGAAAATTAGTTACTCAGACAGTCGGTGCCGTAGCTCCGGAGGACAGTCGAAATCTGGCAGAGCCGCGGAGGACCCAATTCACCATTAAGAGCGGGGCGAGGGGGCGCTCCCTTCTTGTAGGTCACGTGACGTCACATGCAGGCGAGGGACCCCTCTCCGGGACGCGCAAATCTCTGCTCCGGAGATACGGCAGATTTGGGAGAGCCCCGGAGCAGAGATTTGCGCTCCGGAGGTACGCCAGATTTGGGACACCTCCGGAGCACAAAATGGGAGGTCTCCGGAGCACAAAATGGGAGGACTCCGGAGCATAAATGGAGGTCTCCGGAGCACAAAATGGGAGGGCTCCGGAGCACGAGTGGCAATCCCCGCTGGGGAAACCCCGCAGCTCGGCCATTTCTGCTCCGGAGGTATGCCGTCGACTGTCTGAGTAAGAGCGAGCCAAAATTAAGGGTCGGGTCTTCAAGATTGTTATTTGTTTCTCGAACAGCATGTAAACAAATTTGGCGCTATTCGGCTATCCGGGCCCCAAAATTTTTTGGTCATGGATTTCGCTCAAACTTGGTCCAGGGGGGTTATCTGACATGCTGATCACGAATATCACATTTTCTCCACAGGAAACCGCCTTCCTGTGAAGTTACGGTAGGTAAACGGTGGGTCAAAACCGTAGATTCAGCTGAAACTTGGCCCAGGGAGTTATTCGGCCCGCTGACGCCAATATCACATTGGTTTTGTACCGTAGCGTCATTTTCTCGGGTTACGGTGGGTATACGGTAAGGGGTCAAAATCTCAAAATCCGCTATAACTTCGCACAGAGGGGTTATCTGACATGCTGATAACGAATGTCACACTTTCCCCGCACGAAAACGCCTCCCTGCATGGGTTACGGTAGGTTTACGGTAGGGGTCAAAATCACAAATCGGCAAATGTATCTCCCCCTGTGCTTTGCTTAGGCAAAAGCCGCAGCAGGGTGTGTAGCGCGCGGCGGTGGTCGTGTGTGCAAAGCTTCACAATCGTCCGCATCGTCGTACACCCGTTACAAAACTATGCTTTACACCCGTTACCGTGTAGCTATCGTAACCCGAGAAAATGACGCTATGGTTCAAAACCAATGTGATATTTGGCATCAGCGGGCCGAATAGCCCCTCCAGGCCAAGTTTCGTGCAGGACCGTGATTTTGACCCTCTACCGTAGTCTTACCGTAACTCCACCGGATGGCGCTGCCGCACGAGATAAACATCATATTCGTATTCAGCATGCTAAATAACC
Organism: Cylicocyclus nassatus; assembly: GCA_958299035.1. Classification (NCBI taxonomy): domain Eukaryota; kingdom Metazoa; phylum Nematoda; class Chromadorea; order Rhabditida; family Strongylidae; genus Cylicocyclus; species Cylicocyclus nassatus. The sequence continues at coordinate 51,289,325 of CATQJL010000223.1, read as the reverse complement.
CCTCTAGACGAAGTTTCGGGCAAATCTGTGATTTTGACCCCCTACCGTATACCTACCGTAACCCTGCAGGGAGGCATTTTCCTGCGGAGAAAAGGTGATATTCGTGATCAGCATGTCAGATAACCCCTCTGGGCCAAGTTTGAGCGAAATACATGCCAAAAAATTTTTGGGGCCCGGATAGCCGAATAGCGCTACAAGTTTTCGCCTTCTTTCTAGATGTTCGAGTCCATTGCATCGTACGGCAATCCTTCATGTGCCTCAAAGCACTTCAGCGCATCGTCATTTCGATTTTTTGCCTCTCCTTGATCTCACCCATACCTTCGATTTCAGAGATAGGGCGTCAAAAGTGAAGCTGATTGAATATCTGCCCGCTTGGAAAGTGAAGGTTGTTTATATAAAATCAGAGAAGAAAAAGATGCACAACAATCAGTAAACGCAAAAAAAGAACTAGAAACCAGATAGAAATGCTGCAATGAGTTTGAAATCTTTCATTTGGCGGCATTTCGGAATGCAGGTTTTTGCTTCAGGACCAGACAATCACATGGGGAAAACGGAGAAAAGCTAATTTTTTCTGATTGTTAAAAACATGTTTTGGAAGTGGTCATTATCGAGAAGCAAATAAACGAGAACAGAATTAGTTATGGCGTAAAGTTATTTTCTTCCCGATTCGAAATGCACGTCAAAGACAGTCTAGTTTTGATCTTCCTTTGAATTTTTGCCTTTCTCGTTCTTTCTGTTTCTACCGACGTTGTCATCTTTGTTATACTCATAATTCTGAGCAAAATGCCCCCAAGCGTGTAAGGGATCGGGCATACTTCACGCGATTTCAGTCGCGACGCGATGGCAATATTCCAACTGTCCATAAGTCACTGTAAGCCAGTGGCGTACCCAGGATTTCGGCTCGGGGGGTGCGCGACAAAAATTTTTTTCTAATGAAGGTGCGTGGCGTTAGCCACGCACTCCGAAAAAATTTTTGGGGCGCTTCTCAAAATTTTTGCGGGTCCCTAACCCCTAAAATATGGAAAAAGGGGGCGTGGCGTCAGCCACGCCCCCGAAAAAAAATTTTTTATAAGGCTAAAATGAATTAAAAATTTAAAAAATTATTTTAATTATTTACAAGTGCAGACAAGTCATTTGCACAATTTTATAACCCATATAAGTAACTTTCAACAATTTCGGGACCCGTTCTCGGGGGGGGGGGGCGCGCGCCCCCCCCCCCCCCCTCGGTACGCCACTGCTGTAAGCATATTTTGAATGCACAGAAGATAGGGCATTTTATCAATCCACGTAAGTTATTACATACTATGCATGTGCAGTTTGCTAGTGTAAGATCTGAAGACTTCTCGCGAATTGCCTAATCGCGTCGCGACTGAAATCGCGTGGAGTATGCCCGACCCGACCTTTAAGAAACGGTTGCTTACTAACTCCAAGAAAGGCTTATGACAAAAACGCACTTTTTGCAGCTTTTTGCGAGAGAACGGTCGAAGAAGATACCCTCTCGACGTTGTCTACCTTATGAAACATTACCAAGATATATCGAATGCACGAAAAATCGCCTGAAAAGAAAAAAACTGAAGAAAAGACAAGAGATTTTTCGAAAACAAGGTTTTTGCCACATTTCTCGCTCAAATAAAAAAAAAACAAGGTATGGCAACGTTGTCAGCTGAAAGTAGAGGTTAAGAGCTTCAGTATGGTACATAGTTTGCTGAAATTAAGTCCAGAACTAAGAAGAAAAGGGCACCAGAGTCAAATGCCTCGTGCCCGCGTTTGGGATAGCGAGGTAGCACGCAACCCGGGGGACGCAGACGAGCAGAGGAGAGGGTTGTTTCAGACTGCCGCACTGACTGCAGCAGACTGCAGCAGACTGCAGCTGACTGCACTGACTGCAGCCGATAGTTTTCTTTGGTATGTTCGTATTTGTTCTAATTCTTCCTATCATTGCATATACCCGTTTTGTAACATTCTAAACCCTGTGGTCTTTTGCTTTTACGTATATACTAGTTGGCATACCCGGCTCCGCCCGGGCCTGTCATTATTATATTCGTAATCAGCATGCTCGATTACCCCCCTATGCCTACTCCCAGCCCTGTAGCTCAAATTTTGCAAAAAATCGATAAAATCGATATCGATCGATAACGAAAAGTAGCCCTATGACACGCTCCCTGCCCCGAAGTATATGTGTGCCAAGTTTGGTCCAAATCGGTTCAGAAATAAAAATTTCTATTCCGCACATACGTACAGACATACAGACATACAGACTATAGTTAGAACGACCGAAAAATTTGGTCGAACGAATGAATTTCGAATAATCGGCTTTTGAAAAATATTCGAACGAACGAATATTATTCGATCTGTAATTTTCAGATTATTCGAATTCGAATATTCGAATAATGCTACATTTCAAAATTCGAATGAACGAATATTCGAATAAATGGGGTTGGTCGAACATTCGACTATTCGAATAATCGAATAATTACATATAGGCGAATATTCGAATATTCGAATAATCGAATAATTACATATGGTCGAATATTCGACTATTCGAACAATTCGAATAATCTAACACCTCAAACAATGCTGGTTTTTCTTTGTTGGTTTTCTGCAAAAAAATTAATCGCTAATTTGATCTTTGTAGCTGATAATTATATGTGGTAAGAAGACTGAGTTATTGTCGTTGGTTAGGGTTCCACTTAGGTAACAGAAGAACTTCACTCAAACATGTAGCGAGGTGTTCATGGTCTTTTAAGATGGCTACTAAGACTTGCTTAGTAATCGTTTCAAGTCCGCATTTATTTTTCCTCACAGAAGTTTCTCCCAAAGCTACACAGAACTTTTTCCCAAAGCTGAAGATTTAACGTGGAAAACATTTTAGATTAGGTAGTTCTTTGTAATTTAATCGTAATGGTCAGCATTGCGCTAGTTCTAAGACTAGCACTGAAGGAACACGAGGAAGGACTACAGTAATAAATATATGAACCTCTGCTGTTGTACCGAAAGTTTTGCCGGTTATTTCAAATTAGGATCAAACCACGCACGATAAAGACCTGAATGAGTTTCAGCATTCGATGCAGCTTTTCCTTCTCTTTTTTAAGAAGGACATTTCCGAACTACATTCTTGTATGCTTTCTTTGATAATTGCCAAAATTCTCCATCCGTCAATTTTATCTGCTCAAAGTTAGGCTACTTTTTTTGAATTTCATTTTAAAGTTTCGGAAAGGACCAGTATGGATCAAACAGAGCAATTCTCGGAATCCAGGGTAATATTTTAGATTCTCTTAATTTGCTGTTTTTAGCTTAAAAAACATTATATCTTCGGAAGTCTCGATTTCTGGCAAAGTCATGAAACACGCAACTGCAGCAAATACGAAAGCTTTTGAAATTTTTGCGAAATAAAATATGATTCTTATCAAACATTATTTACGCCACACAAGCAAGTCTGATTTGCTTTGAAAAGTAGCTTTTTGGAATTTTCGGTACTTTTACGTGGTAAACGTAAAAAAAGGCGCACTTTTTATCAAAGAAATAATTATAACGAGCTTGGTAAACATGGCCCATGTAATCTAAAATAGGTACCATGTAGCTAAAGGCTTGCTCTACATGACATTCATCAGCGCTCTTTGAAAACATCAGGATAAAAATTTTTAAAATTCAGTAAAAATTTGGCGTTACTTCTGAGCTGCTCAGGAAGCGTGGCGATAACATTACAAAGACAGAGTAGATCAGACAGCAACTACAGCTATAAGAAGATAAAAATCTGTATCAAATCGTACCTAAGTTGATCATGGATCGGTGTTCTGTGAGTTCTAGTGAGCGATGAAAAAACGGACAAAACTTCCAGGATAATCTAATGCTTCTGTGCTCATCTAATTCCAGAAAAAGAAAACTCGTGGAAATATCTGAATATTAGCTAATAATCTAATACTTGTCAGGAATTATCAATCCCCGAGTTTCACAGTTTCTGCTGTAGGATTGAATTTCTCACAAATTTGTTTTAGTTGTATTTTTGAGGTTTGTACTTTTGTTGTAAGGGATCTTCCACATCTTTTACTCAGGTTCAAAATAATTTTTGTTCAACCTACACGCCTACTCGGAGTATTACTCCTTTACGAACTTTGCAATGATGCAAAGTTCGTAGAGGAATAATATTAGGGTGAACGGTAAAAAATGGGACACTTACGAAATAACTGGGGGTTTCTCAAGAATGAGAAGCGATTAGACTTTCTTATTTTGAAAGATGTTAGAACATGTTATTCTCTTTCAGATATTACCTATATAAGGTTATTTACAGAGTTAATAATTTTTATACTTGCTGAAATACAAAGTCACTTCGATAAATTATGAAGTTTGATCAGTATCTGCGCAGCGAAACATCTGAGACCACCCAAAGTACCACTGGTGGAGTGGGCTTGGGACAATCACTAAACCCACGACGGCTTGGTGGCCTCACCTTTCAAAGTCAGGAGATATGGCCATTAGCAGCTTTGAGGACAAAGACACACGCTCTTCAATTCTTTGCTAGTGAACGCATGTCTTCTAGGTACCATCTAATAGAGCTTTTTACGCTCTATCCATCCGTGTGCAACATACCTAAGATTTTATCTATCTTCGGAAAATGTAAAGCAAAGCATAGTTTATTGGTTTTTTTGCGTCAAAAATAGCTATTTTTCAGGGTTTTTTTTTCGCTTTTTTCCTGAAATTGAGAAGAAATCTCGTGCACTCAACATATCGTTCGAAAGAGCATGAAGAGCTCTTTTGAATGGTATGTCACTTGCATTACGACTTTACGGTATAGCAGCGCCAGATTGAGAACTGTTCCAAAAATCTTGTCTGAGTTCTTCACGGCACCACGCGTACGGTTATGAGAGAGGAGCGGTAACGCGTTGCCAGAATAATAGGCGAAGGTCGGTTATGTAGGCCATGTTTGAGTTGCAGCCTACTTATTGTTGGTGAGAACAAAAAACCTCAAAATTTGAAAAAAAATCAAGCTGTCCCATTTTTTACCGTTCACCCTAATACTTCGAGTAGGCGCCTACACGCGTACTTCATGTAGGCTTGTAATTCTAACATTAGTTTTCTACGCCTCCTGATTATAAGGGCAGCTGATTTGAGTATAATGACTGACATATACGCTGCCGCCACAAGTCAAGCGGCTCAGGTCCTCACGACCGCCTTGCTCTGGGCGTTGTAACGTATTTTGAAGGTATTTTGACAAGCGAGCGGTGATTAGGCTGGCAAGGCAAATGAAGACCTTGAGATGAAGGAATGAATGTTGCCTATACCTGCTGCCTTAAAGGACTGCTGATCCTTCACATGCTTATGCAAGCTGTTTGAGGACCAGTGGTGCGTTGGGCGCCTAATGATGGCTTTGCTTCTTCACCCAATTTAGAGCTTGGAGATATCTGCGCGTGATTACGCGTCTCAACTTCTCAGACGCGATTTCCAGAAGATAGCTCACCACTCCAAATGAATTATGTAAAGGGCTTGTCATCACTATGCTCTGGCATGACTCGCGACTCATGCCTCAAAAAGGGAAGCTTGCTGGCCTTTCTGTCATTTGATGATTCATTTGTGTGATTGACCGATCGGGGACATACTTTTACTCAATATAGAACAGCTAAAGTTTTCTTTTGACATCGAATGTTCGAATGATAGCTCTTGAATATTCGAATATTCGAATGACTGTCTTTCAAGTTGGCTCGAATATTCGAATATTCGAATAACCGTCTTTTAAAATTCCTCGAATAAACGAATATTCGAATAACTCATTTTTCCAAATCATCGAATGAACGAATTATTCGAATACAGGCTTTTTTCATTTATTCGACTATTCGAATAATCGAATAATTGGACTGTTTTGAATATTCGACTATTCGAATATTCGAATAGTCGAATATTTCGAATAAATTATTCGAACACGAATATTCGGTTCTAACTATAATACAGACAGACATACAGACATTCAGCTTTATATATAAGATTGTTGTTGTTTGTTTAAAGCACAACTATTCATCCTCTCCGCCTGCAGGCTTCAGCCGCTGCGGTCGTTGCGGTCAGCTGCAGTCTGCTGCAGTCTGCTGCAGTCAGTGCAGTCAGCTGCAGTCTGCTGCAGTCTGCTGCGGTCAGTGCAGACTGCTGCAGTCAGTGCGGCAGTATGAAACAACCCAGAAAGACCAGAGCCGAGCATTTGGCTGTGGTCGCAGATCTCCGCGGGGTCTCAACGAAATCCTGCGAACATTACATACCATTCCAATCGTCATGACACGATTGGAAACAGCGGCAACGTCGCAAGCCTTAAAGACCACTTCTTAACAAAATAAACCAGCATTTTCGTGCGCGACTCTTTGCGCAAGAGTTAGAGGCGTTGATGGCATACATGTGAAAAGGGGATCATGTGTTCCTACCCCCTTCACCCTGGGCCGGAACCCAGTTGACTCCCCTTCACCCACGGCCGATGAGGAACTGGAAGATGTGAGGCCAAGAAATTAACATTAAAATTATAAAACTATCGGCGTAATTAATATTGAATTTAATGACAAGTTGATTCTGGATATTATTATTATGATTGTCAGAAACTTATTTGCAGGTTTACTGAGAGGTAATAGGAATTTTGCCGCCTATTGTTCACTTTTAGAGAATGGCGAAACAGCCTGAAGAAAAATTCAGGTGTGAATCCTTCGTGTATATTTGTCAATGAAGTTACTCACGTATTTGCTAGAATAATAAGTGAAATAATAAATGAACTTTGATGATAGGTGCGCAGTTGAAATGCATTTTTTTGAAGAGGAATGAATTTTCTAGACAGATGGCGGAATGCGTGAAAAGTCATTGATTGATTTCTTAGGCCCGTATGCACGTACATCCCCGCGGGGAGGGGAGGGGATCTGAGAGGGGAAGCGTCATATCTCGCTAGTCTATGTATCTTTCTTCTTCTTTCTTTGTCTTGCTTTTGAAGGTTCTCATACACTGATACTTGCGCATAACGGATGCCAGGTTACTGCCATACACGATTAGATATTCACTATTTCGTCTGATCCCCTGGGGATCCCCAGGGGATCGGAAGAAATAGTGAATATTTAATCTTGTACAGCAGTAACCTGGCATCCATTGTGCGCAGGTATAAGGGTATGAGAACCTTTATAAGCAAGATAGAGAAGAAGGAAGAAAGATTTCTGCAGTAGCGAGATATGGCGCTTCCCCTCTCAGATCCCCTCCCCTCCCCGCGGGGATGTACGTGCATACGGGCCTTAAAGAGTCATTGATCCAACTTTCAATATTATTTCTAAACTCTGACAGAGATTCTAGCGTTTGCGTAGAGAAGAATGTGCAACTAAGGGCACGTATTACATCGAAGACTTAGTGTAAATAGCGTTAGTATTACTGTCAAACAATAGCTACGAGGATCGGAGTTCTACAATCCACCTACTTGGACGATGATATGGATGAGGAAGGACAGCCAAAAATGCATTGTTCTACGTTGGAGCACTATACAAGAAAAGGAGGATAATCGTATATGATTACTGGCGCTTGATTATTCTGAAAATTTTGTTTTTCATCGAAGAAGATTGAGAAACTTAAAAGATTTTAGGAGGAAAACTCAGTCATAAATAGCCTAGTCTAGTTTAGAAATTTAGTTTTCATCCGCTTTCAGAAATCATACAGCTGGCCAAGGAAAAGAGGGATTTTTCCGCTAGTTAGAGATAGTTTTAGTCATTCTTTCAAAATTGACTAATTTTTTTTCTATAAAAAGTTGCAACTTTTCCATATGAGAAGATAGGAGAGTCTCTAGCTATACATTGAAACACTCTTGTTGAAAGCCTACAGAAAACATATAGCTTGCAAGGAAAGAAAAGATTTTCCTGTAGGGTGGAGGTGGTCGTAATTGTTTTTCTAAAATTAAGGAAAATTTTTTTATAAAAATTCATAACTTTAATATATGAAATGTTAGAAGAGTCTTTTGCACTCCATTGGAATCTTCTTGTCGTCCGCTTTATGAAAATATGTGTTTGGCAGGAAAAAAGGGGATATTCCTATCGGGTGAAAGGGGTCGTAGTCGTTTTTTTGGAATCAAGCCAATTTTTAATTTTAAAATTATAACATTTTTATATGAGAAGCTTGGAGAGTGTTTAGTTTTCGTTGAATTCCTCCCGTCGTCCGCTTTCAGAAAATATATAGGTTGTTGGGAGAAGGATGCTAAAAGTACGTGGTGAAAGGGGGAGGAACATGGTATAATGGGCATGTTCCTTTAGCTCCTTAAAACGACGCTTTTGGAGTACAGAAAGGAACATGCCCATTAAACCATGTTCCTCCCCCTTTCACCACGTACTTTTAGCATCCTTCTCCCAACAACCTATATATTTTCTGAAAGCGGACGACGAGAGGAATTTAACGAAAGCTGAACACTCTCCAAACTTCTCATATAAAAATGTTATAATTTTTTAAAATTAAAAATTGGCTTAATTCCGGAAAAGCGACTACGACCCCTTTCACCCGATAGGAAAATCCCCTTTTTTCCTACCAAACTACATATTTTCAGAAAGCGGACGACAAGAAGATTCCAATGGAGTGCAAAGACTCTTCTAGCTTTTCATATATTGAAGTTATGAATTTTTATAAAAATATTTTCCTTAATTTTAGAAGAACAATCACGACCACCTTCACCCTACAGGAAAATCTTTTCTTTCCTGGGAAGCTATATGTTTTCTGAAAGCTTTCAACAAAAGTATTTCAATGTATGGCTAGAGACCCTCCTTTTTTCTCATATGGAAAAGTTACAATTTTTTATTGAAAAATTAGTCATTTTTGAAAGAATAACTAAAAATATCTCTACCTAGCAGGAAAAATCCCTCTTTTTCCTGGCAAGCTATATGATTTCTGAAAGCGGATGGAAACCAAACTGTTGATTTCTTAGTCTCACTTCTTCCAGTTTTTCTTCTACGAATTTCAGCGGGTAAAACCCAATATTCGATTTTAACCCGGTTTGACTACAATTTCACTCGATGCATGTGAATGAAAAGAACATGAGAAGCAACGATGACGAACATTGCCCATCCCCCCCCCCCCCCCCGGTCGACGCACCTGACAGCGGCGGCCGCCCCCCCCCCCCCCTTTCCGTCGGCTCTCATACCCCCTTCACCCTGGAGAGGCGGGACCCCTATGACACCCTTCACCCTAGTGAGGCCGTGTTCCCCCTTTGCACATGTATGGTTGATGGGCAGAATGGACCTTTCTTGGATTTTGGTGGATTTAGGTAGTAGACCCCCCAAGTACACTGTACAAACCCCACTTGCCAATTCATGCGCTAAGTCCTAAAAAATGCGCTTCAAAGCTCCACCAGCCCCACCCATTCAATGGAAAGGGGCGGGGCTGGTGAAGTTTTAAAGCGCATTTTTCAGGACTTAGCGCATGAGTTGGCAAATGGGATTTGGGCTACCGTGTACTTGGGAGGTCTACTGCCTAAATCAACCAAAATTTGAGCAGGGTCCATTCTGCTGATCCACTGCCTTCAAGCGCAGTTCCTAGTTTATATTGAACATCAAAAGCTCTCGTGAGTTTTTGAAACTCAATCGTATGTAAAAAGAGTCAGTTGAGAAATTTTGTTCTGAATTCTATGGGAATTTATACAAAACCTCGTTTTCAGCATTAAAGGCAGTGTCCCGGCAGATTTTGCACTTCCAACTTTCTGCATGCTTTAGGCCTTTTCGCCACGTAGAACCCGAATCTGAGCTTTGAACGGGCTGAAAAGGCTGATTTTGGGGCGTTTGCCCAGTTCCAAAAAAACAGCTCGGACGAGATTTTTTATGAAAAGTTGGGAGGTCCTCACACGAAGACCCTGCCGCCTGTAATTTTTGCTTTGGATGGCATGCACAATGGGGGAGAGCGGTTGTGGGGTCCCGCGCCGAACAGACAAGGAAGCCGTCCGAGTGCGCGCCGACTAGGGTTGGTTCAAAGGCCATTTTCTCGGCTCAGGGGAAACATCAACCAGCCGGACTGCGCGTGGAGGCCAGTGGGATGACCAGGAACCCCACCACACCTATATCGCCCAGAGCGCGAATCTGCCGGGACACTGCCTTTGAAGGCCATAGGTTGTCGGTCTTGTCGTGTTGTCAGTGTTGTCGGTGTTGTCGGAGTTGGCAGGGTCAAGTGTGGGGTGTGGCACGCCACACAAGATATAACAATTTCTCCATTGCAATGCCTCACAAGTCTTCTCCTACAGGCATATCAAAAATATTGGCTATGGTAGTCTACATGGTACGCAGTCTTACGAAGTCTACACGCGCTCATTTAAGCGAGCATAGACTAGGCGGGAATCACAGGAATCACGGGAATCGCAAGAATAGCAGGAATCATCTGGAATAGTCCTTCGTGAACTAATCGTAGGCAGCCTCCAATTTGTTCACGAAGGACTGCGACGCAAGGCAAATAGCGAGCAGAGCGAAAGAGAGCGGAAAAACGCGCTTGTAAGTCCTTTCCCTGCTATACCTTTTCCAAGGCTGTTATTCAAAACGCAGGAACCAAACAGCATGGTAGATTCAAAGTTCCCTGTGTTTGCAACATCATTATATGCCATCCTCCCCAAATTTTCCGCAAAACGCCAAAAAGTAATTTAACACCAGCTTAACGCCACGGTCTACGCGAAATCCGTGATCTCTGCAGCGCCGGGGAGATCAAGATTTCTGTTAGCGACAAAGGGGGTGAGTTTGTCGTTCTTTCACGTGAACTAGACATGGCGATAACGCGAAATCACCTGCAAGACGAGACTGTTCACCAGCCGTCTAGCACAGTAGAGTTTGGAAGACAATATCGCCTTCTCAGTAGAGTGTGGACCGATATAGCTCGCTCTTCTGGGTTTCCCAAAAGTCTCATCTCGCGTCTAAAGAGCGATTTACCAACTTGTCCCGTACTCTATACGCTCATAAAAACGCACAAACTCCCCGCGGGAGGTCTTAGCTCCAATAACCCGTGCGACTTCAAAGTTAGACCAATAATAAGCGGCGTTGCGGGTCCCACTGATAGAATTGCATGGTTTCTTAACATCATACTTGTTCAGTTGTTGAAGTTCGTCCCAGCTCACTTGCCAAACACCGGCATGCTCCTCGAGCGGCTTCGCAGCACTTGACCCCAGAGTGTGGATAGGATACATTTGATGTCACTTCACTCTATACAAATGTTTCAAATGATGCTGCGCTGGAAGCCATTTACGAAATTCTACTGGAACATCAGTCCTCTCTCAGCCTGTACGGTTTTTAGTCAGGAGTATAATGACCCTTGTAAGCGAATGCTTGAACTGTAACGTATTTCGCTGGTCAGGTCATTATTACAAACTGTTCAGAGGACTAGCAATGGGACAACGCCTTGCGCCTACCTTAGCCATTAGTTTCATGTCTAAAGTAGAATCTCACGTGCTTACTAGGAAGCCATTGTTGTATTGTCGCTATATAGACGACTGCTTCATTATCTGTCCAACCCAGGACGAGATGGATGCTTGCTTCGATCTGCTCAATCAACAGTTTTCGCGCATCAAGTTCACACGGGAGAAACCCTGCGATCAGTGGCTACCGTTCCTCAATGTACAAGTGCATGTATCTCGGGGCGATTATAGAACAAAGTGGTACCGCAAACCCAGCTGCAAGAACATTTTAGTGCATTACTTATCCGCGCATCCAAAGAAAGTCAAGCAGTCCGTGATTGGAAACATGTGTCGAACGGCTATTGGAGTTTCATCGGGTGTCCAGGAGCGTTCCTACTTTTTAGCATTAGCCAAACAAATAGCCAGGTCAAATGGGTACACAACAAGTAGCTGTGCTCCTAGATCGCGCGCTTTTGTAAGCAGTAGAGTTCGCTTGGAAGAAGCCACGGACAAGATTCTTTTCTGCGTGCCCTTTATCTCGGACTATATAAGCAGCGCGGTGCGGCGATGCGTATATCAGGCGGGTTTGCAAGACGCGCTTAGGGTGGTCGATATTCCGCCGCCCGGCGGCGTGGCAGGAGTTCCCAAAGCCTAGCCGCTTTTCCTCGCAGGGATACTTGGCACCTCCAGAAATCCCTTAATGGACATCACACCTTCTCGGGGTTCAACGGCGGCTCCATCCGTCCCTTTAGGTGCCCTCATTATAAATTTTATACACGCACTGTAAGACGTGTATTGTTTTTGAAGATAATAGCACTGGAATCGAGAAACAAAAAATCTTCCAGATTAAGGGTTTAGGATCCGTAATTGACTGCAGCTGAATCTCCAGTATTTCAAGTTACGTTTACTCACGTTTTCGGATAAAATGACGCTTTCCCAAAATTTTGTAAGTGCTCGCGCTTAACTTTGTGAAACATATCGTACTAGTATGAATCAAGCAGAAGTTATGAGTCTTTCAATCAAAGTATTGATAGAGAAGTTAGTCAATTACACGCAAGTTCTAGGGTTTACCTAAGAATTATGATTTATTTATGATTTATTTGCCTTTCATATTATTACAATATGAGGCACCCAAACAAACTGATCCATTCTTTTAACGTGAGTGATCTTACTCTTTGCCAATTGCAAGTGCCAAGCTTCTTCTTTCTCTCCATCTCGTTAAGGCCAGTATAACGAGTTGTGTTCTCTTCAGGGCTTCTTGCAGTTCATGTAGTTGGTCTTCGTTTGGCAGGCGTCTCACGTTGAATGTTCCGATGTGTGAACAGTCGTTGTTGGGGTGGAACATACTTGATCCTGCTGTTCCGGGGCTTTCTGGATCAAGGGGTTCGACGTCCGGTAGGGTGGGGAAGGGCGGTCAAAATGACCGACCAGTCGAGGGACATGTAGAAGATGAACTATTTTTATTTGTTTTAAAGATTTAGATTTTTCAAAACACAAAGATGCATAGATTAGGTGAGACTGGGGTTGTGGTCTGCTTAGTCGATAGCTTTTTGCTTCTCAAAATTTATATATTTTGGCCGTGCATGTAGACTTCTAGTATGGATGGTTATACTCATTTGTATATGTTACCAATCCTAGCATCGTAGGAATACTTGCGGATATACCACAAGTGCGCTCAGCTGGTCCTTCAGAATACGTCAGTTGTAAATTTCCTAGGCTGGAGTTGATTAGGATCTCAGGTGTTATTTCTACTTCTTCGTTAATCTATTTGATTAAAGTTGCGCTCACGGATGGATGAGAGATTAGTCGTGCTCTAACCACAAAATTGTAATGATTCGCCTCTTGAGCATATATGTAGATTGTGCTTGCTATCGCCCACTACAAGTTGTCTCTGTGCCAAAAATGAGAGAAGTTATGCATCAAGTCTGTTTCTAACTTTTTAGAAAGAAATGACGTGCTAGTAACAGCCAACATGATTCATATTGTCCGTAGGACAGAAAGCCATACGAAATCACGTTGCTTGCAAATCAAAATATCTTGCAAATTTAGTGTCGTACTTGGAACTCTTGGCCAACTCTTCAGTGACACATAGGACCTAAGTCTGATATTCTGGTACATCGATTGTAGAAAATACGCTTAAAAGTTGCTTTTTGATAATTAAGAGCTTATTGATCATTGGAGTAGTTGGAATGAAAAACTCATTGAACGAAACTAGGAAAGTATATATGTCCAAATGTCTTAACTACTGGAGAAAGCATTGAGTTGCTTATTAGGAAACTTTGATACACTCCTCTTAAAATAGGTAATTCTAATGTTGAGAAAGTAGTAGGGTTCTACACCAGTTTTGCTCACTCAATTATTCAACTCCTGATGCTAAATTGGTTCAATCAGATGACCAGCAACTCACAATTGATCAACTAGATTCTATCATATTTCGAATGACCGAGTCTTCTATACAAAAAAATTCTGTGCAATTCATCTCTTCTGCGAATAATCTCCAAGTGCCATTTTTGGAAGAATGACGTAGCAGAAGTTTTCAAGCCTCCTCGCTTGAGAAATGAGTACTATGTTCTTCGTTTTTCTCCATTTTTTATCTCTTATTACCTAAATATCGAGTCTATGCTCTCGCTGCTTGCACACCTCACAATGAGGCCAGTAAATGGGAGGAGCAATGGGCGGGTCCTGACCTCTGCGGCCCGGAGGTGCTAGAACCCTCCTGGGTGCGAATGCCGGTGCGAAGTTGGTCCGAGGAAAAGTGCTAGGAACTCCTGCACGCCCTCCCCGCCGCCCAACCTAAAAAGGCAATTGGTCAGGAATAGAACGTATGATCGGAATTGCTTGACTCCAGGCTGTGTAGTTTGTCCATTCGGTAGAGAGGGAGACTGTATGGTGGCAGGCGTGATATACATCATCACATGTTTATCATGTGGCGACACGTACATAGGCGAAACAGGGCGCCCGCTTTGCTGCCGCATTAAGGAACATCTGGATGGACTGAACAAGTCAAGGACCAGTACACCGCTCGGTAGTCATCGCTTACGGCAACACGAAAATGCTGAAATACAAATTGGGGTCTCGATTTTGTCCTATGAACCCGAAGTCCTATCGCGCAAGACTTTGGAAGCGTTTTGGATCAGCGCTAAAAATCCAAAAATGAACCGGAAGGAGGAGTGTTTTGCAGTAACCAACGAACTCGCGCCATATCAGGCCCTTTGCGGTTTCTGAGGCTAGGTCAGGTCACCTCATTACTATAAATAGGGCAGAGGTATAGTTATTGCATAGTTGGTGGTCCCTCGTACCCCCTATACAACGATTAAGGTGAGTATTGCTCAGCCGTGGCTCTGTTTCTTTCCTTCGTACTAGCTTCCAATTGAATTATCTTGCTTCTTCGTTGACGTCTGAGGAATGGGATCCTTATGTATTCGACTTTCTAGGCTCTGACGAAGGCGATTGCGCCGAAACGTTGGCCGAAGTTAATAAAGAGAAGTTGCCAACTTGGTCGTGTTGCTCAACATCATACGACATCGTTCACATCTGGAATAGTATGGCCGGTCCCGACAACACCGCCAACACCCATGGCCGTTCCCTAAGAAGTCAAAATTGAAATCAGTTTTTTGGTTTCGCCGCGATGTTTTTGGGATATTATTCACTACACTTACTTACATTCATTCCGACATAGTTATGATCAATATCCAGGGCTTCTCCTTTTTTGTGAAGGTTGTGTTCTCTTTGTCACTCAATGTGAAAGTTGCCAGAATACGCAGCTCTAAATATGTATCGAAGGTATGGTCTCACCTCCGCGCTGAGCTAGGGTATGCTTCGCAGAGCTTGAAAGCGCAGCCTTTAGCAGGGCAAGGAATGCGAAAGGTGCCGTTGATGGTGAGAATCATATACGGTCAGGGCTCATCACAGCTGATACCGGGGCAAGCTGGATACTTTTTTAGGGCGAAAGCAAAGGGAATATCGTTTTTCCGGGGTCCGGGGCGGAGAAGAGCTGCAAGGATACCACCGGCATGCTGTCCATCAAATAAACAAAGGCGTTGTTTTCAGCCAAAACGCAATAGCATGACACCATGCATGTGTGCATGCGCGTTGGGGGACCCGAACTACGGCCCAAAATTTTATGGAAACTTATGTGAATGAAAGCTGTGCTGAACTTTTGTCTGAATTAGCTGGCACCGTGCCAGCTGGGTGCCAGCTGAGCTGGCACTGAGGCTCCCGCCAGAGTGCCGAAGTTATGCCAGCGCTACGCCAGCATTTCGATCGATACACGTGTATTTCGTTGGGGCGGGGCTAGCTGACGTCCCCAACGAAATACACGTGTATCGATCGAAATGCTGGCGTAGCGCTGGCATAACTTCGGCACTCTGGCGGGAGCCTGACACTTTGCTCGCATAAGTTTTCATACCTTTTTACATAAATTGTATATACAGTGTAAAAGTTTACATACAGAGAAGAAACAATTTCATAATGTTTTCTTTTCAGCGTTTTATAACCATCTGAAACTTACTCGGTCTGCCCCGCAGTCGAAAAATCGGCTTTTTCTGCTCCCCAAGATGTGATTCAACCACCTAAAAAGCTCAGAAAGCTGTGAAAAGTTGTTTCATGAAATCAGCATGCATAAAAACCCTACTACATACTTTTTCATGACCTAAAAATAGTGATCGATCTTCAGAACAGGTCAAAGGGGACTTCGTACGAAATTTTCGAGACCAAACGGAACTTCGTTTTGAGATTTTCTGGCGTCAGCTCGTGCAGAGCCGTGTATACGGTTCTGATAGAAAAAGCAGTAGTTGCGCAGAGCCGGTGGTGGCTATTCGGTGGATCGTACCGGAGGGGTTCTGTCGCTTTTAGGTTGATATCTCCTTCTCCCCGCACTAGGCCTAGACTAGTCAGGGAAGGACTCGAAGTCGAAATCGGCTTCCCACATGAATGATATACCCATCCTCAGACAATCGGTGCCGTAGTCGCGCCGGACAGTCGAAATCTGCCAGAGCCGCGGCGGACCCAGTTGACCAATGAGAGCGGGGCGAGGGGGCGGTCCCTTCTTGTAGGTCACGGTGACGTCACCGGCAGGCGAGTGGGACCCTTCTCCGGATCTGCTCCAAAGGTACGCAATTTCTGCTCCGGAGGTACGCCAGATTTGGCAGAGCCGCGGCGGAGAAATTTGCCCGCCGCGAGTCCGCCAGATTTGGACGAGCCGCGGAGCAGAAAATTGGAGGGGCTCCGGCGCACGAGTGGCAGACCCCCCGCTGGGGAAACCCCGCGGCCCTACCATTTCTGCGCCGGAGGGGTCCGATCGACTGTCTGAGTCTGAAGAGCATCAAACGCTGATTTGAAAACATCTAGACACTGAGTTATAACGTTTTTTGGCTCCGAAAGTTGAAGGCGCAAGTAGACTATTCGTCCAAGATTGCACAAATGTCGCATCATTGGATGTCAGAGCACTCTACGCTTGGAATATTTCTGTTCAATGCACTCTCTCTACACTTCTTTATTTGGGCGCTAAATCCGGAACAAGTAATTTGACCTTAATTTTGTTATCATTTTCTCTCTAAAAACACTCATAACTCTTTGTATAGAGACGCTTGGCAGAAAACAAAGACTTTTGGAATTAGCGTTGGATGCTCTTTGGAACGTGTTTCATCTGGAAAGCCGTTTCCGAGTTCGGGTCCTCCCCTTGTAAGCCAGATTGTAGGAGACAAGCATTTTTTGTGTTTTCAAGAATTTTTCAAACAATTTTCTCGGATTTCTTGCTTCAAATTAATTCAGCGCAATTTGGGCATGTGTTCTTTTTCTTATTTTTCGGCTGTGCTCATATGAGGTCGTCACGTTATCGTGGCCTTTATAGTGCCAAAATGAGCCGTGAATCATTTGAGTCAGTTCAAACGAAGATTAGTGCTACAGTACTGCGGCCAGTGAAATTTTGTTTTTGTTTTTGTTGTCGGTAATGATAAAGTGGCCCCAAATCTATAGCCTAAGCAGCCCTCTATATTTGAAGACATCAGTGGTACTAACTTTTGTCCTATTCTAAAGGAGTAGTAAATATAGAGTCAGTTTTGTGACGACACTTCAAAACTTAATTTTTCCTTTGAAATTTCGTTCTTCTTTTCTACGTCTTCAAATTTTTTGTGAAATATGAGGGAACATAGTCGCTAATAAGGTGGCTATCCAGAATTTTGGGTTTCTCAATAATCAAATGGAAATTTGCTGAAAAAATGCAAACAATTTGAAAATATTTTGACGCAAATGCGTTTTTTTGCGTGACATGTGTATGTTGAAAACCTAAAACCTCACGTAAATTGAAGAAAAGAAAAATTCAAAGGAGTGTAAGGAATTTTGCAATCAAGTGTAACAGAACTTATATTACGACTTAGCACTTCAGAGGGCTGTGTACTTCATTTATTGCTCCTTTGATTAGGAAAAGCGAAGCTCTGCCTTTCTGGAGGTGTGTAAAGAAAGTGCTAAGTAGAAAAAATGATTGTCAGGCAGCTTTATCTCATCTAGTATAATAGCATTGAAATGGAAAAAGCTCAAATAGCTACAGAATCTGTAAAGAGTGACTCACATTGGCTCACTCAGGCTCTCTGGATACTGATCAGTATTTGATCTTTCTGGATAATAACTGCTTGATTTTTTCCAATCCCTACGTTTGCTTCTCATTTGGCTTCTAGCAAACAATCTTTAAGATTTTCTGGCATGCTCTTCAGATTTTGAAATTTCGTTTTTCTAGAGTAACTTTAAAAGCAGATGAAGATTAGGTCCGATAAGCTTAGAAATAAACAGCGTGCAAAAAAAACTTGCTATATCCTCTGAATTATCGCAAGGCATAGCAGTTCTTGCAAATATATGAACAATGTTCTGTGATTCTAAATCGCACTTTGTCCATGTTTCGCCGTAATTCGTCGCTTTAGCTTTTGCTCACAGTCTATCTATCAGAACGCATAGGAGAAATTCAGGATAACTAAGCGTTCAAAGTGGCACTAGTGTATGAATCAAATTTTTTCTTTGATCGGTTAGTGTATTGAAATTTTTCCAAATTTCAGTCTAGAATCTTTTGCGCGTGAATGAGGCACTGTGGATATGATTTAGTCAGCGTAGTTTAGGTTAATCCCTCATTCTGCTCTTGGTACATAGATGCTCTTCGCACCAAAGTAAGTGCTGTGACTATGGTGAGCATATGGGAGCTTGTGTCTTCGATCCTGTTGATTTTCTTGTTCAGATGCGTGGAACAGACCAAATTACCTCAAATGGCTTGGATGCCGATATGCATCGGGACATCGCTTGTACAGAGAAACTTCTGAAGATTGGAGAACGTTTCTACCATGCAACAGATTCGGATTCACGTCGTCGGTAAGTTTTTCAGCATTGCGATCTTCCTCGATTTTACATATTTAGACTCCTGCCGCAAATTCTGGATACTATCTATGAATTGGTAGATCTCAAATACGACAAAATGATACGAGCAGACGCTTTGTTGACTTCCTCTACATTTGATGATCATAGACAGCAGTTAATGTTTGTTTTTACCTGTCTGGACCACTGCCATCAATTCGAAGAACTCTCCGATGGTAAGTAACAGTGGGCCCCAAAATTCTGGGGAGGGATGGTAACAGAACCTTCCGAACGAAGGGGTGGGGATGCTGCAGGTTTTGTATCCATTGTCTCCAGGAATGCCCTTGGAATTTTTTGCTGATCTATTTGATTTTCGAAAACTTTTGAGAATTATTTTGATTATTTACAAGTAAAGCAAGTCACTTGCAAGGATTTTGGGTCCTATTCTCTCTTCCGCTCCCTTCTTGATCCGCTATTGTTATGCGTTATTCCATTCATTGAAAGTGATCACCAAATTTCAGATTTTTTGGAATGGATCATGTCTCGCTTCATCCGATCTCGTATGAGTATTGTTGTCAACGCGAAATTCGGTGGTTTCTTGCAGGAAAAAATTCTGCATCTTGCCAGTCTAATCAATGACAAACAGTCATTTTTGACGCATATCGTCATGCAATTGGCCAGTAAGTTCGTTTTTGTTCACGACATCTCGCATCTGCTTACTGCACTACAGAGTAGGTCCCACTGACTTTGTATAATCCCAAATCCTATCTTTCATCAGTTGTAAACCCGACTTGAGAAAAATGTTTTTTTTTTCAAATCAGTCATTCTCACACACTTATCAGCTCAAATTAGGCCTCATTCAATAGAGTTCTTTTATTGATAGCGGCTGCATTCAACACCAAATTCGTTGCAGGGTAAATAATTTTTAAAAAATCTTCGTCATATCTTGTCGTCCTCAAAATCGTGCAGCACGTGATTACGGCAAAAATCAAATTTTTGGAAGATTGATTTGAAGTCTCAGTGAGCGCTAAATTTGGAAAACATCAATGTTTCAGCTCTTAAATAAGCCTTCCTATTCTTACACGCATTCTGCGTTCATTTCCACGTGTTTGCTCAAATAATCTTGATAAGTCGCAAGACTTAATTGGAGATTTCTAAAAAACTCGCAGCGTAAGGTTGGCTCTATGTTCTTCTTTCTGATGCTTCAGCTTTCTTGAAACAAAATACCCTAATTTCCGGGGTATAAGGCGCACCTTGTATAAGGAGCACCCGCCGCAGCGAACAATGGCGCGAAAACGCTTTCTAAACGATTGCTCTCTAAATATAGAAAACTGAAGACTCAAGACTGCCGTGATCAATCCCCGGTGCTACATTTGTGCTCTCCTTTGTCTCCAATAATGCTACTGGTACTAAGACTGTGCTTTCCTTTACAATGATACTACTGGTATTTTGAATGTGCTGTATTTGCTTAATTCTTGTCATTCTTGAAGAATAAAAAAAAGGTAGAGGTTTGTTCTGAAACAAATCATTATTGAGAGGAAAACAGCAAAAAAGGGAGCAAAAAGGTACTCCTGAAAGAGGTTGCTGTTGGCTGCTTGTGCGGCGCCGCGCATCGCGTACGGCATCATGACCAGCCCGCGCGCGGTGAAAGCTACTGCGCCTTATACCCCGGAAATTAGGGTATAACATTTTGAGTTTTTTATCTGAAGCTTAAATTAGGTTTTGTGCAATTCTTGCTCATGAACTTGAATTGATGCGCTGACAGGGTTCACATGAAGCTGAAAATTCCGAATTCATTAAGTTTGTCGGAAGTCAGAATAATATGTAATCATTCGATTCTTAGAATCATTGCTTCGCTCATAGGGCTCGTTAACGGTGGCAACGATTTTTCTCTCAGCAAAGCTACTGGTAAATATGATACACACACCGATCTCGTCAATGTGTTGGACTGTCGAGGCACCGTCTACAGTTCTCTTCTGTAGGTATTTTACTATGATTTTTTACGAAAAATTCAAGGAACTTTTCGGTTTAGAGATGTAATTAGACATGTTAACTTCAAGTACGAATCGCTATCATGCAGAACCCTGCAAATTCTATGGTTATCACTTGTGAAAATATGCGCGGAGGGACATCCTCGACTGAAAACTGTATGCTCAAGAAACTCCAAAATAACTTTTCTCTGAAAGCATCAGTGTTGCAGACATGTGTTCTTCTTTTCCAAAGACTTTTATCACTGGACCTGGGCAACGAAATTGTCTGTCGACTGGTATTTGATGTTATTATGGCTACCGAAGAGTTTATTGTCAGAGAGATCAATTCGACAGATGGCTTAGAGACTTTGATCCAAGCTCATGAAAGTTGCTTGAAGGCTAGTATCAGTTTTAATCTCTTTTTTTTTTGCAAAAAGAAAGAAAGGTGAGGAACAAACGCATCAATTCATGCTTGACCTGGATCTCCCTGCCCCATTTATATCTTCAAAACGCTGAGACTATGTAGCAGATCAAAGCTTTATACAATGATTTATCATGGGTATTAGCATTATGGGTCCTCCCTGCTTTACCATAAAACATTCGTCTATAGGAGTAACAACAAGCGGAAATAATTTGACGTAGCAAACAAGTTTTCGAAAATTTGTGGTTCCAAATAGTAAGAATCGCTAATCTTTAGCGGAGTATGAGCTTACTGGAAAATCACTGTTTTGATTCCGTTTGTCCGCTCGTGACTATTCTAACTTTTTCGTTACTTTAGGTGCTTATGGAGCTGCTTCGTGACATGGAGCACAAGAAATCATTCGACAACATAGCAGTTTCTGTAATTCTTTCTTGGGGCATACGAGCTGCGGAGTTAGCCTCACGATTTGATGTTATACGTAAGTCCTTCTTCTAGAAAACTCTTCCTAGGGTTTATCTGATAATAATGATTACTGCATGATGATGTATCAAGCATACCTATCTTGTCAAAAACTGTCCAAATTAGGACAGATGTGGATGAACAGGAAGTAGGGAAGAAGGATAAAGGGAGGGGGAGATGATTCACAAACACCAATCCATTTTGACCCATATTGGGAAACGTCGGCTAAAATAGCTTAGTTTAAATTGTTTTTTTTCCGACCGCAAAAACGATACCCCCTTTGATTTCTGTCCCAAAAACCATATCCAGCTTGCTTATAAGCCACCCCTGCCGAGCTCTGTTTATAAATTGGGCGCATAAGTCGAAGATAGCGAAATAGAGGGTGTTGAAAACTGTGGAGCTGCACCTTACTTATCGATATCAGACATTGAGCTTTGTATGAAGAAGAGACGAATGTGATAGGAAGGGTTGCCACCGTGGCTGAATATGTATGCGGTATATAAGCGAGCAGAGTCTTTGTTGGAGTCTCAAGTTTCGCTTCTGCTGAAGAATGTCTGTATTAGTGGACGACGAAATTTGCGCGTTGTAGAAATTACTATAATACTTCCGAATCCCAATCTAATAGCATGAATTCTAGCATTTCGCTTCGAGCTGATCACAACATCTGTCTCGCGTTTGCTAAGCCGTTTACAAGGCGATCTACCGAAGGAACATTTAGATTTGATGAATAGGCTGGCAGATCTCGTCCAGGTAGGCACGCAAATTGAAGGCAGTGGGTAAGCAATTGGTACTTGGTGTTCTGGGGGTATTGTCTGAGATGCCCAAATGCCTAAATCAGTGCCTGAAAGACAGCTGATATGATCCATTTAACTCCGGAAATCATAGAAGTTCCACTCGTCACCGTACTTGTAGGTTAGGTCGTGACTTATAAGGTCTAACCTTTTCCTCTTTTTCCGTTTATCTAATAAGCCAGGTATGCAGATGCCTAAGCACTGCCTTTATGTGCACAACGGTTTTCTTCAGCTTCGTAAGTCACACGCGAAGAGTTTTCGAATACGTGTTTCAGGTATTAGTGGAACACCTTTTGAGTGTCGACGTGACACATAACGGAAGTGTGGTAGATCATCTTCAACCATATTTCTCTTTCTTGCTCAACTCCGACTATCTTTCGTCACAAAAGTGAGCGTTTAATCATCTCAACATAGAATCTGTTCCTACACCAACATCTTGACCATCGAATATTATTCATCCTAATTTAAGTGAACGAAGTCAGTGGATAATAACGTACTGTGAGTCGCAGTGGCAAACGCTAATGAGCAACGGGAAGCACGGTGATGCGATGAAAATCAGGAGGATCGCAACGGCCTCTTTGGCACTTTGTAAAGGAGAAAAGGCTTCATCTGTGTTCAAAAGCATCTTACCCTCTGAACAACAACTTATTCAGGTGTTTAGTCTGGTAATTCTGCTCCATAATCCGCCTAGTGCCGCTTCAGGTCATTGAAGCAGCATCTAAATTAGGACCAACTGCTGCTTCCGTACTGCTCAATGTCTTTGAACTTGTTGGTGATCTCGTGTCACATCAAACGGCATTCCCCACATCGAGCTTAGTGGCTTTTCTCTCGCTTCCTTGGTTAATGGTGAATATCTATTTTTGAAGACTATGATATAGCTATAGTGTAGTACAAAACCTTAGGACCCAGAGTTACAACTGCAATCCAAACGCCACATGGCTTCCGTACCTCTGTTGAAGGAAATGAATCGCCTTGCAAGACTGAATTTACCGATTGCAGGTAGGCACCTACAAAGGATGAGGTCTAGTATTGTGAAAATCAAAAGCATATCTAGTATCTAAATGTTACAGATGAAAAGATCCTAGAATACACTCTCTCAGCAATGTCAATGATGCAAGGGTTTTGTGACTGGCGCAGAACGATTTTATTATCCGCCATGTCTTTGCCTCGTCCTATTCTCGTGCAGGTAATGCGAAGCAAATGTTTTGGAATCACAAACCCATTTGTGGTCTGTATAAGTCATGTCCTTTTATGATGCAAGGCTGAAAGCACCTGGAAAAATTTCCTTGGAGTGGTGCAGCTTGTCTAAAATTCGGAAAATCTTGCTCATCTTGAACCAGCAGAAGGACACCCCCAAAAAATCGATAATTCGTTTTTCGCCGTTGTGCCATGAAAGGCTATGATCTTTAGGATCATTTGTGCTGAATAGGAACATTATATTTTGCAGGACCTTTTGACTGCTTTCATGAACTCCTGTTATTTTTTTTTTACGGAAACCTCCTATGGAAACGTAATATCACAAGAACGTAGCAAACAAAATGACGTCTTGTATAGAATGTAAAACAGAATGGTCTATTTTCACAACATATATGATCAGGGCTCAGCACAGGTGGCTTACAAGCAAGCTGGATATAGTTTTTTGGGACAAAAAGCAAAGGGGGTTTCGTTTTTGTGACCGAAAAGAACGAAATTTTCGACGTTTTTTTAGTTGATGTTTCGTTTTTTTTTTGGATTCTTAGGGATTATGGTCTAGGGTCAAAGCGGACTTCGTAATTCGCAAAAGTCAAGGGGGACTTCGTTTCTTGCATTTTCAGCTAGTCACCTCTTGCCGAGCCCTATACATGATTCTGAACTTTACCGCATCAGTGCGGTCCAGCGCCTCCCTTTTTGAAAGTTACTCACATGAATTATAAAATGTGCAAGTGACTTTTTTGTAATTACTTGCAAATTATCAAAATAGTTTCTAATTTTTTTTTGAAAATTCAATTTAGCCTTAAAAAAGTTGAAAAGCTCACCGAAAAATTTTTTCAAGTGCATGGCTAACGCAACGCACCTTCATTAGAAAAGTTTTTGTCCCCCCCCCCCCGAATGGAAATCTGTGTACGCCACTTCTCCATATTGTGGAAAAGTTGCCCTTTCATGCAAAATTCAGGCA
This sequence comes from Cylicocyclus nassatus, assembly GCA_958299035.1. Lineage (NCBI taxonomy): Eukaryota > Metazoa > Nematoda > Chromadorea > Rhabditida > Strongylidae > Cylicocyclus > Cylicocyclus nassatus. Next base: position 51,264,847 of record CATQJL010000223.1, on the reverse strand, counting down.
GCTCTTTCTCATCTCGCAATGTTTGTCTCCTCTCTGGATACGCCATCTCTACACCGTCTTCTGACCCCAGCGGTACAGCTCGCTTCAAATCCGAGTTTTAGGGTAACTTTTTTGCGAGCTTTTCAAACATGGGTAATTTTTACTTTCCAGCACTTGGATATAGACATGGCATGCGTGTTGAACGCCTTATCCCACTCCCTTTGTGCCAGTCATTCCGAGAGTCAAGTTCGGGAAAATGCTGTGGAATGTTCCGCGTGTGAAAGAATGATGGCAGGCATGGAACTTCCGGAGCAAGACAAAGTTCAACAACTTTCGGGATTACCTGATTTACTGTTGAAAGTCTTGACAGACGTAAAGTACAACAAAGAAAAACATATTAGATTGGGTAGGTTCTCGCAGTTCTCTACCACTCTCATCACTGATTACAATCCAACGATTCAGATGCGGCTGCATTGCTGTTCACGACATTCTGTCATGTCCTGTACTCTCCAGATGTGTATATGAAGCTAGCGAAAGCTAGTTTGTATCTAATAAATGATGAAGATGAGGATGTACGCAGTGTGTATAAGTGAGTCACTTACTGCCACATCTCAGCATTTTGGCAGCTAATGCTGATTTAGATCTGCTTTCAAAGTCATAGTGTCTAGCGCGTGGTCGTCTGAGCTGAGTGATGACATATTTGTCGAGCAGTTTTGCAAAGCATATCCACTAGACTGTGACCAGACAATGGCGGAAGCTTCCAACACATTCGTAATCCTAGCAGCCAAGTACTCCAAATGCTTTCGGCTTGCAAGCAACTCTTTGCACCAGCTGTTTGTTCGAGCGTTACGTTATCCTGGCTCAATTGTGAGTGGATGCCTTAAAATTCAGGAGTAGAAATCCAGCGCAGCATTTTTTCTTCAGAGCATATTCGATGACTGCAAACTTACGATACAGCAATTAGCTGCGCAAGAGTTCAAGGAGGGTCGGGATGTACGACGATTTTTTGCGCGAAGGAAGAGGGTCAGTCGACAGCTGTAATTGTGAAGAACTGATGTTTGCCTGGTCCAATTTATCTAGGTACAATGCTCATTCGTCAAAAAAGTCACCGAACCCGCGAAGTTCACTGAAATCCGCGTCGTATCACTGTATCGGCGCAAAGTGGGTGAAATCTTTGCAAGGGCACCGTTCGATTCAATTTGAAGAGCGCATCTTCTGATCTACATAAGTGCGATGTAGACACGGTAGATGAACTGTAGGGGTCAGATCTCATGAATCATTTAGATTTCTGCTTGTGGTAGGTTATTCAGTTTGCTTATCCACTGCACACTGAGTACCTCTCGTAGGCACAATTCATCCTCTACCGCGCGTCTACCGTTTCACGAGTGCCTCCATATAACAAAAAATACGCCTCGCCGTGCCCCGGTATCAAATATGAGAAATTTGTTGAAAAATTCCTGTTTCGCCTCTTGCCCCTAGACAGGAAAAGCATTGAAGGCTAACCATTTCCGAGCTAATCACTAGGAGAGGAGTGTGGCAATAGTGGTAGTCTCCATTCGAACTATGTATATATAGTGGGAAGTATTTATCAGGGTTGTCAGCGGTTAGATCAGAAATCAAGACAGGAAGGGCAACGATCTTGAAGATGATCTAACCTTTTTCGATGGTTTCATTGATAAAATTAACAAATTTTTTAGTATTTTTGTATACATTTAAGAAGTTATACTTGCAAGTAATGACTTTATTATACGTTAAACAGTTGTTAGAGTTCGTCCACTTTGAACTAAGATACGACTATGCGATGCAGATTCCGATGAACACCGGTGGAGTTCGGTGATTTTTTGACGGGTCATGCATGACTCATGAGCGGTGATCTTGCAGCTTCGACTGCTTATTAACCTTGGTGTCAGATACTTGATGACACCGTTAACTGATTCCATTTTGATTACATTTTCAGGTTTTCTGCCAGAACCTTGTCGATGAAGTTTTCGTTGCTGTGTCACGTGGGGACCATACTGAAGAAGTTTTGGACGAAGAGTTAGACGATTTTCTTGTGTCTGCGCACGAGCTGTTTGGATTTGATAATCTCTGCAGGTGCAAGACGTTTAGTATGATTTACTCACAGACTTCAAAAAAAAGCGATTGCAGTTTTGTGCGATCTGCAGTCTATATCGTGCCATTCGTATTGCTCAGCGATGCAAAATATAAACGAGTCTCTGTACAATTTCTGGACAGGATTAGAGCACACCTCGCCAAACACAGGCAGGATTTGGTAGCAGAAGTGAGTCCTGAAAGTCCTACAAAACTCTATTTGTCTGAAGTAGCGTTGTATTGCAGTACTTCCCTTCTGTTCTTGAAAGACCTTTGAACTCTGCGCAGAAGAAGTCGCTGAAGTCTTTTATCAAAGAATATTGTAATCTCGATTTGGTTGGTTTGTTGGTCCTAATTACAAATTTTTCAAATTACGTCATTGCAGAGATACTTTTTTTATACGAAGCGATTTCTCTGCACAGTCTATGCCTTGAGAAGCATATCTCTCGACACTCCCGGTTATCTTGAAATCCTACAGACCATACGCGGTACACAGAGGGATATCAAAGAGCCGTTCAGCCTAACATCAGTCATGAAGTTCAAGTTTGTTTTCATGATTTTTCCTTTGTTGTAGCTCGCAAACCTCGTTATAGCTGTGAATATCTCGGCTTTCTTCTATCTTTTCGTCGAAGTTTGCTTGATGACGATCATTATGAACAGCGAGATGTGCTGTTGTCGAGTCTGGCTACCATAATTCGATTGGTAGACCAGAAGTTCCTCGAGGAGGTAGACGTATCGTTTTTGAAATAAAAATCTGGTTTTGATCACAAGAGTCTTGTCAGATCTCCCACAAAATAATGGTTGTTTTACGTGCAGCTACATTTGTGGGTGAGGGATCCGTTGCAGTATGGTCCGAGTTCGTGCAAAGACTTAGTGACGGGTTAGTAACTGCAAGATTAGCATCATTATCGCAGTAATTCACTATTTGTCGTGAAGGATGCTTGCGAATCTGCTGCCAAAAATCCTAATTGCCATCCAACCCCTTTTGAAATTTCCTGCCACCAATAACTTGTTGGACAGTATCTTCGACAGGAGGAAGCCGCTCGAGATTGAACAGAGGTTCGTCTACTTCCCAAATCGACGCTTTTATAAATTCCAAATTTTAGCGAAGCATTCGAAAGAACGGCGTTGGTCTTGCTAAATTCTGAAGCTGGGGACTCGTCACGCATCAATTTTCACCTGAAAAGAACTTGCTCAAACGACACTACAGAGCACATAATTTCTAGTAAGCGTCCTAAATCTGCTTGATTTGCAAAAGATAAACAAAGTCTTAGGCTGTGTGCGTATGCTCCTTGAGGAATGTGATACGGTCGGCAGAGTGGTTCTACATAAATTATTGACAGTCTTGGATGGAAATCCGCTTCCGGATAGCTTGTCAGCTGAACTTGTAATGAATTTGTTCATCTAATAAGAGCCATCAGTGAACTGAAGACAACGATTTGCAGATACCTGCTTTGCTTCACACCATGCGCAGTTGCAGTGACAGCGCACTTCGTGTGCTCTCCGCTCAGTGTCTTGGGAAAATTGGAGCTGTTGATCCGGGCAGAATTGGTTCGTCTGGATTAGGGCTGGCGAACAATCAGAAGAAAATTGCTTTTGTGGATGACGCCAAGGAGGTGGGCGTAGGAAAACAGCACCAGTAACATAGAATCAAAAATAATTTATCAGAGTCCAAGTAATTCTGTCATCTGAATTTCGTGTATGAACTGAGAAGACCTTGAAGGCACCATCCACCCAAACTGAGATGAGATCTTGGCTGTACAGTAGTAGGACCACTAACAATGTAGTTGTCCAAGTCACGCTGCAGAAGATGAATTCCGCACGATAAGCTTCAGAAGATAGAAGCGGCTGTGGTGGTTCCGCAGGCCAACGTGGGTGGTCTGAATTTAAAGTCCAAGATTGAGCTTCAGTTCATTTCTCATATCCGCCTTTCATTATGGTTATAGAATTTTCGACATTTTTGTCACCTAGGAACCTGCTCGAGCTCGTTATTTTCAGACTATCCACGTTGGTGGACGGAGCCCCGGGGGCCTTTTCTACCATCTGAAGCGTAGTTTTCTCGCTTCGATACTCTTTTGCAGCGGGAGTAGGTCGACGATCTCGGAATTTACATCTGGGATGGTGCCTCAAAAATCTGTAGCAAGCGGCAACTTTAGGACTCATCCTTGGCCAAAAATCTAGTTTGAAATTCACCCAGACCGTACCCTTTCCAAGGTGACCGCCCAGCTTCCTCGAGTACCGCAGAGGTACGCGTTAGGGTCAGAGTGGAGTTGTTTTGGCCACTGAAAGATATGAGCTGTCGCTTGAGCGATGGCTAATTGATTCAGACTTTGCAATCAATTTTCATCTATTCACGCAAACCTAAATTTGCTTGGACATTGCTTTCATCACTTTAATGGAGACAACTGCAAGTTGAATCCTATTTGTTGACAACTATAATACTAAAGTTGGCATTTCGCTCTTAAGAAGCAACTCCGTCGTTGTAATAACTAATGTAAGCCTTTCAGTTTTACATTGACATATTGGAGCGAGCATGGCGTGTTTACTCAAATATCCTGGACGCAGATGTCCTAGACCAGGTTGAGTATGCTTTACAGTCGCTTCTGTCCGAACTCGTGGGAAAAACCGATGAATTCGGCATAATGGAACGGTGAGCGTCTATTAGACCGGAGTTGTTGTTTGAAAATATTTTCCAGCTTGAGCGAAGAATGCCGGAGAGATATCGAGCCGTTCAGGAGTAGCAGTCTAGTCCAGACTCATGATAGGAAGGGCCCTATAAAAGAGAGGTAGTTCTTTCTCTTGTAAGTACGTTCAAAGACACTTGTGTGAAGTATGATCTCCTAATTATAGATGCTGTTTAGGCCTATAGTCGATCACAGCTCGGGTTACGAAGAGTGGCTCCTGCAATGCTTCATTATCGGTGTCCCAAAGGTTCTAGAAAAATGGCTTCTGAAACGTCAGACAAATTGTGCAAATTTCTAGGTTCGTCAACATCCCGAAAAAGAGCTTTTCAAAGCCTTGAAATGGATTGTATTTGCGAAGGACGCTGTATTCACTAGGCATGTGCTTCCACAACTGATTGTTCGGCTAATTCTCGAAAACAACGAACTCATGATCAAAGAGGTTAGCACGCTTTTGTTGCCAGAAGATGTATAGAGTACATTAAAAAATTACTTCATAGTACCGTAATGAGATGACCAGCGTCCTGGAAAGAGTTGTCACTAACGCTGCTGGTTGGATGAGACTAGCGGCTCATGTTGTCTTTTCTGTCCTAGATACTCTCGAGCAGTATGCCATAAGGAGAATGGCGAAGAAAAGGCCTAATGACAAGGTTCCAACATTTAAGAATGGCTGTTGTGAACAGCACATTGTTCTTTCAGGAGTTAGAGAGAACACAAACGTTCCTATCTTACGTATTCTCGCAGAAGACATCTAATGGATCACTGTTGGTGGTAGAAGCAGCCGAGAGGTGCCAGTGTCTGCACAGAGCACTCCGCTGGTAATAAAGATGTTTTTCAACTCCAAAGGTGTAAAAATCATAATAAGAATTTGAGACGCTTGTTCTTATGAAAAATCAAACGTGAAGATCTGATCAGTCATCAAGTAAGCATTGTACGAAATTGCAGGTGTGAGCAGCATGAGATAAAGCAGGACGAATTGGGAGGCAACATTTTCGACCGCAACCATTTCTACACGTTGCAGGTAAATCAAAATTCGTGAAATTATTCCGGCAACCTTTAAAGAGTCCCAGGATTTATATCTAAATTCGATAAATTTTCATGGAGTTAGTTGATAAAGATAATTTCTGTCGTTACTAGCTATGCTAAAGACGAATTCCTGTGTGAAAATATGGCATCATCGAAAAAAAAATGGTCCTTAGAGAATGAGGTCACTCCTGGAAATCATTTGTTCAAGGCGAAATTCTGTACGAATGTGGGATAACCAGACTTTTTTTTACCACTTCTGAGAGATTTATTTATTTTATTTATTTTATTAAGTAGGGAGACCCTACGAAAATAAAATCAACAAAACAAACAACATAAAAAAAGCATCAACACAACGTCATAACAAAACAATTAACGAGATTCATTTTTTTGCAATTAGCTCCCTAACAATCTTTTGAACGAAGCCAGTTTAGGTACAAATACTCGTTCACGTATAAGTACGTCTACATCAGGCAAAACTCTAAAATAAAGAAATGCCTTCGTGCATTGAGCTTAGATCTTGGAATAATCAGTTTTCTTGTACCGCCCCTAGTTTTAGATATCTTTGTCATAAAAAACGTATCACGATTCAATCCGCAGTCTTCATAGAATATCTTATGAGCCATGATAAGGTCAAATTTTTTCCTTCTGCAGGACAAGGTCATTAACCATGGCCTGCAGAAGGGAAAATCTAGATCTAGAGATCTAAGCAGTCTGTACTCACACATGTTTGACGATTTTGATGATTCCAATCATATGGCAATAGGTGGCCAAAGCTAAGCTATTGGATCAAACAAAATTGACTTCTGTGCACAAACCCTCCGCCATAATAATTTCATTTCAGCGTATCTACACTCAGCTCCAGAATGTTGATGGAGTTCTTGGAGCATTCGAGTGCATCTCTGCGTGCACGTCACCTACAGCAGATGAAAGAATCTTGGCTCTCGAAGCGAATGGAGACTATAACGAGGCGCTGCCGTTATATTCACAATCGGCCAATAATAAAGAGGTTCCGCTTAGTATGAAAGTATTATCTTCTTACATCAAACGTTTTAGCTGCAATTGATCAAATGCCTCCTGCGATTGAATCAACCTCAACTAGCTTTGAATACTGCCATTTCGTTGTACGAAAGTGAGGAGGAGAAGTCTCCACAGATAGTTGGTGCACTAACTTCTAGTCAGTTGGAGGCCACTTGGCATCTGAGAGATTGGGGCAATCTGGAAAAGATGATACAGGTAAGCTAAGATGGCAGAGTAAATTTGGTAAGACTCTGATCGAAATTGATTTTCTGATGACTGCATCTCTGTCTTGAACTTCACTCGTAGAACTTATCTGATTTAGAAATGTGACCCACTGCTTGATCGAAATGATTGCTCCTGGGGTGCATCTTGTGCATCCATACTTTGTGCTGTGAAACGAAGAGAATCTGCGAAGCTGACTGAGCGAATATTGGCAGCTCGTGAGCGTTTAGTGGAGCGAATCACGGCCAAAACCATCGAAGACTCGAATACTTATGCTCAAGCCTACAAGTATATCGCTAAGTATGTTCACCCAATCAATGTTTGCCGAACCTATGACAAATTATCTCTTTTTAGTTTACACATTTTGGATGAGATTGACGAGAGCACAAATACTCTATCGCTCCTTTCGAGCAACAGATCTGTCGATTTGGACGCCGTGTTGGCTAAATGGCAGGTAAGAATTCTTCAATAAATGCTTATCGGGCAAAAGTTTCAAATGATGCTTAACATAATAAATTGTGTAAGCGCCTCGTTTTGATGCATATAGTTGGAGTACTTTCTTCAAATTTGATTATGTGGAGTCTGGGGAAAATTCTTAGAAAAATTCAGAATAACGCAGTCCTGAACTTTGGATTGCAGAGCGTTCCAAATAATTTCCGGAATGGTGGCTGTCTCCAGATCCTCGCAGTCAGAACACTTCTGTCGCGCTCTCTCAACCATACCTCTGCTTACAAAAATGCACCCGCTACAATTGTCTGTGTAGTATGCAGTTCTGAAATTTTATTGTTTAATTCAGCTGAAATTCTGAAAGTGTCCTTGACATCTTCCAGCCTTCAGCGCTGTTTTTCTATCGATTCCATCTCTTTTCCCTTATGGCGTTACTTCATGTGTCAAATTTTGGCACCCCAAAATTTTGTAAGTAACTGCGGTGCGGAAAAGCTTTATTTCCGGAAAAACTGAACCGCAGACGGATGTCTGTATAATTTTCAAATACTTTTGAGGGATCCTCCCAAAGGTATACAAACTGCTTGCAGGAAACCCCTTTTTGCACAGATTTCATGTTTTGATTGTGACCTTAGCATACGGCGTTGCTGACGCAAGCTTTTTTCCCTTCAGCCGTTCTCGTGAGGTTTTGTGAAATGAGCTCTAAGTCAGTCAAAAAACCCCTTTAAGTGCTTCCAAATGCTTCAAAGGAAACAAAGTGTTATAGTTTTTCAACCAAATAATCTCGAAGTCAAAAATCTGAGATGGCAGACTTATTCAGACGAACTTGTTGTCTACTAAATCACAAGATAATCATGCAAACTTTATTTCATGAAGACACCTTGATATTCGGTAACGTCACAAATGTTTCATTTTACGAATTCAGAACAGATCCGAATGTGTCACGCAGTGCTCCAACATTTTGGAACCGATTCTCTTGGTGCGACGCGAATTATTACGAGCTTCTGCTGATGCTGGAGCGGTCGAACGTCGTGATGTTGACAACGCTCTTACACAACTACTTGTACAGGTTCGTCAGAATGCGTGTGTTGTAGTAGAAAAAATGAAAGACTGGCAGAGTGCCTATGCACATGTACAATCAAATGCTTTCATCTTTGGCCCACTGCATTCTAGGATTTTATAGTATCAGCGAGAGATATTTATTGGGTGATTCAACCACGGGGATTGTACGATGGGTCTAGCAATCGCTTTTGGTTTAGAGCTGTCGTCTTGCTCGCCAATCAGGCCACGTCCAGATTGCATGGACCTTTTTGGTAGAGGCAAAAGCGCTTGGTGTGAACCTGAAGGATGTTGGAATGGAAGAAGCACGCTTTGAATTCCAAAAGGTAAAATTTTCCGTTCTTGGCTGATCTTCGCTCCAGCGAACTCTACTGTTTTTCAGGGCAACCAATCTCAAGCAATAGGGCTTCTATCAAAATTGTTGACTACGAAATTTGCAGACATGAACAAGCTATTTACAAGTTTTGTTCAATGGCATGAAACTGGAGCTAAAAGTAGCGCGGGGTCTCCGGATGTTTTGGTGAAAAAGACTAGTAGAGAATCGAGGGCTGCATTTGCTGAGGTGAGTACACCTTCTGCTTTCATACTCACAAGGGAATGGTCAGAAGTCGAAGTGGCCAATCCACACAAGCTGCATAACATTAGATTCAGCATAAAACGCTGACTCTAAATCTGTCTTCCTTATCTGCAGAGCGCTTTTGTGGACGAAATTATAAGCCGTTGAAGGCCATTATTTTGCTAAGAATTTGTGCGTGTAAAGTGCAAACTTGGCCGTACAAAGCCATTCTCGGCTCAATATTGGACCAGAACATGCAAGGTCACTTCATATGACCCGTACCTAGAGATGAGCTGAAAGAGCAATAATGTGCCTAATTTCGCAATTTTTGTATACGGTTTTTTCGCAGTAAAGTTGCTCATAACTTCGCCTTCAAAGGCGCTGCAGATATGGAAAACAGTTTTGAAATCAGCATTTTATGCTGCATTGAATGGTATGCAGCTTGTATTGATTGGCCACTTCGATTTCTGACCATTCCCTTGTCAGCAAAGTTCTTTTCATTTTGTATACAGGTGCAACTTTTGCGAGCTGAGTACATGCTAAAGTCTGGTGCTGTGGCGGCGAATGATCTCTATCAGATTTATTTGTCTCTGCAGAAGTTTGATGTGCCATCGGAAGATTTGCATTACCGTGTGGCAGTCTTCTGTGATGGCATGTATAGCTTGGATACGGAGAAGGTATGTTTCCTGCTAGCGGTAAAGATGCAATTTTGGGGAGAACGCAATTATTTACATCACAAGACTATAGTAGTTCGGCTTGAAATTGTTGGCCATTTTTCAAAGTGAAAGGTGCTTGTATTCTAGCGTAAAAAAAAGACAGGGTAGATAATTCTTGCTTGACCATTTGAGTCGTGATTGTCTGGCCTTTGTGTTAAATTCGGTCGCACTTTTGCCCCGATAAAGTATTATTTCTTTGACGAAAGATCCTTCCAGAAACTTGTATTATAAGCTAAAAGTAGCCAATTTGCATCTTATAGTCTTGTACTCTATACAAATTGAACTGTCACCAGCTTTGGAGAGTTTTTTCTATCTCTAGAGAATCTTAAACGAGTACTGCAATGGCGCTGCACTCAAGCTTATAATTCTGCTGTTATTTATGCTGCATATCTGTATTTTATTACCATTTGAAGGTGAGAAGCGACTTAGTGGCAAATATTTTGAAGTCTTACGCAAATGCTCTTCGATTTGGTCGTAATCATCTGTTCCACGCGATGCCAAGAATGCTGACAATCTGGTTGGATGTTAGCCAGAAGAAGGTAATTACATGAGATCAGATGAGACTTGGTAAATTCTGTTCAGTAGAGGTTCTGAGATTCTCAGTTTTAGACAGGAACGATGCAAACGCGAGGATCTGATGCTCGTTCTATTGAAATGAATCATCGCGACAACAACGATATTGCTCAAGTACTCAGAATTTATTGGATTCTTTTTTAATCAGTTTGCTTTCAGATGAACACAGAAATCTCGCGTGCTTTCCGACAACTGGACTCGTACACATTCTACACTGCTTTTCCACAACTTATTTCTCGCATCGTACATCCGAATTCCTCTGTTTTCACTACGTTGAAGGTAATCGTGGTTCCCGAATAGAATATCACAAAATGCCTGCCTCAGCACACGTAAAGCATCTACAGATGAGACTTCAGAAGACCGTCGTGTAAATCTCGTCATAGGACAGCGTAGGGGACTCGAACCCGCGAGTATGCGTGCGATAGTCTGGCGCGTTAACCACTTGACTATAGTGTACAGTTGATAATAGAATTGCCTGCGACTACGGATAAATGCGCGCTATAGAAAAAGATGGATGAGAACGAGCATTGTGCGATAGAAATAGGTTATGCTCCACAAGATCTGCACTTCATTCAAAGTCATTATACCCCTGTCCGAAATCAAAAAGTCTAAGTCTTTCTTTCTCCTAGCGCCGGTTGCCATAATACCCCGCTAGAAAAGAAGTATCGAGAGTTTTTTTAGAACAAAGTTTTTTTATCTATGATTGATGTGCTTTTTTTTCCAGGCAATCCTAGCTGACCTCATCTGTAAGTATCCTCATCAATGTTTATGGCAATCAATCGCCGTGTATCGTACCGTTCCTTGGCAAAAGAATATCCGACAAGAGAGGCACTCATTTTCATTGTATTATTTCAAATAATATGGTCAAGATTTCTTGCTTCAGATGTGCCCAAGTCTTTGCGGTAGTGAAAAACAAGCGTCACAATATGGATGTGTTGATTGATCAGTACGACTACGTTGCGTCAATACTCATTGAGTTCGTTTTTTTCAGTTTGTCCGCAAAGGTTTATTAAGATACTATGTTGGTTCTGTCAGGACGCTGGTAAATTGACATGAAAAGTTTTTTCTTTCGATACTTCATAGATCACAAATTGACCATTTCTGATTGTGTCTACTCCCTGTTGTAAAGTTGATGCCTTTCAGATTGGCGGAAAAGAAGATCAAAGCCTGTGGATCTTTCTCTGATTTGCCGAAAGTGGCTCCTCGTTTGCATAACTTTTTCGAAAGGGGAGAACTTTGCAATGATCTGCTCAGTAAGGAATTTGAGAAAGCAAAATTGAAATCTTCGAAACTTCTTTTCTTTCAGTGGGAGCAAAGGAAAGAGGACTATCTGGAATGCGTACCGTAACGCCTACGGTCATGATTCCGCTCACAGAAATGTTGGAACATGCATTACCAAAGGACTTTTCCGATAAGGTTTGGTCATAGATGGATATTCAGTGATATAACTGGATATTCAGTGATATAGCCTTTCAGCGCTAAAAGGTTCACTACAAGCTTTCAAGGTTCTTGAGGATAGTCACTTCACTATCTTCATAACAATTTAAATGTTCATTTAAGTTACCTCAAAAGAATTGGTCATGTTTACTGAAAAATCATCTCCAACTCTCTGGCTGTGAGCAGAAGATTTTCTTTTCAGCTATATCCAGCCAATCCAGCCATCTGGCTGTCCGTGCTGGAAGTCTAGTCCGTGCTTCCAGTCTATTGTACCATTTTTTTTTGTCTTTTTGACAATTGTGGGCATGAGTAGTGTAAACATGCAACTTCGAATTTGTAAAACTCGTTTTCCAAAAGTTAGTCCGCAGCTTTACTTTAGCTTTCCCTTTTCTTGTCTCATCATTTTATGGTAGGGAAGAAAATGCCTCTAATTGAGGGCATGGTGTTTACGACTTTTTTCGGAAATTCTTGGAATGGTACCGTCTGCTTTCTGAAGGCTTTAACATTCTGCGAAGTGCAATCGTGACTCGTGAAACGAAAGATTGATCAAAAACAGCTGAATCCCAATGGAATTTTTCCAGCAAAAATATTCGCGTATGCTATCATGTAAGCCATGATGTTTGAAGTGTGCTTGATGCTAATATATGACAACTCTGTAAAGTTCAGTAACAATGAATAAAAAGCAGAACCTAACCCAAGAACCCTCTCTCCTACCAAAAAAGAACCGAAATAGTGTGCATGCAGAGGCACAAATCCATTTCAACTGTAAGACATTACTAGCTTTTAAAATAAGATGTAATTCAACTCATTATTCAAAGAAACAAAGACAAGTTCTATGTATCCAAATGTACATGGTTGATGGTTATGGTGGTAACAATAGCAATTTCTCAGTCATATTTAGGTTTGCCAGTTTTCACAATTTGTGATGGACGCATCCACACCCGCTGAATCGCCCACGGAACTGCCTGAAGTGTTCATCTGCAGTGTAGACCCGGAATATTTGGTAGGATTTGACCTGTGCAACAACTTCTGTATATCATAAAAAATACGACCCTTGGCTCCAGGTACTGAAATCTATGCTGAGACCTAAGCGCATCGCACTTCGAGGTGGTGATGGTCGCCGATATCTTATTATGTGCAAACCAAATGATGAACTGCGTAAAGATGCTCGTTTCATGGATGTTAACAGAGTAGGTCCCTTGCGGCGCTTTCATTTCTATCTTATTGTAACTGCATCAAATTATTATATCATAGGAAAAAGTATCGTTTTGTTATCATGTTGATTTACATGCAGAAAACTAAAAAATTGCACTCCTGGAGCAAAGTTTCATTCGCTGACTTTGTATACTTTAGATGATGAACAGCTTGATGAGGCAAAATGCAGACGCCCGCAGACGACAATTGTTTGTTCGCACTTTCAGCGTTATTCCACTACAGGTAGGGTTGCCCGGGTTGTTACCGATGTGCAAGAATTTTTCTTTATCAGTAGCGGCATGCACGTGTGCGTGCATGAAGGAGAGATCCACACTTCACATAAGCAGTTATCTGTCTAGGTTCGGTTCCACTAAATTTTTTTCAATTAACCAGAATTTTTCAAAACTCAAATCAGTCAACAAAGATATCCCCATCATTCCTCTAAACAGAAGAGGTTTTCTATGTGCGTTTTTGCACCGATTGAAAAACCAATTGCGAAAAAAAGTCTATGAGTTGTTTTTTCATGAACGACATATTTAACTATCTGATTTTGAGCTCATACTGATTTTCTGCATATGTCCCCATCTTGAGACTCTACAAGTCTCAAAATAAAGCATACGTGTCCCTAGAGAAACAATAGATTTTTTGCTGGTGGATCCATAGAGGGTTTGCACGAAACATCTCTTCTATGTTGGTCGAAGTTGAGGCCCTATGATATGAAATTGTTATGATTTTTGAGATTCAAGAGATTGGCATATTTTGGAAGGAGAAATCAGACCATAAAGTATATGACATAGTTTAGCGCTTGTGCACTGCATGTTTCGGAAATAGAAGCTGGTGAACATCTCACATAGACGCATGTTGTCCTGAATTCATCTATATCTGGATGATTTTATCAGAAAAAATTTTTGATTATTTTTCTAATCCTCATTTTTTCCATTCCCAAAGACTCTGTTGTTCTTGTATAGTCAGCTTGACCTAACCCTTTATATAAGCGATTAATGCAACGAAAACTGACATGTGGTATGAGACATCTTGTAAACTCTATTACCCATGACAAAAATCACTGCTGCAATCACCTACAGAGATAAATTCAATCTAATGGTACATAACGTCATAAATACACTTCGCACTGTAAACAAACAACAAATAACCATCACATAAACAAATTACACGTATAGTAGGCCTTAACAAGATAATAGTAAGGAAAGACTATGGTCACTTATGATTTTATGGTCATAACTCATTTCGAAGTCTTTCGAGTAACAATTGTCTCGCCATTTTGCTAAAAATAAGGAATTTTGTAGAGATAAGAGCGTTTCAATGAGCTACATCATTTTGTAATGACTTAATCTTTATATTGCTGCTTACATCTGCTTTTTTGTCGATTTTTTACATGATCTACAAAAAGTATGAAAGAAAGATAATCTAGATATCCATCAAAATTTTTTTCATAATCTTATTTGAGACTGCCGCCTCGCTATTAGAGCTAACGCTTGCCATGAAAGGGATTGCGGCAGTCATGCGTTGAAAAGATGTTCAATGAACAACTCATCTCAGATATCACCGTGAATGTGAAAACTGTTTTTGAAAATTAGAACAAATTCTGCAGTGCAACCCTTTTAGTATCTTTAATATTGCATCCATTGCTACAAACATTTTCGAAGGCTAAAGTGGTGCTATTTTTTCTAACTGCACTCAAAACCGGAATTACCTGTTTTTCTCGTTCCAGCTTTAACCTTTCGCGCTCTAGCGCTATTGTCTCTCGCTCCAATTGCACACGTGCTAGATCTTGCTTGATATTGAATAGTTTCAGCTCCTCGGCATACTGCTCCTAAATTTCTTGAGTTTAGGAAGCTGGAGGAATAGTAGAGTGGGTTCCTAATTTGACCCCCTATCGCGGAGTACTTCAGCCGCTATTTGAGGAAAAAGGAGACCCGCTACCCGATGCTCAATGGTATAATAAACTTTTCTGTTTGTTATATGATGCAAAACTCAAGCTTATAGGTTTGCAAATTGGAATGCAAGTAGTAGTTTGGAAGATCGCCTCGAAAAAATGAGAACATTTTTCTATCGTCGTTACCCGCTAGTCATGGCTGAATGGTTTCGGTGAGTTCAACTCGTGCCAAGTTTTATAACAGTTCTTACTCCTGCTGTGCAAAAATTGTTGCTTCTTCTTACCTGTCGGGCTCTTTCTAGCTCGAAACGTTCTCTTTCCGTTGCAATAGTTTCCCTTTCTAGTTGAGCTCGCGCCAAATCATTTTTGATCACTATTAGCTTCAGCTCCTCTAATGCCAGCTGTTGACGTAGCATAGACAACTTGATCTCTTCTTCGTACAACTGCTCTCTTCGATCAACAGAAGGTCCGGGTTCTGTTGATTCTGCTCTACTGAAAGTTTTAACTTTGTTTGAGATCTTTTGAAAGTCTCTTTTGACAAATCTGATGTAAACAATTGAAACTGCGCGACTGCCATTCTGCTGCAAGAAAAAGCAGTGAACGGGTTGTCGGCAAAAGGTCTTTTTCTACAGTTACAGATTTGTTAGTTAGTCCTCCGTAGTATCTTTCAGAACCTCCTCAGCCATAAACAAACACAAAAAATCCTTTCGAACTCTTTGTATTTTTTTTGAATGCGAAAAAGAAAGAGAAAAAGTAGACTTGAAGGTTGTTGCAAAATCTGAAACATCCACAGCAAATGAGCAATAAAATGGCTAGAAATAGAGGGTTTTTGAATCCTCATCAATGGCTGTGGCATCTATAAAAAGAAACTTCTTCGTTGGATACAAATATCTGTTTTGGCACTTTGTAGAAAATTGTCCTTCTTTTATTGCTATGGGACCGTTCTTTTTTTCGTACTGAGCCTTATTATCACAGCCCATCGAGCATACAATTGTGTGAACACTTTGCCTCTGCTTTATCACGACGCCAAATGACTGATAAGAAGCATTCAAAGGGTGAACTCTTTTTCCAAAGTGCACGTATATGATCCCAAATTATACTGGGCAAAATTGGCAAAATTGACAAAGAGGTATTGAAAGGGATGCTCATAGTAGAAGAGATATTTCACGAAGGCAAATTTCAAAAACAAAATTGCTGCTTTAGCAGGCAATTTTTTGCAGGCAACTATGGACCTTTGTGGTTGTTTTTTTTTCGACTGTTTACCGATTTGATACAGTCTGGGTAATCTCCAGCAATGCTAGGTTACTAGCTAAACAGAGATGCGAAAAAACTTACGCCGCTCTGACATATCTTCGAGGCCCCCTCCTTTGACTGGGTGTAGTCGATGTGGGAGCAGTTTCATCCATAACATCTTCCTCCGTAAAAACTTCACTTGATTGTGGTTCTCCTGATGGACTGCCATCTCTTGGAGTCATCATCTCCTCCTTAACCTAATATGGTTAATATAGTACAAGTTCCATGACAAGTTCTTACCTTGCCCATTGTGCCGGGTTGAGACATATCAAATGCAGATTCATCGGTGATGTCAGGATGGTGATCAAGTTCGAGGTCTTCATCGTCTAGAAAATATGAAAAATTTTAGCGCCATTTTATTTGTTATTTTTATGGATGGGCAGACTCACTATTTGCGCTGGCAGCACCATTTAGTGCAGCCCTATTTCTACGGCATTCATATAACTGATGCAGATATGACGGCAGACTGTTGATGACCGCCTCGTGCCCTTCATGAATTCGCGCTCGCTCAAATAGAATGCATCTTATAACAATCGATCACACAGTGAATGTTTTCTAAAATGTGTTTCGCTGGCGACGAACCTCATGCTTTCGTACACGTTTACAATCGGCTCGAAGACGTTCCTCAATCTGTTTTTCGGTACGCTGATAGAATCCCAAGTTCGACACTTCCTTAGCAAATCGTCTCAGCAAGGTTTTCTTGTCGTTGTGATGTTTTCCTGCTGAAGCGTAGATAAATTCACGCTTTATACGAGAAAGCGACTCTCGGAAACTCGTACATTCGCTAGTCTTTCCTCTTCCATGATATTCTTCATAGGAATCGCAATAGAGTTTCATGAGAAGTTTGAGCTCGCATTCGTGAAACGGTGGTGCTTTCTTGCGATCTTTCATCTGAAGCTTACGAACTCAGTTCGCTGAAGAAATATGTAGATTGTATCAGAACGGAAGAAGTGCAGGGAATCATGACGATTCAAGATTTGAGGGAAAAAAGACCAGGAACAAAGAGAATGATTTGAGAAAGTGACGAGAGATTGATGAGAGGTGAGCCTGAAAGAAAGTGCTTATGAAAACAGGACCATGATTTTTCGATGATTTTCTGTTGATGTGAGTGTTTTACATTGCACAGATTATGATTCTAAGTATTACATGTAGGTCGGTCAAAATTAGCGCTATATACATTTGAGTAATGAAGTGAATGATAACGAGCACGAGCATAAGGTCCATGTAATTGAGAATTTCTTACTTTACAGGAAGAGAATTGAGATACTCGAACCAGAGTGGTAGATCATAGATCACGCACTGGAGGGGTGCACTGCAGAAGGACAAACTCAAGTAGATCCTATAGTTGGGTTGTAGACGTTTTTGATCTTGGCTAACGCTGTCCCCAAAAGCCATGGCGAGAGCAACTAGAAGATAGGGCTCTATAATTTTTATTTACTTTAGTAGAATCAGGGAGTCTACCACGAAATCATGACATAGAGCGAATCTAGAGTAGAATTTTGTTAGAATGGAAGTTCTAAGTAGATCTTTCGTATGAAAACGCTTAGGGTAGCCCATTGGACCAATGTAAAAGAGCGAAGAGGTTAGCAGACCGCACACGACGGGCAGCGGTCGATTCATGAGCGAAGAGGGGCGGCGGGCGACGGACGGGGGGAGGCAGACCACGGGCCGCGTAACCCCGTGGGTCACGGGGCCCCTGCAAAAGTGCGAATCGATATCGCTCCGAGTAGTTCATATTCATGCGTCGGCCTCTGTCACAACAATGATATGAGCCTGGAACGTGCAAACTAACTTAACCATATAGTTAGCCTGGTATACAAGCGGGGTTTTTTGTTAGGTTCTAAACCTATCGAGATTCTGGAGAAGTTTCAAAAGGAAAGAAATCCCAGACAGTGCGAACACGGTGTGTTCGGCCATGTGACGTGTGTTCACGGCGTAGCATGCAGGACGGGGGGCAGGGGCAGACTGGGGCTATTCAAACCCAATCGATTGCGAATGTGAGTGTGTGTGAGGGGGGGGGTGTGCCTGTGTGGCTGTGTCTGGGGCGACCACACCGTTGGTGGGTTTAGTCGTGTTCACAAGGACGACCCTGATATCGATGGCGCTGCGAGGCATGCCAGCCCTCGTCGGCGGCCCCCGTTCCGTTTTCACAGCCCGACTTCAGCCGGCTGGCGAGAGATCCGCGGGGGTAGAGTGAGGATCAAGCCGCTCAAGCTGCGGTTCCGTCGACGGCATTGGAGAACTAGCTTTTTATGGCTCGGAGGCAACAAAACTTTTGTGAAGAACATGGCTAGTACTCTCAAAATTGGGTTTAGGCCTTGGTTTGATCGTTTATTTATAAATCCCAACGAAGCTGCTAATCAATCTCATTGACAAAAAGAATAGGCAAAGGGGTTTTCCAGCAAGCGTCCCAATCTATCCACACGACTCGAGTAATCTAATGGTTAGACTGAGTCAGTCAGTCGTTATCATTCTTCCCTCTTTCCTTCTTTTTAGTGAAAGATGAAAGGAGTAGAGATCGAGACACAAGTTGAACTTTGGCAGCGTCGACGCTATGAAGATATTTTTGCAGAAATCTTGCAAAAGTTGCACTTGTACCACGTCTACGTTCTCGGCTGAGCACGTATCTGTCTACGTTGGGCAAAATAGGGTTGATAGGTCTCGGGTCTAATGCATATATGAAGTTGCCTATTCTTGTCGAAAGATCGGCTTAATAAGCTATGAAATTTGCATAGCGAATTTGTTGTGGGCGTTTGTTCAAATTAGTAGACATATGGAATTTCGAACTTAAGCTGTCGTGTTCAACTTGTGAAGTATATGAGAATGGAATAGGTGAAATTCTACATATACCTACTGAAGATAAAGCAGAGGAGCGTTAGACGCTGTATCATCTGGAATTCGGACCTCCTGTGACCTTCCATAGACGAACTTGAGAAAACACGTGCTGATTCGACTAACATGTTGAATCCCAAGCTAACTCATTACCGAAAATCGAAGGGAAAACGTGTTCAAGCTTGCCAGGCAATACGAGTGCCTTTTTCGGGGTGTAGGCCCTTTTGAGCCCTTCGCGCGCGATGTTCATTTCGCCGCATGCGGCGCCGCTGGCGAACAAGTCGCATACAGTCAACGGGGAAAATTCTTAGTTTGAAGCATGTAATATACCTGTGCCAAAACCTATCATCATGTTGGACACGAAAGATGTACAAAAATGAAGAGTATCAACTCGTTATGGCAGTGGGCATGTTGACAATCAGAGGCGCGCCTTGACAGCGAGCAGTTCAAAAGGGCCGTTTCCCCCTTTTACGGAATTTCTAATCATGGGGTCCTTGGAAATAACACGAGATTTTTCGAGGGCGACATGCTTGATGGGGGATGTCAAATTTTTCCATCACTTAAATGTCAGTCCTTGACATATTGCAGTTTTTTGACCGTTTTTCTACAGCTAAGGGTAATATGTTTGACTCTATAAATCCTTTCTAACTACTTTCTCATTAAAGTTATCAAAAATGCTGTATTGTGTCTGTATCCTTTCATAATTTTTTGAATACCTTTAGCAATTCGTAAAAGTACTACGCACAAATCCAGTGCAGAATCGAAATCAGTCTGTAGCCATATGCTATTTGTATGGAATAGTTGTGTAGGAACGTTTCTCCGCTTTTATAGCGTGAATTTTGCAATACGGAGCGATATTAGCCGCGATTTATGGCGCACTGCTATCTCTGAACTCTCTCCTAGTTGTGGACATTGTTTGCGAATGCGATAGTAATCTGAAAGGGGTGCGATATCTATTAGTTATTTTTAGTCTTTGAGTTTTGCGCTCGCACAATAGAAAAAATCTAACAAAAAAATCATTATGAAAACAATCTAGAAGCGTTGATTTTCTTCGTGTCTTATCCATTTCTGTAGGAACTCTGAGATAATCTTAATATATCTTTTTACGATTTTTTTGCATCTGTGGAGACATTGTTGTCAGCGCTATGGTATCATTTTTCTGTTGTTTTGGCATGTCCCAGACTTTCCGACATCACCTTCAAAAGCACAGCAACGCATAGGGTTCTATTTTTAGCCGTCTCATAAAGAGAGGGACATTTTGGGCGTACCCAATAATCGCATCCAATATGACATCCTCAAATTTTTGTTCATAATTGAATTGCTTTGAAATATTCTTTATCGCCGTGAAATCCACGTTTACGTGGAAGTCGAGGTTGAAAACCTAACAAAGTATGGTTTCTATACGTCCAGCTCTCGCATTGTGCTTCCCATGTTTCTGAATAGAAAATGGACAAAATGCTACACATAAGGACATCACCGAGCCATCAGTACTGCATGATTGGTTTCGGTCTTTGCTATGACTAGACCTTCGCTGTCTAGCAAAATATGACTTCGATATTCTGAATCATTATTTGTAGTACGAAAAAACGAGGCTAGTGTAACCATTTTGCGGCGTCAGTCATCGCTGTATAGCGCTCGGCACCTTTAAATACAATAGTTTCGCACGTTCGGTGCCGTTTTTGAGGGAAACTCTGTCGCTCGTAAAAGATACTTTGATTGCAAGGTTGCACGCGTTGAATTGTACTCGGTCGCGCACATTATTTCTTCCGTGGTCCGTCCATTGACCACTTATCAAAACTTGTCCGAATAAAATGTCACAGTAGTGGTATCGATATTTGTCCCATCATTGTACTGATAGGTCAGAACAGCCTTGTAGCAAAATTTTTTGGAATATTTGTTTGAAGATGCTTAATCAGACGTTTCGAATTGTACGGCATTTCTTCGTTGCACTTACTAGGTTGGTGCGAAAATTAGTTTGCCGCTATCTCAAAAATTATGCTTTCTTCTCATAAGGAACCCTATATTTTTATTTGAAAGAAGAAATCATGCATACTACGCATTACTCTGCTATAGATCAGTATGAGAAAGTTTGAGTGTTAAAAGCAAGTGGAGAACTTCACTTTTGCAATCAGATGCTCAAAAAAACCTGAAAATGTCGTAGCGAAACCGAAACAGTCATAAATATGGGTTTTATGACCTCTAGACCTCTAGGTGAGCAAAAATCGCGCTAACCAGGAGCAGATTTGATTTTCATGGGTTTTTTGGATTTTCGTCTGCTTTCTCCACGTTTTTCTGAGCGCTCAAAAATTGCAAAACAGGAGTAATTGTCTTCATATGCTTCTACCTCTCAAACTTCTACATATTAATTTACGCTAAAGGTACTAGTCTAATAAGCAAATTTTTCGCTCCCGAACAAAAATACTTTCAGAATTTTTTCGTGACCCTGCTTGAAAAAGCCAATTTTGAGTGATTCCCATTGATTGCTTCTAATTTTCGAACTTTTCCATACTAATTTATGGTAGATGTAATGCTATCAGCATGGTCTCCTCTTCCCAGTAAACTAGGAAATCAAGATTGAGATGAAAGGAAGTTATGATTTTTTCAAAGCGGTGAACGAACTTTCGGACAACCTGATATAAAATGAGTCTTAACATAAATATGGTTAACTTTCTTCGTCTTCCTATGGAAGACTGGGAACTTCCGGAATTAATTACAAGGGAATGGTCAGAAATCGAAGTGCCCAATCCAAACAAGTTGCATACCACTGGATGCAGCATAAAACGCTGACTTCAGTTCCATCTTCCTTATCTGCTTCGCGCTTTTGTGGACGAAGTTATAAGCCGTTTCATTCGAAAAAATTGTATGTAAAAATTGCAAGAATAAGCACATTACGACCACCCGTTTAGCTCACGTTTGGGTACAGGCTAAATAAAGCGATCTTGCTGCATGTCTTGGCCCACCATTGGCCGGACATGGCGCACGGCCAAATTTGGACTTTGCACGCATGATTTCTTAGTAATATAATGGCTCATAATATTATAAGAAATCAGCACAGAAATGATAAGCAGATAAGGAAGACAGATTCAAAGTCAGCGTTTTATGCTGCATCTGATGGTATGCAGCTGTCTGTAACGACACTTCTTTCTTCTTTCTCTTCTTAGGATCTCTCATTCTTCATCATTGTAGAAGTTTAGGCTCCATGGTAGCACAAATTGCCAAATTAATTCGAATTAGTTCTAAAAATCAAAAGTTACTCCAAATTTCATATGGAGTAATCCTCATGTGTAACATATATATATTTATATATAATATATACAGGGTGTCCCAAAAAAATGTATCGAACGTTTGATCGTTGATATCTCCCTTCTAAAAAAGTCTTTTCTCTTGCTTCAGAGACCATTCTGTAGAGCTGGCTTCAACTTAGATTTGCATTATAGAACGAATCACTCATTTCTCTTCATTATTGTAGGATTACGGTAGAAACTTCAAAGAGGGTTTCAAGCAATGAATGGCCATATTTTGCCTCAGAAAGGAAACAAAACAGCCTGAGAACTTTAACACTAAGCTAATTAGAGTTGCTGATTCCAATTGTAAAGTTCCCAACTTATTAAAATGCTTCATTGAAGAGTTATGCCAGGCAAGATGTAGCGGCCATTTTTTCAATGTTCCTAAAAAGTGCCGTTACACCATTTAGAAAGCTTCGCAATCTTATGAATAGTTGAGTATTGAACTCGGCGTCCATAAAAACCCTATTACACAAGTTTTCACATTTTTTTGAAAGATTTTGAAATGGCAGCTTTTTCCACATTGACACCATATGTTTCAAGTTCCTACCGCAATCCTACAGTATGAAGAGCGGTCAATGATTCTCTTTATTCTGTAACTCTAATTTGAAGCCAGCTCCACATCTAAAATTGCTTGTAGGAATCGCCCATTTGTTTATTAATTTTTAAAGTATCTAGTATATGTGGTGTTCTGTCTTTTATATCAGGAGTTACTTAACAACATCGAATTTGGAAAAAAAAAAGAAATCTGAAAAATGTAATCGGCTCCCAGATTCATGTGAAGGTGGGTTGTGGACTTTCCCTGATTATAAGTATAAACTTAACGCAAGAATACGAAGAACAATGCCGCAACGTGGAGGTCAACAAGTTTGTCCTTATATTCAAAGAAAGTCCGCAATCCGCCTCCACACGAATCAGGGAGCCGATGATACAGCTTTCTGTAGAGTTTTCCGTCAGCACGAATTTTTTTTACGAGTGTGGAAAACTCTCTTTCTTAATACTCAAACCTCAAAAGAGTGAAATAACTTGTTGGACTTTTTATAATTAGTGATTTTATAGCGAAATTTGAAATAAAACGTAAATTGTTTGCCTTTTTCAGTTTTATCGCCAGAAGAATGGTTTGCTCAATACATCATATCAAACGACCTCATAGACATGGAGGAGAGTATGAATCCTCAGCAATTTTGGTGCAAGAATTATGTTGTAACCTATTACACACATACTATTGCGATTTTCTAGCAGTGATCATTACATTTCCATGGCCTCGCTATGTAATCAGATACTATTCTTGCAATGAAAACGCACGGATTGTGACCATGGCAACAATATGTAATAGAAAACCGGACTCTTCCAAGAATAGCGATGAATCAGAAAAAAAAGCTCACGTTTTGCTACGATGGGTTCCGATGTCGGGCTGTTATGTTCTTGACACAAAGTTGGGTAGTCAAGAGATTGTCTGGTTACCATCGAGTAGAACAGCAAGTTTCACATTTTCACATCCACACAAATTCAGAATCCCTACGGCGCTAAAAATAGATATTCGCTTCGAAGAATCCTGCAAATCTCTTATTTAGTCACCGTAAAACACATCAGACATTTATACATGCACTTGCTAAACTTTTTCAGGAGGATTTCAAGAAATGAGGGTGTGGAATGGCAACCGCCTCCAGCGGTTTTGCGCTGCTCGCCATAGGTCCAGTTGTGAATTTTTTCGTTCTAAAGGCAGTCGCCCCAAATTCAGACTTTTGCTTTTACTTATTTCCCAAGATTTCACTTTCATGGCACTGATTTGGACTATCTTGGTACAATCATTTTTTAATTCATCAATTCTGTTTTTCTTGAAACTCGCAATCTGAAAGTCCAGTATATCTTGACCATTTTGACATTTATCTGTATAACGACGAAAAAATGTCATTACAGACGGCAATTCTTGGATCCATCAGTATGGTATGCAGCTCGTCTGGCTTATTCTCGTTCGTGTGCAGTAATGTCAATGATTGGATTTGTGCTTGGACTAGGCAAGCAGCTCTTCTTGTTTCACTTTATCATGAAAGCGGACTTTGTTGCAGGAGATCGACATGGAGAAAACATTTTGATCGATGTCACCGAGGGATGCGTTGTTCATGTCGATTTCAATTTGATTTTCCACAAGGGAGAGTATCTACCGGTTCGAGAGGTGTGTTACATTAGAAAAGCCTTTCTTTGTATTTGCATTTTAAGAGGAAATTGTTTCATACAACTCCTAATCTTTCTGTTAGCTGAGAGACCCTTTTCACTGAGTATTCAACGGCCTCAAGCTCAGCTGTCACACTTTTCTAAAACATACCCTTCGGTCTGGAACTCTAGATATGCAATGATTTTACAAACTGTTCTGGATTTCGTACATAGTTCAAAATCTGACAGGGTTGTGCTAGCCATCTTATTGAAATGTTTCACAGATTTAATTTCTACCATATTGGGCTAATGTGAACGCACTAGCAATTCACAAAATTTTCCAGATTAAAGATGCTATAATTGGTTTTCTATGGATTATATCATCGACCAATTATTGTGGTACAAGGTTCAAATCAAACACTTTTAATACGCGCAAAGAGGTTGTAGCTGTCCTACCCTTTTTCGAAATATAAATTTGGCAAAGTATCGTCTTATACCGTGATAGCGATAAACCTCAGCAATTGGACTTGCGTTCGGTTCACTAAAAGGCTTGTTCTAGTCGTACCATCACTTGAGTTTTATGAAAACCCGCACAAACAATAAATTACCAAGTTGGATTTGCAATTTTGCACTTTTCTTACTAAAATCACATCACACATCTCGAGAATGCCGCCACTTTCTTTGGTTGTGATTATCAGATTTTTCCCAAAAGCTGCGAAATGTGGGCCTCTAAAATTTCTTGACTTGGATTTCGGTACTGCTCAGAGTCCTCAGAGTGCATCAACACTGTCCGGAAATCCTCTTTTCCTTAAAATCTAAACCCTAAGTAGTTTTGTGTCAACTTTTACTTGGCTAATGCTCAGTGTTTTTATTTTCCCTTGGAATCACCAAAGAGCTAGTAAGGGGAGTCCTGAGAAAATCCTTCTAGTGGAACAAAATGAAGAAAAATATGACTTCCAAATACTCTGCACTGGATATGTTTTATCAAGCTTTTAGGTCGTACCTTTTCGGCTGACTCGAAATATGGTGAATGGTTTCGGACCCACAGGAGTTGAAGGCTCTTTTCGAAGGTCGTGTGAATCAACCTTGAGAGTGATGAGAGAAAATAAAGACACCCTATTGACTGTAAGTTCGTTTGCACTCCACACCACATATGGCGTTGATGTTCGCTAATGATACACAGGTTATTCAAACATTCGTTCACGATCCTTTGCTGGAATGGATCAACACGGAGGCCAGAGCACAGCAGAACAGAGGGGTAAGTGCGAATGGTGCTTGAGCTCTCAATCTTTGGAAAGGGTGAAATGGCTTGAGTTTTTAGCGTGGACAGCAGAAAGTAAACGCTCCATCGACAGAAAGTGTGCAGCTGATTCTGAAACGACTTGAAGGTCACATCGTCTCACCGGAGGTTAGTTTCGGCCTTGATTGAGAGTTCGCCGCAAACAAGATGTTTGGAGAACGAAATCCGCCATTAGGCGCAGCCCGGATACTGGTCCTCACACGCCGCAGCGGTGTGTGCTAAATGACCGGGGTCAGTGGAGGCCGCATTAGCGGAGTTCGTTCTCTATCCACCACAATTATTGTATAGAAATTTTGCATAACTGTCTGCTTGACTGCTACGCGATACAGCTGTGCTGCAAGCTATGCTTTGTCAAAGGGCCCTTCTTTAGACGCTGTGTCCACCAACTGGTGTTTACCCTAGCATTGGGATTGAATGATTTGAATGTTTGATCATTCCAAACTTAAGTGTCATCCGCCTTCAGCTGATTTTTTCCTTATGAAAATTTAAGCCACACAAAACTTGTTTTGAAGGGAAAACACGCAGTTTCTTAAAGGCAGTGTCCGGGCAAAAAGTCGATTTTGAGATTTTGTGCTTACCAGGGCCTATTCACTATGCTGAATCCGAAAATCCACATAGCGTGAAAACGGCAAAAAAGGGCTCTAACGCAGGAGAGAAATCGGAAGTGGGCGGGGTCCTCCCCATTGTGAATTTCGCAGTCCCAGCTTCTGGAGCGAATTTCCCAATTCTTCTGGAGCCCTGAGATCTTCACCGGCCAGGTGCGAATGCATGACTTGAATCGGAACCGAGAAGATCGCTCTGGAAGCTCGGAGCATGAATTCACAGTGGAGAGGACCCCGCCCACCTGCTGATTTCCCTCCCGTGTTAGAGCCGTTTTTCGCCGTTTTCGCGCTCTCCAATGTGTGTTTTCGGATTCAGCGTAGCGAAGAGGGCGGGGTAAGCAAAAAAAAGATCGAGTTTTTGCCCGGACACTGCCTTTAAGCCATGCAAGCAATCTAGGTTTTGCAGAAACTATTTTGAGAACAAGTTCGTTTGAGAGACATTCCCTTTAGTGTGTCCGCCTGCTATAATCTGATAAATGGCAAGAACACGTCTGTAATCAAAGTAATAGCCATTTAGCTAGACTGATAAGCGAAGATCGAAGTTCACCTGGGTTGCCCATAAGGCAAGATTGCATAATATGTATCTAGGCATTTCAGCTTTGGGGAATTGTTTACTTGAGAAGGCCTCAGTCATCTCAAAGTTGCATTCATTTCAAAGTCTTTGGTTGCTGTGCGCCAATTTTGAAATGTTGCCAAATATAAAAAACAAAGCTTTTGAGGAACTCTTGGATATTTTCTGTTTTCAACATGGCATTTTGATTTATTTTTCATTGCTACCGACTATTATCTAAGATTATATTCTTTCCCTTAACATATTCGTTATATGTAGGAAAAAAATTACAAATGGCATTTCTGCGTAGCCAGAAGAAAGATTGCTTGGTTCTGAATGTTATTCAGTAATTCTGAGCAGATCCTAATCTTTGTGGCTCTTTCGTTCTCGTTTTTTGTCACTCAGTTCACTCATTCTGACTTCGTCAGAGCAGTATCCACTAATAACCTGCATGTAATATCGAGAGGATAGTCTTATTCTTTTGATTCTGCGGTGAGATGTTTGAGCAGCTAACGAAGTTCTCAATTTAGGTATATAAGCACAAGTTCTCGTGCGCACCAATGAGCCTCGAAGGGCAAGTGGCGAAGCTGATTGATATAGCCAGTGATGAGAAAAATCTGGCACAGATGTATATCGGTTGGGGACCTTTCATATGAATGAACTCCATACTATTTTCTTTCGATGTACGGTTATCCTCACCTCAAAATTCTTGCTATACCGGTGATCTCTACTTGTACATGTTGTTGTCAAGTCCATAGATAAATTGTTATGAAGCTTTCCTTGTGTACGAACATCCATGGTGGCTTTGCGATAGCATGATGCTGTTTCTGCGGAGCTTGCCCCTCTGTAGAACGAAATCTTTCTATGGTGAAACTTCAGTGAATAAACATGCTCCACAGTGAACATAGCGTTTTGGAGATCTCCTATTCGTTCCTCCTATTGTCATGCTGTAAAACTCGTTGCTGCGTTTTGCAAAAGGTGAGCTTCCAGTTCAAAAAGTCTATCCGAGAAACTAAGAATTAAACAGAAATGGTTCGAGAGGAAAATTTACTAACTCAAATACGCGGTACAGCAAAAAGAGATCGACTGAACTCAATATGTTCGTTCTTGTCCAAACGGAAACCCCAGAAAGGGTTTTTGCAGAGAAGTTGCCATATCATGAATCATTTCTCGAAACCGTCTCAGAATATTAAAATATGAGATTATCCGATAATTTTGACGGAAGTTCTCACAGCGCCAAAATCAACAGAAATATTGTGTGTCATAGTTTTTTACGAAAATTTCAAAGACGAGGGTCTCACAAAGCTACAAGGCAATACAAGTGCATATAAACCCCATTCGAGGCACCGTTGAAGTTGGTGGTGGGAACTAATGCAATGCATGCCTCTTCTTCCACCCCACCATCCCCCCCCCCCCTCCTTAGACACTGATTAACTGCTCAAATTCCGCTGCTTGGACCTCCGGACTATCTCTGGGTGGCATTGGGGCTACGGTGTACTTGGGGGTATACTACCTGAAACTACCAAAATCTGACAGGGGTCCATTCTGCCGATCCACTGCCTTTAAAGGCAGCGTCCACACAGACATCCGAGCATCGAGGACCACGCCCACTTTCTCGCACGGTCAACCCCTCGAACGAAATCTCGTTTGAACATGGCAAACACGTTCGAACACCTAGCGTTTACCTGTTAATGTGCTTGCTTTCGACAAGGATAGCATCGCACTCGTTCGGGTTCTCACAAAATAGCCCCAAAAATGTGGTTTTTCGGGGTTCGCTCTTCCTGGATGTCATATTCGGAATCAGCGCCAAAAGGCCTGGATAACGTAAAAATACGGAAATCGAGAATCTGCCTGGACGCTGCATTCAAAGAGACGAAGCATAGTTTTTTTTTCCTAATGAACCCAGCTTTACACTCAACAATCGAGGAAGCCTCGAATACGTAAATGAAAATCTGAAAGCGGTGCCCCTAGCGCTTCCACCAAACACTCCGTTGCTAAGATGCGCTATAAATGGTACTTTCATCTTGACGAGAAATGCGCTCATTCTTCCGGTCAGTTTCAACATGAACTTTTTCCATAATATAATGAAAATTCGGCGCTATTCCACATTAGTTGACCCAATAAATGAAGATCGCGGATTTCGCTGAAACTTCGTCCAGAGCGGTTATTTTGCACGCTGATTACGAATATCACATTTATTTCACATGGTATTGCCATCCGGTGGAGTTACGGTAGGAATACGGTATTGGGTCAAAACCACGGACTTGCTCCAAACATCGTCTAGGGGGGATATTTGGCAAGCTGAACATGAGTATCATACTGATCTCGTACAGTAGCATCAATTTTTTGGGTTACGGTTATACGGTAGATGATTAAAAATCCCGAATTTGCTCCAAATCTTGTCTTAAAGGCAGTGTCTCACCAAAGTTGAGGTCGCGCGGATCTTCAAATATTCTATCATAGGAACCTCTAGATAGGCCATTGCAACAAGTCTCACTCAATTTCACCCCCTCTACGCTGAGAAAAATTCTCTCAAAGTGGTACGCGGAGAGCGATTTGGTACGCGCGGACGACTCCTTCGGTCTCCCCCCTTACGCGTTTGAACATGTCCCTCCACTTGCCATCCACCTCCCCTCTGTTGCTGCCACTGTGGCTGAGGCTGAAGTTGGAAGGTACAACTCGTCCACGTTGCTTCCGCGAGGCCTCCAGAAAACGGGTTTTTGGGAACTTCGTGCGATTTTAAGCCCATACAGTAGACAGGGTCCGGCAGGCTTGCAAAATGCAAAAATTTCGGCAACTAAATTTTGGTGAGACACTGCCTTTAAGGGGTCTTTAAGCATGCTGATTGCAGACATCATCGCTTGGTGCAACAATTATAAATGATAGAGTTACGATGCTGCAGTGCGTGAAAGAGCAACTTTTCCGCTTTACAACCAAATACAAATTCCAAAAATCCACGAAAAGGCTCTATCATGCGAAACTGCGATGTTCGAAAACAGCGTGCTTGGAAGCCCCTCCAAGCAAAGTTTTGAGCGAACTCGGGATTTTCAGCCCGGTAGACCACCGTAACTCGATAAATTGGGGCTACCTACCGTACGAAATGAATATGATTTTCATGTTTAGGGTGCCAGATATCTCCCCTATACGAAGTAGGGATAAATCTGTGGTTTTGACCTTTTACGTAATCCTACCGCTCCACCGGATGGCACTATCGTGCGAAATAAATGTGATATAATTATTCAGCGTGCAAACAACCCCCTTAGACGAAGTTTTAGCGAAATCCACGATCTTCATTTGGGTCAACTAATGTGAAATACTACCGAAAATTCTTTTCTCACATGTAACTATTTCACCGTATAAAAATTTCAAATACGTAAGAGTCAGTGTTGTACGAGAAATTTTTTGGAGGGATCGGACACAACTAAAATTTTTCTCGGATGGAGGTGCACGCATTTGAAAAATTTTTGGATGCTTCCAAAATCTTCGCCATAGCCCAGAAAGGTCGCGTGGTAGCCATGCCTCGAAAAGGGATCAGGAAAAACCTCCTTTTCTTTGAAAAGCTAATATAAATTCAAAAACTCGCAATTTTTCAGTTACTTAGGCGATTCATAGCAAGTAAAGACTGCTATAGGCCTCTCTCTGATCAAGCGCTCTTTCTTTTCTCTTACCATCTGCTGTCTCTCCCATGCACGAACTATGTTGGCCGACGCAACGGCGCCCAGTCTTTGTGTGTCAAGAATCGTCTATACAAGTGAAAACAAGTCACTCGCACATTTTATATAGGCTGCTGCATGGTGAAGGCGCAACATCTTTGGGCGCGAACGCAGCTTGATTAGCTGCGGAGCGCCAGAGGCGCAGGATTTACAACAGTGAGATACGCACGCGCTGCTCTCGCGCCCGCTCAGCTAATACTGCTTTTGCGCCTTCGCCATGCAGCAGCCTCCAATTCATAGTGATTTCAATAAATTCGGAACCTTTCTCCTTTGCCTCCACTCGGCTCCGCCACTGGAAAGATCTTCTTTGAGATAAGGGAGAGTGATGGCACGTCGCCATTTTTCACAGTTAAATTCTAGACTGCCCATTTGAGAAAGGGTTGCTAATCAAAATAAGGTTTTGTATTGCCATGTTGTTGACACCAACAAAAAAAAAAACGAGTACCATTACTTTCCCATCATGATAACAACGTTCCTAAGGTCAAACTTATATACTGGTTAATCAAGCTTCTGTTTTTTTTCTTCAAAATTTGCCTAACTGGATTTTGAACACTATGTGTCTGATAGATAATGAGTAGTAAAATTGAGTAACATAATTTCCCCCATATAAACTATCGTGATGGTACCCCATCACATACCCTAAAATCTTACAGATAGGTCCGCTTTTTTGACAAGAAAAATTGGTGAAATTGCACCCTCGCACCGCCAAATCTTGCAGATAAGTCCTCCCATCAGATAAGTCCGCCTACAGATAAGTCCTCACTTATCTGACAAGATTTCAGGGTAGTTATAATGGGAAGAAAACGGACTTATTTGTAGGCGGACTTATCTGAAGGGCCTTTGACTGATCGTGTCTCAAAAAAGTGGACCTATCTGAAGGCTGGCTTATCTGTAAACGGACGGACTTATCTGATGGGAGGACATATCTGTGAGATTTTAGGGTAATAAGCTTTTTTACAAATCAAATATTATAGTCCTGCAGAAGAGGGAGTGAATCTATTCCATACAAATTTATCCCGAAAAATGAAAAATTAGGAACCAAACTCTTGAATAAGCTTCCTAATCAGGTAGATAGAACTGCTGCACTAACTATTTGAGAAGTAAACCGCACCATCTCGCAAGATCGCTCGTTGGAGCATATAACATGACTTATGTACATTTTCAAGAAATGATCAAGCTATAGGTCTGAACACCACTTTCTCATACAAAAAAAGCCACACCATATTCTAGAAAAACCAGTTTACCCAGCAGTCGAGACCAAAACTCGCTAGTGTCGCTCCTCTCTGTCTCTCGCTCTCACTCTAAGTGACGTCAATGTAAATATGAAAAAAAGGCCACGCGCTGTCGCATCAGTGCAGCCACACACATTCCGACCGTAAATTTGATCGCGTTGAAGACCAATTTTGCTGGATAAAAGCCAACTACAGTCACAGGGCATAGATCACACTATATGCTAACAATTCCTCCACATTTTGACCATTCCCAACTAATCATCGCTACCGAGAAAGATCTTGCAGGCAGCCTCGCACGCCGAAAGAGGAAAACCACTCCCGATGACCTTGTTCATACCAACTATATCGAAAATCGTAGCCCAACCAACTTGTCTAATCTAATGCGAACTGTTTTATACGCTTTTCGTAGAAACAACTACACGAAATTCTAACCCGGCGGACTACCCCTGTATCACTGCATATCACTGCACTGTACACAGGAATCAATTTGACTTTACTGAGGAACAACTTGAGACTTCTTTTCACAGCTTGATATGGTTCAGAAATAATAAAGTTTGATCAGAGATGTATTAAGCACGAGAACAAGTATAATTTATAACAACAAAACATGAACACTGAGATGTTACTTCTTCTTGGGAGCAACTCCGGCCTTCTGGGCAGCCTTGGTGACTTTTCCAGCGCCTCCCTCTGACTTATCCACAGACTTGATGACACCGACAGCAACCGTTTGCCTCATATCACGGACGGCAAATCGACCGAGAGGGGCATAATCGGTGAAGGATTCGACACACAAGGGCTTGGTGGGGTGGAGCTCAACGATTCCGGCATCTCCGGACTTCAGGAATTTCGGGTTGTCTTCAACCTTCTTACCAGTACGACGATCAACCTGCAATGTATGTAATTTTTCTTGAGAATAAATTTCGACGAGGAGCGTCTAGAACTACCTTTTCCTTGAGCTCAGCGAACTTGCATGCGATGTGGGCGGTGTGGCAATCAAGCACGGGGGTGTAACCAGCAGCAATCTGTCCAGGGTGGTTCATGATGATAACCTAAATTTATTTACTTTAAATCCTTGATCCTGACGTAAAGCCGACTAGTGGTTCCGCGACTAACCTGAGCATTGAACGAACGAGCCTCCTTGGCTGGGTCGTTCTTTGAGTCCGAGCAGACGGATCCACGACGGATATCCTTTACGGATACGTTCTTGATGTTAAATCCGACGTTGTCTCCGGGTCCGGCCTCTGGGAGAGATTCGTGATGCATTTCAACTGATTTCACCTCAGTGGTGACGTTCTGGGGTGCGAATGTAACAACCATGCCAGGCTTGATGATTCCGGTCTCGACACGTCCGACGGGAACAGTTCCGATACCTAAAATGGAAAAATTTACTGGATAAGAGCCAAATCGAATTTTTTCTGCGATAGTACCCAAAGTACCGCTTCGGTCATTCAAGCTCCCAAGCAAACCTATAGGGTCTTAAGTATAGGACTATTTGTCGCCAACAAGAGAGATTCCCGGCGGACATCTGGAACAAACATTCACCTCATAAAGGTGCGCAATTCTGGCAGACGTCCTCGAGTGATCTCACTCTCACGCGACATGTAAACCTTTACTTCAGGGACTTAGGTCTAACCTATCACCCACCTCCGATCTTGTACACATCCTGAAGGGGCAGACGAAGTGGCCTGTCGGTGGGTCGCTGTGGGGGCACGATCGAGTCGAGAGCCTCGAGCAGGGTCTTGCCGCTAGCATTACCCTCCTTGCGTTCCACTTGCCATCCCTTGAACCATGGCATGTTGCTAGATGGCTCCAGCATGTTGTCTCCGTTGAATCCGGAAATTGGGACGAAGGCAACAGCCTTGGGGTTGTATCCGATCTTCTTGATGAAGTTCGAGACCTCGGTTTGGATCTCATTGAAACGAGCCTCGGAGAACGGTGGCTCTGTGGAGTCCATCTTGTTACAAGCAACGATGAGCTGCTTTACACCAAGAGTCTGAGCCAACAGAGCGTGTTCGCGAGTCTGACCGTTCTTGGAGATTCCGGCCTCGAATTCTCCAGTACCGCAAGCGACGACAAGCACAGCACAATCAGCCTGTGACGTACCTGAAATGGCGATTTTATCCTAATCATCTACGACGAAATCTGATAGATCTTACCAGTGATCATGTTCTTAATGAAATCACGATGTCCTGGGGCGTCAATGATGGTGATGTAGTACTTAGCCGTCTCGAACTTCCAGAGAGCGATATCAATGGTGATACCACGCTCACGCTCGGCCTTCAGCTTGTCAAGGACCCAAGCATACTTGAAGGATCCTTTGCCCATTTCTTGGGCTTCCTTCTCGAACTTTTCAATAGTTCGTTTGTCGATACCACCGCATTTGTAGATCAAATGTCCAGTGGTGGTAGACTTTCCAGAGTCGACATGTCCAATGACGACAATGTTGATATGTATCTTTTCCTTGCCCATAGCTGCAGAGCGGTACTGGTT
This sequence comes from Cylicocyclus nassatus, assembly GCA_958299035.1. Taxonomy (NCBI): domain Eukaryota; kingdom Metazoa; phylum Nematoda; class Chromadorea; order Rhabditida; family Strongylidae; genus Cylicocyclus; species Cylicocyclus nassatus. Next base: position 51,230,505 of record CATQJL010000223.1, on the reverse strand, counting down.
CCCAACTGAAATGACGACATCATTGTTGTAAATGGTATGACGCCGAATGGGCAAAAAGTGCGACTCGTCTTATCAGAAAGTCAGAAAGTGCAACGGAAAGAAACGTTCGGTGCAAAGAACAATAAAGCACCAGAATGGCTACCAGAGACTACCAGAGTTCTAGAGAGTAACAAGACACCCGTCTACTTCAAGAGCAACCCCTTAACAATCTTAAAGCCCAAAAGACCCAAACCGCACCAACTCCAAAAAAGTGAAAAAAGTGTTGACTCGGAAATGACCAAGCACACAAGAACTTGAAGAACTCCAAAGCACACGAATAGCGCAACGGAGAGAGTGGCCTAAAAATTCGCTTTCCTCTCAAGTTGGCGGCGGCGTGCCACTAACTACCGTAACAAGTTCCCCGTCATTTTTAAACGGTATTGGCGCGAAAGCTCCGCTATGAAATTGCACGTGCATTCGGCATGAATGCTGGACCCCCTGCATAATTTTTGCTACGCGTAGGGTTTTCGGAAATATCTCGAGTTGTGGCCCGATTTTCTTCGAATTTTAGGTTTAGGAATGCCTTAACATAACTACAAAGCACAGTCAGTTTTGCTTTTGATAGAGGCGTGGGTCCTCGCCTGAAGATTTTATCTTCATTCTGAATAGACTTAGCAGTTTTAGTTGGTTCAATCAAATAGAAAGTGCAGCTCATTCAGTTTGGTTCATTCTCTGCAGATACAGATAATATGAATGACTACATTTGCTAAACAACTACGTGTTAAGCAAAGTCAATGGTGATTTTCGATGTTGCGCTGTTTTCAAACCTTTTTATTTTTCAACAAGATAACGGAAGCGTTTGTTGAAGGAAAGGTTTAGCTGAAGGTTTGAGAGCGTATTCTAGTTAATCTATTCTAGCAAGAAAGTATACGTATTGCAATCTTCCCTTCATCATCAGTAAGCTACATAATCTTCTCTTCTGAAACATTGTAATATCCTTTTTCTCGCTTACCTTTGAACACCTTTGCATATACTGACACAGTCTCGTTCAAGGTTGCGAATGGTAAGCTGACAAGGATGCAACGATTTGAAACCAACTGATGGAAAATTCAGGCCTTGTTGGTGCTGAGGCACCAGAGGAGGTAAATTACTTGACATGTTTGGTCGTTGGGTCTAGTTCCAAAAATGGATCCTGCTCAGGCTCCCCTTATTATGATAGTGCTGACGGCGAGCCATTTGTAGGAGTTACAGGCGATGTCAAAAACCTATTCCCTTTTGTGCAGTCCTCGATTTGCATGCACGCGCCGCAAATCCCGTGCGCCACGTGCGCGAGCGGACGGCAGAGCATTTTGCCAACTTCCACAGACGTCATCGATCGAGGGTTGGTAAGGGCCCAAACCGTACGCACGCGAACGGAGCGCATCAGCCTTGCGATGCGTACGCGTAAGAGCTACGGACTTGTGAGCTCCTCATTAACATGCACTGTATACCACAGAGGGGACGAAAATAACAAATTCGCTATTTTAGCGAGGGCAATCATTCGAAGTGTTTCTACCGAACTTGTAGTGGTCCGCATGGCGGAGGCTTTTTTGAAGGGGCTTCGTATGTGCGGTATCGGGCTCGCTTTCAAAGCATGTTTCAAGTTAACTTGGTACATGGATTTCTTAAAGGCAGCGTCCAGGCAGATCTGGACTTATGGGGCTTTTACGTGGAAAGTACATTTGGGGCCCAAACTGAGCCACTGCCCAAGCGGCAGCTCAGGTAGTGCTCTAATGGCTGAGATATTCCCCTCGAAACTGGCCCCCGCGAACGTATTCGCATGGATTCATGGCAGTTTCGCGCCAGGATCCACGCTTTGCGCCATGAATCCATGCGGATCACGGTCGCGGGGTCCAGTTTCGAGGGTAATATCTCAGGCGTTAGGGCACTACCTGAGCTGCCGGTTGGGCAGTGGCTTAGTTAGGGCCCCAAAAGTACTTTCCACGTAAAATCCCCATAGGTCCAGACTTGCCTGGACGCTGCCTTTAAGCGAGCGAGAATTGCTGGGATCTAGAATAAATGCTGCAGCTGATATAATCCTTTCGGATAAGGAATTCGACTCTAACAATAAGCTCTTAGTCAGTGCCAGTGTTTGGCCGATTTGAAGTACCATGTTGGGCATGTTCAGAGTTGCAATTTTTGGCGAAAATGTGTTATATGAACTCGGGCAATGGCTTACTTGTTAGTTCCCAGTCATTTTCCACGTAAGAAGATCATGTATCCAGATTTACCTCGGAATTGATTCTGAGATTGATCACTTAAACTCCTACCTACGCATCACAAAAAATTACCGTGAAAACGAGCTTCATACCATGTAGTATATTAGCTCCCCTCCCTCTATTCCCACTCCCGTGGGCTTTGTTTGAAGGAAAGAATGATCTCGAAATTTTGGGAGGAAGTCACAGATTGCTCTATTGACTTCAAATCACATGTAAGGAGAAAGGACCCTCACAATTCCTGATTTCAGTGGCCTCAGAATGGATCGTTCGTCTATGTTTCGAGTTTTGAGATGAATGCGCTCAGTCCAACAGCCATCTCAGCTCTTTGTTTTGATCCTTATGAGGAGCTTCTCTGGTGTGGCAATTATAATGTGAGACAGTGAATACTCTATGCCCGCTCCATTCTCATGAGTAAAAATTTGATTCAGGGACGGATAGCATCATTCTATGCTCCGTCATTCGAGCGCTACACGGCGGTTTGTGCTACAAATGCTGAAATTCGTGCAATGGATGTCACCGAAGAGCTCGTTCTATCGCTGTCGCCCGCTGAGCTCAAGGCTAATACTCGTCATGGTCTAGTTTCTTTCTCTTTTAGGTAGATAAAGGTTGCAAAATGTTTGATATAAGAATAAAATGCTTGTTTAGTTCGCAGTCGATGCAAAATCTTACCTCCATGCGAAGGCTACAAACTACATCGTCAATGTTTTTGGGTGGAGATCAAAAGAAACTTATTCAGTTCGATTTCGAGAAACAAAAGGAAATTCGGGTGGTCAGATTTTATCATGTTTCTCCTTAGAAGAGACGCATTTTGTGGTCACATCGAATCACCTGGTTCGATTGATCTGCAGATATCTTGAATTACTATGATGACCAACGACATAAATTATTGTCTTTTCTTCTCGCCGAAATATATTTGGCTTCATATCTCTTTTACACTATTATGAATACACCTTTGCTATAAATTTGTAGTCAAGCTGCTTATTCAGGCCGCCATCAAGGAGAAGAATGCGAATATAATAAGAGTAAACGGATCGCAGTTATTTACTGCTGATAGTGAAGGCAAGGTGAGCTTTCCATTACATTTTTCTTTTCCTAAAATTCCGATCACTTCATTTTCAGATAGCCTTGCGAGCTTTGGGAAGCATGGAAACAATACGAACTATACCTGCACATAACGGTTTGATCACCGATTTTGACGTTAGTGGAAACCGACTGATAACATGTGGATGCTCGATGAGGTGAGTATATCACATCTGAAAAGCCCAGATACATCAGTTACCTCTTAAGACAAGGAGTACCTCACGGCGATCCTTACGTGAAGGTGTACGACTTGCGCAGTTTTGCAGCTTTACCACCAATCGCGCTCTCATTTGCACCTTCCTTCACCAGGTTCCTCTCGATTCCAGAATTTTGTGACAGTCGAATTCTGAGTGTTGGGCAGGTAATTTCTCTTGCTTTCCATTTTTCTTTGCTAACATCGCTTTTCTAGAATGGCCAAGCGCAAATGATGTTCCTTAATGAAAGAAGCGCTGGAGTGCCGCTGATTATCGACTCTGGCGGGTATCATTTGACGGCATTTAGTTTCTCATCGACCAAGCACTATCTGGCATTCGCGGATGAAATTGGTATGGTGCACTTCCGCTGTTATAAACAAAGTATTTTATGCGAGCGTCTTATTGCATGTTTCCTCGAAACTGCTCTATGCTCTATCCTAGTAAAGAGCTAGAAAATATAACATTGGTTATCGATCAGTTCAGGTAGCATTCATGTATATGCCGATAGACCAAATCCAACGGTCAACGAATCGTCTTGGGAAACAGACTTTGCTGATCCTTCGGTATGGTAGTCTTCATTAGCGAATTCTTGCCCATAAGAATGTGATCTTCTCAGCTTGGACCCCCTCAATCTTTCCTCATCGACGACACGCATACTCCCTTAGCCGCTATACCGTTACCATTTTCTTGTGACGACTCTTACCTTTCGGATTGGCCGGAAGAGTTCTGTCAGAATGTTTACCGGTAAGTTGCATGAGATCAGGCCGTACTGGAATGTGTTATTTACGATTTGCAATCAACTAGTTGTTAGAATTCCGGATTCAGCGAATCATTTTTATTTTGTTCAAAGTACCACTTTTACCACCTTTTATTCCGACTCTCGCTCCTGATACACCCAGCAGCTTGACGCATGATCACATATTCGTTGAGAAGTAATTACAAAACCTTTGGTATTACAGGAGACCAAAACCTATTCCTACCTCACCATCTTTATCTACTATCCAGTTTGTTGGATATGTTGCTAACCCACGAGCCAACACGCCGCTGGCTCGTTTCAATGTCGTTCCTTACTACCAAGACGGTCAAGAAGACAGTGGTGAGACAAGTTTCGCATTTGCTTTGTAATGCCAATCAAAACACATTTTGTTTGAAGAAGTCGAGGACCCGGGTCCTTTGATTATTCCACAGTTCTATCGCAAGTTGGAGTTACGGCGCTCAAGGAGTGGACGACTTGATGATACTTCTGTACTAAAATACAACAAGACTGACCATGCACCAATGGAGACTATCACATCCAGTTCTATCATCAACCCTATAGTGCTAGTAAGTTATAGATTTAGGTTCAAACACGTAGCTTTCAGTTAGGCCATTTTTATTGCAGATACTTTACCACGTACCTGCTTTTCGCAATCTACTTTTATCTCATATCTGTGAGGTGGAGCATTGTATCGCCTGTCAAATGGGTTTTGTATTCAGAATCATCAGCGACAAAAGCAAGTTGAAGGAAACTGCTGCTGTGAGTTCTACATATGTTGTCTGATGCCAGTACATGTTCATACTACAGTGTACGAATCTCATTCGTTCCCTTTTGGTGAGTCGAGGATGTGAACTGATGGGACCAGTACAGACCACAACACAAAATCTCTTCTCGAATGTTGTTAACATGATCAACGGGGTATCATAGATCCATCTTATTCCAATTTGCTTATTTCTTGCCCATTCCAGTCAATGATCGAGGGTGAATGTCAAGCACTGGCTGATATCTTGGAATCTAGTCTGACTGTACTATCGAGATGTATTCGTTGTGGTGAACTGAATGCTTCAGATGAGAAGAAAGTTGTTATTTCGTTAAATTATCCTGAAGGTAAGAGCACCTAATATTAGTTACGCTTTGAAAATCTGTTTTAAAGCTGCCAACGAACGGACTATGAGTTACTTGCTAGAGAAGGCCTTACATGCCAAAGGGCAACGTGAAGGACCATGCGCCTCCTGCAATGTTACGGTAAGATCAGCGCAGATCACTTCCTTCTTCTGCTTGTTTAGTTTTCACACATCGCATCTTTTGCCGGAGACATCTTTGGCATTTCTGGTTTTGCCATATATGATTTTAGACAAGGACGGACGATACCAGAAGGGTACAAAAGTTGGCGCCAATACTCTTGATTGACACAAATCCGTCTAACCCAAAGTTTGCAGAGTTTTGGGATAAACAGTTCAAAGTAAGCCATACAGATGCAAAGGATTTGCTTATGCCTTCTTTTTGTAGTTTTCGGAGTCACGACCTCGCTATCGCGTTCCGGAAAAGGAATGCACTCTAGATGGTGGAGCCCGTCCTGAGCGCCCGTGCCGTTACGGAGCTGAATGCCGCAATAGGTTTGCCCTACTTTTGAAGTTTTCTACGAAGATGGCAACTTTTCCAGAACCTACTGTAAGTACTCTCATGGAACCGATGACTGGGATATTGAATGTGCTACCTGGCTTGAAGACAGTGGTTGCGGTGATTGGAAACACTTCGTCTCTCCTTCATTTTGCGCTAGAGTAAGTTTTCTCCTTTTTAGTAGTATTCGTCTATTGTACCATCAATCAACAACCTTATTTATGGTCACTGACCCTATAGAACGATTAGCTCATTGCAGGTTGCGAATGGTTTGGCTATCCTGAGCGACAAACCGATGGAAGGAGACTGTGAGCGATACGAACTTGTGGCTATAGTAGCCGCCATAGCAAACAGCAGCGGGCAGTGGACTCATTCTGTTGCCATGATTAAGGACGAGCTGGATCCGTGAGTTTGATCTACCAAACATGTTACCAGCTAGATCTACTAAACGTTTTTTTTTTCAAGAAAGTTACCTTGGTGTCTCTTTAATGATGTACTCGTCACTCGTCTTCATACCGACGAAGCACTGCATATGGATTCGCGATGGAAGCTTCCATTAATTCTCTGTTACGCCAACGAAAAATCTGGACTTATGAAAGGTATCTGCAGTTTCTTAGTTGATTACGAACTAAGCTAGCTTTATAGTACCCGAAACTCGGATGCCAATCCCTGCCACCGTTTTCCAAAACGATGCGAATCTCACTGGAAATGATGAGGTCGCGCGAGACAGAAGGACTTTCAAGATTCCTGGCGAGGGTGAACACATCGGAATCGATGCCGAATTTATAAATCTCAACTGCAACGTCGTAGGCATTTTAATCCTCTCAACACTAGCACAACTTCTCTTCTACAGGAACACAAAGGGGACAAGGAGCAAGGAGTGAAATCTGTTGGGCGAGTGAGTTGCGTAGATTCGACTGGCGAACAGATTTTGATTGACGATTACGTAGTCACTTGCGAGGGTGACGTGGTGAAAGATTATCTCACGCAGTTCAGGTCCGTTGCAGAAATTTTCGCTATCAAAGTTATTTCTGATTTCTTGCTTGTGACGGTCATAATGCGCTTCAAACATTTGATTTGGTGGTGGTGGTGGACTAGATATACTACAATTTTGCAATTATATTTGGATGTTTCATATAATGAAGGTGTCATTCACAGTGACAGTAAGAAGCACAGTTGCCGTCATTCTAGAAGTCACCTTGTTTACAGTACCCGTTTTAGTGGCATAATCAAAGACGACTTGGATCCAAGCAAATCAACGAAGCATCTGACAACCCTGAAATGTGTTTATCTCAAAGTATTGCACCTAGTTGAAAGAGGTTGTATCTTCGTAGGTCATGCTCTCGTCAATGATTTCTCTGCTCTCAACATCTACGTAAGACCTCGAATTCAAAAATTAAGTCATATCAAATCTTTGGTTCAAGGTACCTGCTAAGCAAATGATTGATACGGTGGAACTGTTCCGAATTCCGCAAGTTCCACAGCGTTTAATCTCACTGCAGTTTCTGGCGTTCTATCTACTAGGTATGTCATTAAGTTACAAAATGATGGCCCTTTGAAATTAGCGATTTTCAGGGGAAAAGATCCAAGACGGGATCCACGATTCCGTGGAAGACGCGCGTGTCGCGCTGAAATTGTATAGAAAATGGGAGGAACTGAAAAATGATGGTCAGCATTGACCATATGTTACCTACTTTGATGATTTCTGCTATTCTAGGCACTCTCGACAGCGCTCTAAGCAACCTTTACGTGATCGGTAAGCAAACGGGCTTCCGGGTTGATCGCACGTCATCATCAAAAAGCGTATCTCCCGTGTCCGAAACCGCAGCTAGTGGAGCATCACATAGTTTAGAGTAAGGGAAGGGTGTAGGTGTGTACATTTTTTGGTCTGTCTAGTTTGTGGGCAATAATTTCCTTTAACTTCCTTTTGAATCTCTAATAGCGGTGAAGTGTCTAACTTGATACTGGAGTTGTTTCACTGTAATTATGTACAACATGCAATTGTAAATAGACTCATAAATATCATCTTACCAAAGTACAATTTATTTATTTTCTGTTTGATCACCTTTCACTTTGCTCTTCCTCTTTTCTAGAAATACTGTCAATGAAAATACTGACTAAATACAACTGAATAAACTATGTTAAAAAATTTTGGTCTTCTCAATCAATCGAATTATCGAAGAATACTGAAAAGATTAGTTTTATTCTACTCCGATGATCACACTACGACTATTTGGACTCACTAATTGGTCGGAGTGGGAACAAAGTGAAAAATAACACCCCAGTCAAGGGAAGGTTCAATTAGCAAAATATATGGACGGCTAATGTTTGTAAACTAGAAAATCAGGAGGGGGAGGGGGGGGCACGCGCAAGCATGTATTTCTTTCGTACTCAAAACTGATCTTTTCATTGATATCATAAAATACTGGGCTGGGTGATGCCCAAAGCATCTAAACTCTTAACAACTTGCCAGAAACTTCGCGCAACCCATTCGTCATCGTGGAGATGAACTTCTGGTCAGGGCTGGCTCTTCTACCTCTCGATTCCTGTGTTATTTGTGCAACTCTGCTTCTCTTGCTCTCACCTCCGCGTTTCGAAAATCGACATGCGCCCGTTGTCTCCAGCACCGCCCACATTTCAGGCAATGTCGCGTCGTGAGCGCAAGCGGAGAGGTCGTTGGGAAACGTACAACTCCGAATTCAATTCGGAAGAAGGTTTCTCCAACAGCTCTGTTGATAAGCAAGTGGAGAAGGAGGCAGCAGCACCCGGTTGGTGATCTGTTCATCGTTGCCTTAGAATTATATTGTGTACTGTTTTGCAGTCCCAAAGGCTGCTTCCCATAATTTGAATGGTGAGAATGTTGCGGTGATAACGGATGAATTCGGTGGCAAGGACTACCGTTCAGAAATGCCGCTGAAGGTAATCATTCGTGGTCTCTCATGTTAATCATGGGCACAGCGGTTTCTATTGAGATTCAGTATACAAAATCAAAGACTAAATGTGCTCTGCGTCTAGATTGGACTAGTCAGCATGGCTGGGTATTGTCATTGCTGTCAGCTTGCCAAAAATACCGAAATTTGAGATACTTAAATGTCGAGGAGACATCTGCGGTAGTTTTTAAACTATTATAACTTAGCAAGAAATTATTGGGCTCTCGAAATGCATCGCGCCTCATATTCACGTAATGAGTTGGAGAACTGAAAACTTTCAAGTTCTTATGAAATGTAATCAAAGAAGTGCAGTTGGTATCAGGATTCGAAAACTTTCTCAGTTCAATTTTGACAGTTGAAGGCTTCCAGAAATGCTCTGTACATTTATTGCAAATTGATCAAGCATAGAAGTTATGACAAAATTAAATATTTTAGCTGGATGATGCAATTTTCTTGTGCTTTATGCAAGAGAGTGTTATTGCCGTTGTTCAAAACCAAATTGTAGGGAAGAGGAGTAGGAGTAGGAGTATTAGTATTTATGTGGCATAGGTGACTTGAGTGCTACTAGAGTAAGTGAGAAAGAAGAGTTCAGGGAGTCGAGAGGGGTGTTAGCGCCGTTTGTCTCTTGTGTCCTTTGAGCTCTTCTACATCGGTTGACACGAAAACTCGAAATCATGGGGTTATCTCTGGGTAATCATTCGGCATGCTCATCATGAATATCGTGATGATTTCGCAGATGTTACCGTTTTTTGGTTTTACGCTGGGTATGCGCAAAATGGTCAAAATTATTTAGTCTGCTCAGAACTCTGTCTATGGGGTATAGTACCGCAGAGGTACAATCAAAATTTTCTCTATGCGCTGAATGTGAACCCCCTTTACAAAGAAAATAAAATTTTTGGCCCACATACCGTATATCAACCGTACCCCGTGAACATGGCGCTGTTGTGTAACAAGCACGATCTTCATGATTAGCGTACCACCCACTCGCCCTGGAAAAACCTAGGAAAAGGGTTCATATTTTTTGAACTATTTGGAGTAGTACCAATCGCTGATACAAATATGTGCTTTGATTGCTTCTGTTTGGGTGTGCATTCCGATAATAGATTTTCCATATGCTTGGAAAGTTCCAGCATAAATTGACACGGATTTATTGAGGAATTCATCCACATTGATCACTCTTGTTTAGCCTGACCACGCCTCAAGGCCGCTATGGGTCGCTCCAGATGGGCATATTTTTCTAGAATCGTTCAGTCCAGTTTATAAGCATGCACGAGATTTTTTGATCGCGATATCAGAGGTAAGCGCTTTGCCAATGCGATGTTGTCAACTACAGATGTTTATTTTAGCCAGTATGTCGACCGGAGCACATTCATGAATACCAACTTACGGCATACTCTTTGTATGCAGCTGTTTCAGTAGGATTGCAGACAAATGATATCATAGAGTATCTCGAGAGGCTCAGCAAAAGTGCGCTACCACGAGGAATAATAGAGTTTATCAAGGTATGTAGAGCACCCCTTGAATATGTACATACTGAGTTTGAATATTTGTGGAACACTTCCGTTGGCAGACAGCCTTACAAATCATTGTAGATGTGCACGCTGAGCTACGGAAAGGTGAAGCTTGTCTTGAAACACAACCGTTACTTTGTTGAGTCTCGTCATTCCGACGTTATCCAAAAGCTTCTGAAGGATAAAGTTATCCAGTCGTGTATTTTGGAGGAAGAAAAACCGGTTGAGGAAACACAGGTTTGTCATTCTATTTGACGTGTGGGACGAAGTTGCTTGCAAATGCTTTTTTCCAGACGCAGATAGAAAAAATCAACTTTCCACAAGAACAAACTAAGGAGGAAGAGAAGAAACCTGATGCAGAAAATGTAAATCTTTTCGTCGTTTTGTCTACTCACTTTCACTTCCAATTATCACCTGTCCTCTTAGGTTCCTGAAGATATCGGAGAATTGTACGGAAAAATGGATGGAGATGACGAAGAAGATGCAGAGATCCGAAGTTTGCAATTGCTTACCTTCGAGATCAAACAGGTGCGCATAGCTATTTGAAGTCGTTTTTATCTGATCTACCATGCCTGACATTTTGGATAAGCGCGTTTCAGGAGACCATTGAGACCGTGCAAAAGCGCTGTATCGAATTGGAGTACCCACTTCTGGCAGAATACGATTTCCGAAATGACACTATGAATCCTAACCTTGGTATTGACTTGAAACCCTCGACGACGCTCCGTCCATATCAGGAGAAAAGCCTCAGAAAAATGTTTGGAAACAGCCGAGCCAGGTAGGTGTATTCGTCCTTAACCTAGTCTTTCAGCTTTCTGTCTGTCATATATCTAATACTGACCTATGATCATTAAAAAATCTCAAATTATTCTTTAGATCTGGGGTCATTGTTTTGCCATGCGGTGCAGGAAAGACGCTAGTTGGGGTAACTGCGGTCACAACTGTTAACAAGAGATGTCTCTGTTTGGCCAACTCTAATGTGTCTGTGGAGCAGTGGAGAGCTCAGTTCAAGGTTAGTAGTTGTGAGAGAACACTGATGTTTGTGACATACTGAACTGAATTTTTTTTTTATTCACGTATGATTTTTACAGTTATGGTCAACTATCACCGATAAGCAAATAGTACGGTTCACTCGTGAAGCGAAGGATACAGTACCACATGGGGCAGATGCTAGCAAGGTGGGCACTGTTGTTGCTCTTAGCAGCACGATTCAAAGGAGCTACTTATCAAACAACTCGGAATTTTTGCAGCCTGTTGTTTGCATAAGCACTTACTCAATGGTGGCTTATGCTGGCAAACGCACTTATGCAGCCGAAGAGGCAATGAAGTTTATCGAGAGCCAGGAATGGGGCCTGCTGTTATTGGATGGTATGTTTTGTTGTTTATTATCCAAGAACTCCGCTATGTGTTTTCAATGGCACAATCACATCTATTGCAGTTTTGTTCTAGACACGATTCAAAAGTCCGCTTATCTGCATTATTTAGAAGTGCACACGATCCCGGCCAAGATGTTCCGACGAGTGCTCACTATCGTACAAGCACATTGTAAGCTAGGGCTCACTGCTACTCTTGTGCGGGAGGATGACAAGATTACTGATCTCAACTTCTTAATCGGTAATTTTTGCTGTACTTGAGGAAGCTTTTAGCACGAGAGATGTTTTATTCAGGCCCGAAGATCTATGAGGCCAATTGGATGGAACTGCAAAAGGCTGGCCATATTGCAAAGGTGCAATGTGCTGAAGTTTGGTGCCCCATGACTTCCGAGTTTTACGCATATTATTTGAGGTTTGTTCCTTAGCTCATCTTTTCTCACTAAATATAGCTGTAAACTTCAAGGGAGAGCTTCGCGATATTTTTAGCTTCACTCATTACATCATTTACAGGGCTCAGATTGCTCGACGATTATTGCTTGCTGTCATGAATCCTAACAAATTCCGAATTTGTCAGTTTCTTATTAAATTCCACGAGCGGAGGAATGACAAGGTTCATTGTCTATTGCATCAACAACTGTTTCCCTTTCCTAGCCCAAATTTTTTTAAGATCATCGTCTTCTCTGACAATGTCTTTGCCCTGAAAAAGTACGCGATCGAGATGAACAAGCCATTCCTTTACGGCGAGACAAGTCAAAATGAACGTATGAAAATCTTGCAAAACTTCCAGTACAATCCGCGTGTGAATACAATTTTTGTATCCAAGGTCAGTCTGCATAGTTGCATCAAGCCAGTAGTATCTAATATTGTGTGCTGTTTAGGTTGCTGATACGTCATTTGACTTGCCAGAAGCTAACGTTCTCATACAAGTGTCTGCACACGGTGGATCTAGACGACAAGTATGGTTGAATCACATATATCGAGTTGTTATGTAGATCTGACATTTCTAGGAAGCCCAACGGTTAGGTCGTATCCTTCGTGCCAAGAAGCATTCCACAGATCAATTCAACGCGTTTTTCTACTCGCTTGTCTCCCAAGATACTGTAGAAATGGGTTACTCAAGAAAAAGGCAGAGGTGAGGTATTTGTGGATCTTGACAAAATTTCCTCATTGAAAGATTCCTTGTTCAGGTTTTTGGTGAATCAAGGTTATGCTTACAAGGTAGTCAATCGTCTGCCTGGTATGGAAAAAGAAGACCTCAAATTCGGAAATAAAGTAAGATTTAGTGTGGACACGATGTTTCTGTTGCCAGTAATTTATTTTACTAAAACGCTAGATTGCTTCAGGAATCCCAGCTGCAGTTATTACAGCAAGTGTTGGCTGCATCAGATGCTGATGCTGAGGAAGAAGATGTCAAGGAGGAAATGGCTGACGGAACGATTAGGGTAATTAATCTATTATTTTCTTGCGCGAATTACCATAACAAAAGATTCGACGCGTTTCAATGCTGTTTTGCAAGCAACAATCGTTCTCTTTGTTTTCCTGTTAATTTGTGAGTCTTACCAAAGTTTATACAAATTTAGGTCAGTCGAAGAGAGGCAACTATGGCATCTGTTTCGGGCGGTTCTAGCGTTTCCTATGCCAACAAATCAAAGGTAATGTTGAACCTGTCTGTCATAGCCTTCATTTTGGCAGATACTATATATTCAATATACATCTTCAGCAATCTCTCGCCGATCGTCATCCACTCTTCAAGAGGTTCCGCGAGAAATAGAAAGCATATCACCCACAACCCGGCGTATTGTGCACCTGCATGAGATAAATATCTGTATAGAAATGTACAATGTTTGAATATTACATTAATAAAGAGAAGCTGTTGATTCGTCTTTTTGATAGCGCAGCAAGTGGAAGCCTCTGAAATTTTCGGAAGTCGGGCACTGAGAAATCACAATGGTGCAGAAAGGCACCATAATCCCTCTTTTATGTAGATTGGAAACGCTTGCAGATGAAACCTTCATTCCTGTGTCGAAAGTCACGAAATTTTTTCTGCGTTTTCTCTGCGATTTGCATCTTTAAAAGAGTGCAATGTCGAGCGCAGTGTCAACTTTGTGCAGGACACATGCTAAATATGAACGCGGGTTAGAGGGACTAGATCATGCAACCCCGAATTCCTGGAAAATGAGCTTCCTGCACATTTACTTATAAAGGGCCTCAAGTGATCGGATATAATCTAATGTATGTACCGTGAAGCAGGGCTCGGTACGAGGTGGCTTTCCGGATATGTAAAAAAACGAAGTTCCTTCTGACATTCGCAAAATTTCACGAACTCCTCATGGACCCAAAACCAGAAATTTTGTTTAGAAAAGCCTATTCTTTTGTATTTCTTAGACCGCAGACTGATACCACCACTGCTTGTCTCAAAACTACATCCAGCTTGCTTATAAGCCACCGTAGAGCCCTGCTATAGAGTCATAGAGCCTGGAACACCTGATTTTTCGCTCTATCACATATAGCTCAGGAATTTTGACTTAGTATTCCCATAAAACACAATGCAACACTTTGCGATTTCGAGTTGAAAGAACTCAAGCATGTACATCCGGTGTAGGCATTCAGAATAATCAAGCATTTTTCTTGACTGTCATGAGAACTGAAAGATTTCCACATGCTCGAACCTTATCAGACCTCTCCCATGAACAACTAACTAACCGCACTTTTTGATAAGGTGTTATCAAAACCCATAAACTAGGTTGTATGCCGCCACCATATCTTGTACAACCAGATTCCTTTGAAGTGAAGGCAGCTCTTATCAAGAGGTCACTCCCACGCCTCAATCGTACCCCTTTAGCTCACTAGAATTGTTTGTTACTCATTAAATAGCTTTTGAATATCCTAAACTAGGTAAATTCAGTACTCCACCATTATTCCACTATTATTCCGCTATTATTTACTATTATTCCATTATACAACTGCTACAAATTACTGATTTCTGCGTCGTCGAGAGGACCTATCGTGAATTTTAACGAAGCAGTTATATGATTTTGTAAAACAAATTATATTCACAAACACTGATCGCTTTTCATGAATGACTGAGAATAAGCTTCAGTGAATTAATTTCTTCTTCAGCCAATTAGTGCAAAAGCTGTTGCAGCTGTTCTTACAATCAAATCTTAGCTAACACGGCCGATGAATGTCATCACGCCTACAAAGCGTGGGAAAAGCGCAAATTTTTAGTACGGTGATTGCTAATTATTGCTAATTATTTCTCATGTCCTCTTTTGGCTCCTTTACATGTGACACTTGCATACTTACAATTGCGCCATAGACAGGTTGAGTCTCAACAAATCCTAATTGCTACTTTTTTCTGTTTGATATTTCGTATGAGCCCACCATACGCCCTTTCGGGGTATCATTCGCTGTTTGCGACGCTTATTTGTGCGATAAGTGACAGTACCATATATTGCACAAAACTTGGCGAACTCATAACTCGGTTCAAAATAAAGCTGGAGGGCTCAAATTCTGCAGGCACACTACCATGCTGACTGCTTATTATCCACCATTTTTTGGACCTCATCGGTTCACTCCTTCCTCCCGACTCAAAAATCCGGGTTTTTGACCATTTAAATTCTTTTTTTTTATATCTCGAGTTCTAGGAAATGCGGCGCTCAAATTTTGACTACACAAACAGTATAAGACCTAACACTACACAAAAAGGGACAGCCTTATTGGCTGAGTCTGAGGCCCATTGTGAATATCGGGCAAAACGTCGCTAATGGAGTAAAGATGGCGAAAAGCCGAGGGTATTGGATTCGTTAGCCCATATATGCCCTTTTCGTTTTTCTCCATATCGATTTAGAAAGCTGTAATTCCACAGAAAAGCGTGATCAGCGCTTGTACTTATCGACCCAAGGTAAGAATAATGTTGTCCTACCACGATCACCTCACTGCACACACAGCCTTTTTGGTGCATTGGCTAAAAACAAGCAAGTTTTCCTGTCTACGGCCAAGACCGTAGATAAGTCTCCACAAAGGCAGTCTAATCTGCCCGTAAAGCTTCCTAGCAATAGAAAATCAACTCTTAGCAGTGTTATCTTTCCCAGTAGATGGAAATGTTCCTCTATGAGAGGTCTGTCATCGTATAAGTGATCAAGCTAAAAGGTCACTATACGATTGACCATAAAAGCATGGCCCCGTGTTTGGTTAACCGCTACATGAGGTATAAAAGCCGGGGTGGTGCTAGATAAGGGCTTTACGTCTTTGATCCGTTGCTTGTTCTCTCTACCACACGTTTTGCAATCAAATCAATTATTGTTTTTAATAACACTCGTGAGTCGCACTGTCGCATTCGCGGCGCAAATGCGACCCAAGGTATCAATCGTTGTTTGAGTAGCGTCCAAATTGGAGCCTACCTGTGTCATTCCTGATAACGATAAATCAGTCTACCACAAAACCACCGTGCACGCATACTACAAAACCGTTGTACCTGAACCACCGTTGTAACATTGGGCCGTAATATACTCCTTTGTCCCAATAGGCGAGGGACTGCACCGCACTCCTACCGTACCGCAAGCCGAGGCACCCGGCATAAATTCCCACCACCAATCCATCCCATCGCCCCATCGCCATACCATCCTACCGCCTCTGCACCATTCCGACACATATTCCACTATCTATAGCTGCTAATGTTATTATTCTGTTCTGCCAGTCGACGAGCCAGCCACCCAGCCGCCACAAAAACCAGCCACAGCACCCACTCAGCCACTCAGCCGCCACAAAAAGGCAAGTTATAATTTTCTTGTTAGTTGTCATGTCGTTGAATTCATGTTGGTAACTTGAAATTCGTCGCCTTTCTGCCTACCCCCCCCCCCCCAGCAATGTCATCGTATAAGTGACCAAGCTAAAAGGTCACTATACGATTGGCCTTTCAGGGGCCATAAAAGCATGGCCCCGTGTTTGATTAACCGCTACATGCGGTATAAAAGCCGGGAAGATTCTTAATAGGGGCTTCACGTCTTTGATCCGTTGGTTGTTCTCTTTACCACACGTTTTGCAAACCAATTATTGTTGTTAATAACACTCGTGAGTTGATAAACCGTTGTACCTGAACCACCGTTGTAACACATAGCTATTAATGTCGACACGCTGGACTTTGGACAAATTTCAAAGTCTATGCAGAACAGATAGCGTTCTCACAAGCCGATGAACCCCAAACGACCACTGACTTCATAAGTGTAGGAGTCAAGCAAATCAACAAGGCAAAAGGGGACTTGAAGAGCCTCTCAATCTCAAATCTTCAGATAAATCGGAGAGTGTATTACAGCACAGGTAATAAACGAAGAAAAAAGTCTAAATAACGCTGTCGTGGAGATAGAAAGAGAAATTGAACGAGATCTTGGGGAAAGTCACAAAAATGTTTCATGCTATGATCCCGCTGACTGAAGCCAAAAGTGTAAACGTTTACCGGATAATCGCCCAGAGATGTTGGAAATCGTGAAGATTGGGATTTAAAGAAAGAGTTTTCGAGAAGAATTCGCTTATGGCCCAAGGATCACTAGCTCGGGGTCAGAGTAGTTATCGGAAGATAGCAGAGCAAGTGCAAACAGTCATCATAATGGCGCGCAAGCAAATGACGGTGTAAGAACGCCACCGCTGACCTTGTCCCAAGTTTTTCAGAGTAGAAAAAGACTATCGTGGCCAATCTTTCAAGCACTCATTCACAACAACAAAAACATGAGCACAGTTGAAAAAATTATGTAGGCGAGAGATAGCCTCAAAGGAGATAGGGAACGCCATAAAAGGTACTACAGAACTACAGCTGGATGACTATCGAAAAAGTACGGCAATAGCTCTTGAATGGAGCAAAGTTCATGCAGCTCTGGCGTTTCTGAAACCCACGAATAGTAGTGTGTCGGGACACAGCTGAGCACTGCCTGCTCTCCTCCCGTGGGCTGGCCAAGGAATTCAGATAAGAGCCAGTGCCCGTGTACGACCGCGCTCCGTAAGGCTGCTCCAGCAGTCTTTTCCCCCTTCCCTTTTTTGTAAAATATGTAAATAATAAATTATATATAATAACTACTCTGTACTCAGTCCCATTATGTCAATTTTCGCTTTTTTTGCAACCGTGATCCGTGATCTTCAATTGATTTCTTTTCTTTTTTCTTTAGTAAGACAATGGACTTGTTCGCGCTCGCCAGCATAAAAAAGTACAGATCAGAGTTAATTTCGATTCAGTTGACTACTGGCCCATGTACTGAAAGCCTCTGATGGGAAAAGTCGATAATTAGAGTCGCTAGTGAATAGCAATACTCTGCAATAAGAGAGGAAACGACCAATGTCAGTGCTAATAAGCGAATGATAGAGTATTCATGCATGACATTGCATCCATGCAACTTATCAATTTCTTACTCATGCCCAAAATAGCGTAACCTTTTGATACGCACGTATAGACTATTCAGATTATGTAAAAAAGCATAAAGTAACAAAATATCAACTATGGAAATTATTACACTTTTTACCCCTTCCCCCCCCCCCCCCCCCCCCCCCGACCTCAAAAAAGTTTTGCCCTTATCTCTAGCCCCGCCCATCTATATTACGTAATATCAGTTCGACCTGCCCTAGACTGATAGTCTTGGATCATTTCGAGCATTGGTGCCCACACCAGTCGTCTCCAAGCTTCCTCTCAGCCTCTTTCGAAGCTTTTACTGAGCTTGAAGTCCACTACAGTACACCAGCTGTACCTCCGCCGCCTGCCATTGTCGCTAGCCTGCAACCAGTGCCAGCCGACTAGCCTCTCCATTTGCTAGTACTATCTCGCAACCGACCAACAATCAAGCCTCTCCATCGACTCCAGCCTGTCTCAACCGCAACCTTTGTAGCAACGATTGGAATACAGGTGCGATCCACATAGCCTCATATAATTGACATTCTAGTCGTCCGCTCGGTTGTCTTTATTTCAAAACTAAAACTTATGCAGAAATATGCTGCAAATCGCAAATTTTTACTAACTACACATGTCAAAAATGGTTTGCAAAACTAAATCAAACAAAAACTCAAATTATTAGGTCCACTTTTCTTATTAGGTCCCCGTCCACAGACCATGACAAACTGATTGAAGAATCTAAACGTATCTATGGTCTAATTCTGTGAGACGTTTCATCCTTTGCAAATGACTCCATTCTAGCCAAAATGGATAGAATTCTAGATATTGAAGTACCCAGAACATCTGTCAACATGATTCATAAGCCGTATCGCGGGAAAAGATGGAACATTCATCAGAACTCATACAATCCCTATACATCTACATCTAGCAGTTATGCGCGTGCTCGCTCGCCAAATTCAATTTCGGAAATTCATCATATCCGCAAAGAGCAACGTTAGATTTGCGCCACTTCCATCAGATCGTTTTGTAGAGCTCGCAGCAGATCGCCATATCATAGTAGAAGACAATTACCAAATCACCAACAACAATCGTCATCCCGTCGTCAACAATTTAGGTCTAGAACACCACCAAATTTTTCCAATAACAGGCGAAGAGAGCAATCACCACATTTTGTCAATAACAGACAAAATAATCGCAATCAGAATCGTAATCAACGACAAAGACCAGCCAATTCAGTTTCTACAAATCTTTCCACTGGATTATTAGACAGTCCGTATTCACTTTTTGTCGTAGCATTATCTTCCCTTTTATTACTTAATGTTTCCGCACTTTCACAGCAAACTTATCAGCTTTGCTCCGCGGGAAAATCTGGTTGGCCTGTTGCATACCCAAAAACAACATCATGTTCACATTCTCCAAATTCCACAAACATTTTGATCACAACAGCACAAATTTATGTGGAACGTACGGAACCTTATCTTTTACCTGCATTTCATTGCTTCAACACCAGGAAAATATGCGCTTCTTCATATTTCCACATATCTTTTGCTGTAAGCAGTGACGATGAGTACATGTCTCCTGTGGGGTGAAACAAAGAAATCTTTGGGTATACCTATGCAAAGCTATCACCTAATGTATATGGCTCAGAAAACGCCATACATTATTCATATCTTTGGTTTTTTGGAGACAAATGTATGCTTACGACTAACGTTTACATAGAACAAGCTGATATAGCTACTGTTGACGGAAAAACCATCACTAGTCAATTTGGTAATATAGCTCAATGTCGCATTGAAGATAAACAATATAAGATGTCACATGGTGCAGTAATCTGAGATTTCGGAGAACAAGATCCATTTGCTTGCAAGTATGTAAAAGCTACAGAAGGAATTGCATGTGTTACCTCAACTCATATAGTTGTTGATACCATGCAATCTGCCTTCACTTACAGTAATATAGCGTTAACGTCTACTCAAATTTCAATCTGGTGCTTGCCCAATAGTTCTGTACCAATGAATAATGGTGTTTTTTATTACGCTTCCAGAAATACAACCATAATCCGCGTACTATGTTCAACGAATTCCCACAAATGATCAAGGATATCAACAAAAGTCACATTGATGCATCTAAAATGCTTCATTTATTCAACACCGTGTATCAAAGTAGGAATAATTTTATAACCTCTACTCCATCGTTCCGAGAATCTTCAGAAGATCAACAGCTTAAGACGTTTGAATCAGTATACTCAATTTTTGACAAACTTGCTACGAGAAAACCAAATTTCAGATTTAAAAGAAGTCTCTTGAACAAATATAATCAAAAACAGCTATCTCATATTCTTTTTCGCCCGAGAACGGGTCGCAAAATTTTTGAAAGTTACTTACATGGGTTATAAAATTGTGCAAATGACTTGTCTACACTTGTAAATAATTAAAATAATTTTTAAAAATTTTTAAAAATTCAAATTAGCCTTATAAAAAATTTAGCCACGCCCCCTTTTTCTAAAATTTTGAGGTTCTAAGCCCGCGAAAATTTAAGGGAGCATACTAAAAATTTTTTTGGAGTGCGTGGCTGACGCCACGCACCTTCATCGGAAAAATTTTTTTGTCGCGCCCCCCCCCCCCCGAGCCGAAATCCTGGGTACGCCACAAATAGCTATCAATAGTGAACCTGATTTCAGCACGATAAATCATGACCTTTCCTTTTCTCATGAGCAACGGCAAGATCAACGCCATTACGAATTGAATACCAAGATGGAATTCCTCAAAATAAAGTTGGAAGAGATTATCAAACATTACCGTCGTGTCATTCGTAACTTAATATGCGTAGTGCACACTAAGCACGCTAACTGACGAACGCCAAAACTGGAACCTGCTCATTTCCAATGAACTTTGCTTGTTTTCTTGTCTCTTTTGTTTTTGTTGATTACATGTTAGTGAATTGAATACATTTCTACTACATTTTGTTAGGCAAAAAAATGTTTTACTGGAAAGTTAACAGTAAGGGCGCCGCCGCTGATAGGGCTTAGTGTGCATTCTCACATATTAGTCCACAACAAGGATAGAGAATGACTGCTATTTGCATTGTTTGTTTTGTTACTAACCATAGTGCTTCCACTAATGATCAGATCAACCAGCCCCATTCATCAGAATCTTGAATTCACCTCATATCCCTTCACCGTAGCCCAGTCCCACCCCCACCTTTGTCGGATATTAAAGCGCATAGTTGATGGATGTTCATCCCTACAACTTCCAACGAATCTTGCTCTCTTCTCAAGCAACTATTCAGCCGGGGTTAAAGGCAGTGGCTCGGCAAATCTCAACCTAGTGTAATTTTCGCTTACCTGGGGTTATTCAATACGTTGATCCCGAAAATGCACTTTTGAGAGCTTGAAAACGGCGAAAACGAGCGTTTTTCAATGCCCTTCTTTTTGGAATTAGACGACATTCAAGTTATGGATGGACCCGAAAGTACCGACTCTGAATTCGAGGACGTAAGTTTTGCTTTTGTTTCATTCTAATATATGAAAATCTAAGCAATATTTCATTCATCACTTTTTTCAGGTATTCGATGCGTACTTCGATCGCTATTCTACGCGTAACTCACAGCTTTTACGTAAAGTTGATGAGTTACAAATAGAGGTGGGAAGACAGTCAATGGAGAATGGGCGGGTGAGGGATGCCCTTGCAGCTCAAGAAAGCAGGGCGAATCAGCTAACCCTGGATCTCCAAACCGAGAGGAACAGGAGCGAGCGTGCGACAGCTGATCACCAGGCAACCATCAATCGGTGCAGTGCAAGAATAACTAAGTGTCAGTGAAAGATTGAGGAAAAGGAAGATGTAAGTATTTCAATTACAGCAATATCATAAACATAAGCTTTTTTTATCGATAATCTGAATAATTGTAGGAAGTTGAAAGTCTTCTCGCAGACCTGTATAAGACAAGAAGGAATTTGCCTTTGAAACGCGGGCATCAAGAAGGCACACATAATGTACTGCTCGCCAACATGGGAGTTCATGTTGGCGAGGATGTCGAGAGGGAACGTGACTCGTTCCTTCATCGACATCCAGGGCGATGGGAAGGCGACTTTAACGCTTTTACTCATCGACGGCACGCATATTTGTGGTGGGTTTTAGCCTATTTGATGATAGCTATTGAAGTTTAAAAAAGCATTTTCAGGACCTATGCGGCCCCCCCATGGTGCTCCGTACAGTTTTAGAATTGACTGTGCGGATAACTTCTGGAAGGGAGACCACAATGGTCTATGTCTCGGCTTCGCGCACCTAACCGTCGCGAATATGTTCGGAAGGATACCGCTGCCGAGTGCAGCGATGTTGGAGAGGAGCCTAGACAAATTAAAGGCATCCTCTCGTCAGCTTCGACGAGACGGAAGGGATCGTCGCTCGTGTACGACAGGCACGGAGAAATATCATGTGCACTTGACCATTATTTGCTCTTTATTATTGTGTAAAATTATCTTTAAATGATAAATGTTCGATCATGCCATGTTTTGTTCTTTGATAATAGTGCATCTCAAGTAAATAGTGTATTAAACTACATTATGTAAGAGCCGACGCAACGGCAGATAACGGTCACGATAACGGTCAATTTAACGATAACGGTAACGGTCCGATAACGGTCAATTTTACGAAACCTTCTTTTTTACGTAAAAAAGGCTGTGAAAGCGCAAATTCTTGTTTTCGATGAGTTAACCTAAAGATACTACTCTCTATATCTGCTTCATTAACATTCGTTCCGATATAGTCAGGACAATAGCATCCGGGACTTTGCCCCGGAAGACTTCTGTTTTTTTCCCAGGTGAAGGTTGTGTCCCCTCATAGCCTTCGAAGTGAAGGTTACTCGAAAAAAATTTTTTCCTGAGTTTTTCGTTTACTTTCGTCTACATTTAATCAAAGATGCAAGGAAGGCTGAGCCATTTTTTGTCTGTCCTAAGCAGGGCCACAGATTGACGAGAGGGTCCGGGAAAAGGAAGAAAGTGTGACATTGGACCGTAGTAAACCCCCCATCCGGGCATCTCTCTCGACGCGGACAGGAGTTGAGGTCATCGCGCTTCAGTCCAGCATCCAGTGAGCTATTGATTTGGATGTGGATCGCTTCCTAGACATGATAACCACATGTGTTCTCAAAAAACCAACCACTTGAGCTGGTCTGGTCAAACGGATAAGCGATTGGAATTACACGCGCGCGGTCGTGGTTCGACACCGGTTAGCGCCACAACTTTTGCTGCATCGCCCGGACAATCTTTGATAGCGGCCACTGTCGAAAAAAATCGATGATGACCGCTAACAAGGATATCACTTAGCAAATGGACAGATAAAACAAAACTGACATATTTTGACGGAGAATTCATGAAAAACTGAAATTTTTGGAACATAAATGAAACGTAATAAATAAGTAGATTCTCTTCTAGAGTAGTTTTTACAAGAAACTAAGATTGCTCTGCAAAAAAAAGAAGAAAACTTTTATCCTTGCTTTTGTCGCCAAAATCAGCTGTTCATCGATCCTTCCCTTTTCGGGCGCCGGTATTGTGCGGTTTTGCGCCGATCTTTTCTGCATTTTTTGGCAAAGTTGTGTGTATCGTAAGTTACTCAGGAGCAACTTATGTTAGATGCAGTCACCTCTTGTCTGCGTCTCCTCTTCTACACACTATTTGGATCACTCTAACATCCGTTCACGTTGAGGTGACTTGAACGTGAACTGATGTGGAAGAGTTGACTGCGGCAGGTGGACAGATGGTCAACTATCAGTTGACTTGACCATCTTATAGCATGGGAACGTGGACGGTGATCAGTTCACCTCACCTAAGGTGAACTGATGGGATAAGTTGAGTTCGCCTCAACTGATCGAGCTTTACTACGGGCCATTGTCTTCAGACTGCTCCGCAACCGGCTAGGTACGTAGACAAGGACGGCGATCAAAGGATATCTACGGTTTTCAAACTTTTTTTGCTAATAACAGAAGAAATCCGAAAGAATACTGCACGGGAGTTTATTCTTGTAGGTTTTCCCGCGTCTTACCCAGAAAAAATAGATTAAGAAAGAATCGTAAGTGGTTGTCATCTACATCTTTTCCCTTGCTTCAGAAATGTATAGGTATCACAGACGTTGTCAACGATTATAATGAGAAGATTAGTCTTTTTATCACGATTACACCAAGAAAAAGACAAGTACACAAAGTGAAAGAACCACAGGTTTTTGAGGTAATTGAGGGCACAGTTAGAACTTGTATACCACAGAATAAAATTCTTCGGGATCTCCAGCAAATTCTTTGTAATCGGGCTCATGTGCTGAAGTGTTGTAGCCTGAAACGAATTGATCTTTCTCTCTGAAAAATCACACAGATGAATATTGTCACCCAGCCGTAGTAATAAAGGAGCTAGGTTGTCCATGTTATTCAGGACATCTTCGGAGTAACAACCAAACCATGAGGTGAGCGCTTTTTTGTTGACTTTTTCTTTCACTTGAGAGGTAGAAAATTCTTTTCTAGAATGTAATTCTCATTTGCTAAAAAGATATTTTCTGAGATACTCACGGATTCAATTTCACTTCACTGCCAATCTTCTCTTCATGTTTCAGCACATCTTCCGACCATGGCACATCAAGGAAGTTCAAAATTCTTCGTGCTTCCTCTTCTGTGCGCTGTACCAAGCGTTCATAATACACCTTAGAGGTTATTAATAAATTACAGACAGAACGAACATAACATTACCAAATATTCGTACCATAAGACATAATCCTTTGGCATTGGTGCAAAAGTTTACCATTTTTGTAAGTTGCGTATTCCACATTTGTAACATTTGCTGTAAAAAAGTTACTAAATAGTCCTGTCGCCCACTATTGCTTTTTTGAATGGAAAATGCTAATCAAGCTTGACATCATATAAAGCAAATGTCTGGCTGAACGCACTATTCTCAGATCAAAGGAGACGCCCAGGCAATTTGGGCCCATTCTTACGTGGAAACCAAGAGCGAAACCTCAATCAATTGTAAGAAACTGTTAAAGCTGTATCAGATTCATATTAGGTCGGCACATAAGTTTTGCAACTTATTTTGTAACTTTTCTTTTTTAACTGTGACGCATTCATTCTTGGGCATAAGGTAGACTAAATAGTATGCTATCAAACTTTGTAAACTGTTTAATTGTTGGTTTCGAAATAGAGAAAATTTGCTCATTTTTCGGAAGCTGGTCATATTCAAAACTTCAAGGGTCGGAAAACCAAAATACGTTCTCAGTCTGAATCAAACATATCAAGCCAAAACTGTTTGCGATTGTTGATAAAAGAAACTCTAATCATCTAACAGTTTCGGCTTGATTTGTCTGATTCAGACTGAGAACGGCTTTCTTTGGTTTTCCGCCCCTTGAAATTTCGGGTTCGACCAGCTTCCGAAAAATGAGTAAATTTTCTCCATTTCGCTGCAAAAACTTGGACTGTTTGTGTGGGTTTGTAGCCTACTTTCTATTCTACATTATATCCGAAAGTGAATGCGTCACATTCAAAAAGAGAAACGTTACGTAATAAGTCAAATTTTGTGGTTAACCTATTTCTTGGCCAAGATGTATTCTAAACTTTCGCTCAATAACGTACTCTTTCCGAGAAAACCAGTTTGCGTCATTGCTTAGGAAGTGAGGATTTAGAATTCAACTTCTCACCCGTGGATGAATTTTATAAGCTGCCAATTTGCAGTGGCTAGTGAAGGCCTCCCTTATGTTTCCACATACACATACACATCCCTTATGTTTCCACATGTTTCCCCATATTCAGGTGTCAACCAGCTGTCAACCTGAGTGCCTCCAACAAATAGGTCATTTGAAGTTTTTCACTCTTACTGGTGGCTTGGTCGGGTAAGAATAACTTACGTCAAATGCTATGTCATATGAAAAACCTTAGATTCGACACTCACTATAGTGCCGTTGATATTATTGAAGAGGGTGAGCCCGATTGCATAGCAAAGTCCTAATGAGTTTCTCTTGGCCTGCATCACAAAAGATGCCGCAAACTTCTTGGTTTAGGTCCCGAAAACTCTTTTGTAAGTACAAATGACCCCCGAACCACAATTTCTTAATCCTATCTTACCATATTTTGAACAGTCCATAGTTTTAGTGAAAATCGGATTAAGTCGATAAAGCTAGACATTTCAATCTACGGTCTCCTACAGTTGAATAAATAATGATTAATGTGCTAATATGAATTTCAATGAAGTGTTATCTCACCCACTGGAATGTTTGTTCTGTTATAGCCAGCGACCGGCACTTTCCGCTGGATTATCGAGTGAATGCTGGCTCTTGCATCGCGAATCATCAGAATATGCTTAGAGTTCGGAAACAATCGGATGAATGTTGGCAGTGCTATGGCCGTATATGGGTCTTTGTTGCAAAGTCTTTTCGCCATAGGACCATGCTTTCCTATTAACTGAAACTGAGGTAGTATTAGTTGTTACACAATCTGTGCTAGCAACGATTCAGCGCCGCTCCAGTGCCGCTTTAACGCAATGCCAGAGCTATGGTTGCTTAGGAACGGCGCTGACACGTGCCGGCTCACGCACAACTCTGGACTCAGCCAAACCTCTAGTAGAAAAGCAGAAGTGGCATCATCAAGTGTCTCCTGGCTGATTCCACTCATATTCGCCTCTTTTGCCATATTAGGAGTGGACCATTGATCTCTCATTCCAACAATCGCTGGTACTATAGATGTTTCTGCTCCGCTTAAAGTTCAATATATGGAGCAGTATGAACTAAGGAAAAATATATCAATAAAAACCATCGAATATCCGGGTGTGAGTCAAGCATTGCGCGCATAAGCGTTGTTCCAGAACGAGGAATGCCCCCTGCAAACTCAATGGTTAAATTTGCCTTCTTTTATGTGAGAGGAAAATGATGCTGGAAACGGTAAAAAAGCAGAAAAGTGGTGAAATAGCGCAAAATGGTGTCAGAAAAGCAGAAGGCAGCGATTGTTATTTACTCACCGATGAAGATCAAAGGTTCATCAGCACTTAGTATCCTCCTTGTAAATCTAGTTGGGGCTTCGCGATTGATGCTACGCAGCCCTAGTTCTAACATTTCCAATTGTTGAAGATGCCTAACCCTAAATGAACGAATTCTAGATTGGATTAAGTTGAAAATCTAAAACTTGATTTTTGTTAAATATAGCAAAGGTTAATCCTGGATTTGCAGGCATTCAATCCACTTTTCGGAAGGACTGAGCTTCATTTTCAAATTTTTGTGATTTCAACAAAATGCCGAGAAGATAGGACTCTCTCTCTGCGACAAAAGCTCTTGAAGAATTGTTGCTAATGGTGTTAGAGTTGTTGCCCAAACATTTATACTCCTCTGTTTTCGACCCTCACCTTACAAGGCAATGCTCACATATCAAATGGCCAATCCAAACAAGCTGCATATCATTAGATGCAGCATAAAACGCTGACTCTGACTTTGGAATCCGCATCTGCTTAGCGCCTTGGTGGACGAAGTTATGAGCCGTTAAAAGCCGTTGTCTTGCTAAGAAAACAACCATGCAAAACGCAAATTTGGCAGTAAACAGTCACGTTCGGCTCAGTGCTTGGCCAAAACATGCAGCTAAGCTACTTAATATTCTTAAAGCCTAAAAATGAGCTGAAAGTGAAGTAATGTGCTCAATTTTGCAGTTTTTATGTACGATTTCTTCGCAATAAAACTGTTCATAACTTGGTCCACAAGGCGCCTAGCAGATACGGAATACTGATTCGAAATAAGCGCTAATTGCTGCATCGAATGGAAGGTAGCTCGCTTGGATTGGCCTCTTCGACTTTTGACCATCCCGTTCGGATATCAGTCGACAGCTATACAGTATGCTCTATTTTACAGTTTCATGGATCATTAGAGAAAAAGAATCAAGATTCTGGCACGCTTACGTGTAAGCGGAGTCACCTATAAATTTCCTAGTCAGTTCATGTGAAAAAACTTTAGAAAAATGGTTTCGAAAATGCTTGAGAAATGTGACATACGTTTTTTTCCTCTTTTTCGTTTTTCTTTACTCAGCTGCCAGCTATCGAAATATTCGCATTTGTGCATTTACAGACAAAATATTCTCGACCTCTTCTTGCAGTGAGAGCATCCACAATGCAAATCGAGACTAATCTTCGCAGAGACTCAAATTTTCAGATAAAATTGGACAAACGAAAGACTCATATATGGAACATTTTTTCATTCGATTTAGCCCATGATAATAACATAACTTATATTTTGCTTGTTAGCCCGTGTACTTCTGCTGTGCAAGCATAAGAGAAACGAAATAAAGAGTGTTTTCTCGCAAATTTTTGCCTAGAGCAGTACTATCAAATAAAAAATTTTAGACTGAAGTTTTTTTTCTACTGATCAACAAATTATGCCCACAAATATTCTGTTGCTCGCCACATAGAAAATGTAAAAATTTTTCGGAGGGTTCTGTTCTTTTTTAATTTCGGTATGGAGGCAAAGTTCACGACAAAGGAACTAAGCAGGGCATTAGGCACTAGAATGCTTCGGGAACTGAAATATACTAAGTTTCATTATTACTGAATATAGCAAAGAAAAAAATGAAAATTTTGTAAGATAATCTTGATCCGAGAATGAACGAAAATACTGGCATGAGAAAATCATGCTTTGCATTATCAGATTGTTTGACTGGAAAGATCTGAACATAACAAAAAAGCTTCCGACTTCCCATTAAAAGTATTTCGAAATTGAGGATAGAGCGAAAACCTAATAAAGAATTGGTTAATGAAATAGCGTTAGTCGGAATAGACTATTTTCATGATCAGAGTAAAATTTTGCACTTTCTGCTTATTTTTCTAAAATTATAACGCTTCAGTAAGGAAAAAACAGCTCTAAAAAATTAAGGGTTTCTACTTTATCCGCTAAGTTACTGCGAAAAAGCTCACCGTTCCTTTAAAATGACGACGATGAGTGCCGCGACCATGAAGGCTGATAGTATCGTTGTCAGCGGCCAATGGATGTATCTCATTTTTTTGGAATATCAGTGGTTGGAAAACACTTTATACCGTCAAGTGACTGGACTGACACCATCAACGTCGAATATTGTCAATATTACAGTATTTGCTCAGTTTCGATAAATATTGCAAATAAGGCGTGAGCCCCTGTGGTCGCGTAAGCCATATCAGCTGCTGTTCGCACTGGGCCGTACTTCCGAAAGTGCAACAAAGTCATGGAAGAGTCAGGAATTGAAGAGTTGGGGAATTAGGCCATATGAACGTTTCATTGAAAGCAAAGACAGATTGCGATTCTGCGGACGCTGTGTCAGCGTCTCTCAATCTGAACGTACTTTCATTCCCCCAACCGTCTGAAGTCTTTAAACACGTACTATTCTGGTCCTTCCATTACATTCTTCATCTTCGCGATTTGAAGAAAAATCTGTTGATTAGTTGATTGAATGTGCGAGACTAATCCACCGATCTTGATCCACACGAGAAAATTGAGTTGCAACGTTTTCTTCCGCTTCCGCTGCGATTTTCTCCACTCTTTCCATTATTTCTGTCTTTATTGTGCTGGAGTTTTGCTTACATAAAATGGATTAACATTGCCGCATTACGTGGCAAAGTCTTCGAATAAAGACAAAAATAAAATCACGTGGGCAGTCGGGATTGGAAAACTTTAATCGAAAGTTATGTGCGATATTTCTTCGCTCCTCAGCTCTAATGTTATGCGCAGGAGCATAATGGCTAATGCCCACGTTATAGCTGAAAATGTTAGGTTGTAAAAAGGATCTGTCTTATGTATGCATTCGAAAGCTCTAAGTCTGCTCTACCAAAATCTTCACTTCATTTTCCTACATCAATGGAATTTCTAAAAAGTTTCACAGCATCAAGTTTGGAAAACCAAAGAAGAAAGAAATACATTTTTAACTAATTTGAGTGATCCTTACTTAGGTCAAAATGCTTACAAAACAGCTCGAAAAATCTGCTGAGTATAAGAAGAGGATACTAGAGCTTCTGCAGAGATTCGAAAGTGCAGAAGAGTTTCAAAGAATTTTTCTTTAAACTCAGAAAGCCTTCTTTCTAACGTCTTCTCAGTGCTGACGTTGGGCATCTGAATGTAGTCCTGAGAAAGAACGATAAAAGGATAATCCAGAATAAGCAGTAGGAATGGTCTTTTACTTTAAAATCATCAAATTCATAAGTTAGTTACTCAAAAATCTGATGTTTGGGGACCACTCAGCTTATGTAGGCGAGGCGACGAATATCGCCGCAGCAAATTTTTGCTTTGCTGACTTCTGAATAAACGGTATCAAAAAGTCGGTAGAAGGAAAGTAACAAGCACAAACAGTGACATTACAACCATAAGAGCCGAATAGGCTGTTTTGTTTGTTCTCAAGCTTGTTGGATAAAATTCATCAATGAAAAACGGGGAAATTTTAAGAGAAAAAAGATGTCGAAAATGGATTTTTTTGCCTCTTCGGTTTTTTGTTTCTGATACTAATAATGGTTTCAATATGCTACTAAGTTGGAGGATGGAGCATACGAGTTTGCAGAGCAGACTTAGAGCTTTCAGAAGCATATGCACTCTATTCTGAATAGGGTAATTATAATTGATAAAAAAATCGGGAAAAAAATGGGACGGAACTTACTACACAACAGTGGCGTACCGAGGGGGGGGGGCAAGGGGGGCGCGCGCCCCCCCCCCCCCCCCGAGAACGGGTCGCGAAATTTTTGAAAATTACTTACATGCTATATAAAAATGTGCAAATGACTTGTTTATTTTTGTAAACAATTAAAATAATTTTTCAAATTTTTTAAAAATTCAAATTAGCCTTATAAAAAAAATTTTTTCGGGGCCGTGGCTGACGCCACGCCCCCTTTTTTCAGATTTTATGGGTTTGGGGCCCGCAAAATTGTTGAGAAGCCCCCCTAAAATTTTTTCGGAGTGCGTGGCTAACGCCACGCACCTTCATTTGAAAATTTTTTTTGCCGCGCCCCCCCCGAGCCGAAATCCTGGGTACGCCACTGCTACACAACCCATACATTTGGTAACTGTTGATGTTCGTTCTTGAAAATAAGCCTAAATTGCATATACATATTTATGAGCATTTCTTGGCACCGAAGCCATTCTGCGTAGCGATTTGGGCGATGCTGAGAGAAATTGAGAAATTACGGTAGATAAGGTAAACACAAAAGCACAAACTGGTTTAGCGATATTTTTGTTCGGATAGCTCAACGTTGGGATTTCTTTCATCTAAAATGATAAAAAATGGCAACAGGGCGGCAGCAAACTATCCAAAGTCTCATACAGCCCCCTACTACCGCGATCCAATTCAATCCGTAAACCTTATCAAGAAAAGACTTTCCCTTTCCCCATTTTGGGTGGTCGGTGCCTTCAAGCGTGATGCTATATGAAGCGAATTGCCGGCGAAATAAACAGGCAATCTTGGCTAAATATAGGGTTCTTGATACTTCATGTGCCGAAACCCGTCGTATTACCTTTGAAGTTCGCTTTTGGCCTAATGGGTAGTGTGAGAATGCGGAGCTGATGGTATTATGGATGTACGTAAAGTGCCTTTTCATACGCAGAACCACTCCAAGCAACAGATACAAGTATATATCACAATAAAGGGGAAGTTGCTGAAGCAATAAGGCCAACAAATAAAATTCATCGGTGCACGATTTCAACACCGTTGAAACGTGATTTTGGGCAAGTAAGCGCGAGCGGCGAGGTATGACGTACCCCTCTCAGATCCCCTCCCCGCGAGGATTTACGTGCATACCGGCCTTAGCTTGTGTTGTTCCTTCCAAATAGGCTGTGCCTTCTAAAGATACTGTGAGAAGGTTCATCTCCCTCAAAGTGCAGTACGGTTTGGAGCACACTTATGCTGTCACAAAAGAATGTTTTGGAAATCCCCATATTTTTCGAAAAAAATTTTGACTTGCAAGATTTTGATTTAAGCTGACAGGATACAGAGTATGATTTGTGAATCTTGGGATTCTGACGGGTCAAACGTTTCTATGACAGTAGTCCTCAAAAGTTCCATCAAACTGCAGCGGAGTTTGATGGAACTTTTACTACACAACTGCTTGGTTGCTGACTGCG
The DNA here is from genome assembly GCA_958299035.1 of Cylicocyclus nassatus. Classification (NCBI taxonomy): domain Eukaryota; kingdom Metazoa; phylum Nematoda; class Chromadorea; order Rhabditida; family Strongylidae; genus Cylicocyclus; species Cylicocyclus nassatus. Next base: position 51,198,355 of record CATQJL010000223.1, on the reverse strand, counting down.
GACCTTTCGATTAGCTTTTGCAAATTTTTTTAACCCATTGACGATGATGTGGACCACTGATGGCCTAAGCGCTATTTGCTGCCAGGGACGACATGGACATTTTTAGGACCTATAGGTTCTGTCGCACAAGAAAGTTAACAGTTGTTTACAAAACAATGTTGCATTTCGTAAATAAGCACGAAACCTTCCCCACACTGAAAGTGTTGTGCAAAATCGCGTCGTCCCACAGCGCCGCGCGCAAAATTAGGCGTCGTCATCAATGAGTTAATCTACCAAGTTACTAAAAGTGGAAAGTGAAATAAAATTGTAGCATACCAAATATGCATGCTTGCTTATGATTTTCCGAATCAAAAATGCTATGACTTTATGTTCCTCACAATTTGGGAGAAAATTCCTGTATGTACAAACAACAAAATTTTATCTGCATGGAACAATTCACAACAAGCGAGTTCACAAAACCTAAATTGTGCTAAGAGAATGAACAAAATCAAACATTATCGTATTTTATTCGTACAGCACGCTTACGGTACCGCACTCATAATCTGATCTGCGGTGAGCGGATAGGTGGCTCCTGGCATCGGTACTGAGGCACCGCCCATCAGGACAGAACTGAACGTACTGATGCGGCGAGGCTGAAAATTCATCTGTCATCAACATCATAATTAGTTTAACAATCTGACAAGGGAACCACGTCGAGTGGAAGTGACCTTTCCAGATGAGACCCATACTGCTTTGAAGGGTATTGAGCAGTGGTTCCAAATCTGCCTTCCAAATCTGCCAAGCGCCTCTGGACGCCGAGTTATGACCGTTCTTCGGAACGAAAAATGAATGCAGAATTTAGGTAAAATTGATTGTTACAATCTTTCCAGCGCTCAGATGAAACAATGTTAAGTATTACATATAAAATTAAATGTATCCATTGCACAAACAACTCTGATACTCGACACTGGACCATTTGAGCAAATTTGGGAGATTTTGCTTCAGTTTTGCGTTCCATTTTTTGACCTGAAAAACGAGCATAACTCGGCGCCCAGGCGCTTGGCAGATTTGGAAGGCAGATTAGGAATCACCGATCAAGGCTCTTCAAAGCAGTATGGGTTTCATCTGGAAAGGCCACTTCGACTCGACACGGTTCCCTTGTGAGATTTCGCCTCTTTGGAGCTATCTGGATATGTCCTTACCTCGCCTCACCAAGGATCGGCATATCTCGTAAGGAGACGACAAGTGCACGTTGCATGCAAGGGGTGAAGTGGAAAAGGCAAATTACATTGTTGGATATAAATCGTTAAGCGATTACTTAATCGAAGTTTTTTTCTAAGATGAAGAGCATATTTCTTAAATAAACCTGGTTTCACTGTCTTCTTTAATAGTACTGTTTATGGAATTATGGACGTATTATAATCAAAATGCGAACGCTACTAAGGTAACTCTATATTTACACCTTTCCAACTATCCGAAGGAATAGCGGTTGATGTGAAAGTAGTAAACAGAAAATTCACCAGTGATATAATTGGACTTATGGAAGTCTCTTGGGTGTGTTATTGTATCCGAGGTTTCATTCATTCAACACAAATTCTTAAAACTCTTCGACTAGAACGCACTGCAGACAGATTATATTTATAATCATCATTCGATCGCTTCAAGACGATCTATATTATTTTGTATGACCACTTTGGTTGAGAATGTTTCCCTTGACAGAAACTAGAAGAGCGAATAGCTGGTGTTGAATATTAAAGTGAGTTTATTGGGCATAAATGGATGAGTATCAAGCTTGTTCAAATCATTATTGAGCCCTTTATGTACCACATGTAAAAATGATGGAAAGTCTTTTGCAGGAGCTCGCTTGAAAACACATTGGCACAATTTCAAAATAAGGAGTACTCCAATTGGGAGCCGACCTCGTACATTTATAGGCGATTTATCCACGCAAAGACAGGGGCGTCATTGCGGACCCTGTCAGCGCCTCGCTAATCGAGTGCTCTTTCGTCCCTTTTGCCGTCCGCTCTCTCTCTCCCTTGCACAAACTATCTTGGTCGGACGCAACAGCGTCTAGTCCGTGCGTGCGATGAATGGCCTAAACACGTTGGTGGGTGGAGCATAGGGCATTCGAAAAGTCGTGACGACGGCGCAACGGCACGCGACATGCACGCACTTTTGACAGCTGCATTTTAAGCTTTCATCTCTACTTGAATGTTTTTTTGCTTACCTTTGATATATTTAGACCCTGGAAGTGACTGAACTGACCTTTGAGGTATCCTTTTATACGAATGCTTCATGCTCCTGCGGGCGCAAAGGCCGCAATCAAATGCGTTGTCATGATTTCAATAATGACATGTAAAAAAGCTTTACGGAAACTACGATTATGGAACATACGACTTGTGGTTCATCGTAAATTTTACGACTCCGATACATCACTTGTTCTTATCAGCAACATGCTTAGCACTCTTGGGTTAGGTAACCGGTGCAACTTTGACATGTTTTTGTGAACTTCGAAGAAAGGAAAAGACTTCAAAAAAAGACGGTCGACCGCCGGGGATCATCAGGGCATACAAAAAGCTGGAAAATGCGGCTTGTACAGATTCTCACTTTTGTTCAATATGTTCATGGTGAAGGCTGGTGGGAATACTTACAGATAGGTAGACAGCGTTAGATCCAGATATCTGAAGCTTCAGGGGTTGAAGCTTTCTTTTAAGCTGCGATCCCCTCACCGGAGGCGGGGGGGATGTTAGTGCATGCGGCCCCAAAAGCGGGGAATTTGCTCAGCAGCTGAAAACTTGAGCCGGGCAGCGACTCTCCATTTTCTGCTTTTCTGCTCACTTTTCAGACGAGGTGGCCTTTCCATATATCTCTTATACCACCAGGCGCGTCTTTGCAGGCTAATTTCAAATCTGCTTTCCTTTTGCAACAACTCTCCGAAGGAAGTCACGAGTGTTTGAAAAAAATATGAAATATTAGATCATTTCGAAAGTAATTCCGCCTTTTTAAGGGGGCGCCACATCTGAAGGAACAAAGTTTTTCAAGAGATCTTGATAGCTTCGATGCAGAATTTCATTCTCTAATGGAATAGCGTCGTTGCAGCACTATCCAAGCTTCTAGAAAATTCTCAAAATCTGCCTAGCCAAAATGATGGGAGGGAGGGGAGGGGGGGGGGGGGAATGATCGAGTGGATGTAGACAGGGGTCTATTTAGATGGTCCTGTATCAAAACCATGGAGGCGCGCACTACCTCAATTTTAGTGGGACACCTTCTTCAAGGAAGAAATCCGACCTTTCGCGACAGCCTACTTTATACTATTCAGTGGCTGCTGCACTGTTTTACGTGTAAGCACTATAAGCGTGGGGTTTGTTTTTAATGTTCAAGAATATTGTCTTTTACTTGCGATAAGCTATCATAGTTGTTGGCTTCAAAATTGAGTAATAGGCTAGCCAGACGTTGCTGTTCAAAAATAATTAATAATTCTGATTATAATTCAATAATTTGCAACACACTTGTAAACCACTCACTACACAATACAAAATAGTGGTGATATGTGGAGAAAGCTTATTCCAGTAAAACATCAGAAAAGAGCCATCCTAAAATAACTATGTCACCGGTATTGGGTGTGTGAACCAACTGGCACTGCATAGAGTCGTGGTCTACAATTATATCTATTAACAATCAATACTAATGCAGGCATTCCTACAGTAAAATTATGACTGATGCTTTTTTCCCAAAACTTCAACACTTATGATTGTAGTCGGAAGGGGGAGGGGTAAATTGGACCATCGCATGACTAACAAAAATCGAAGATGTCAACTGGATGTTTTGAAGGCGGCATGTGGAAAAGGAGAAAAGAACAAGACAATCTTCCTAGAAAAATTCATCGGGCGGACAACACGGAACACCGTGCCTAACGAAACTAGCTTTTTGTACTCTTCTGGAAAAAGAAATGCAGCAGTTTTTGGACACCATAAAAATGATGTGTTTTGCGTTTGGTTCTCTATCTGGGATCTCCCAGCAACATCAAGATTACCGAAAGCATGACCCTGATAAGTTGATTAGGGTGGGATGATAATAAGGGCTATTCCTTGAAAGCTGACTTCACTGCAAAGAAAACCGTCCTTAGTGTTTCCGCGTTCGATTATCTCATCGACTCATATTGAATGCTAAAAAAGGCTTTGTAGGTAAGTCTATGCTGTGTGACTCATTACTTGCTTCCAGTTTAGTTTTACTGATGAAGAGTATTTGCCAACAAACAAAAACTAGTGGGTTGTATCGAGTTGAGAAACAGCAAAATTTTGCATTTCTTCCTACTGCTCATTCACTCCTCACATTTTGTCCGAAATTCAATTCCTGACGTAGTTTCAAGGCAAAGAAAGAAGCGTATATCACTGATGCGACTGATTATGGAGCGGTTTATAAGTACGCTGTGGAACACGCTGTGCTCGCAAGCCAGTTGGTGAGCAACAGAAAAGAAGGAAAAAACAGCAAACCATTAGCTGAAGCTGCTTTCGGCTCTTGGGAATCGGCCACATTCCTGTGGTTCCTGCAATTCCTGCTATTTCTGTGATTCCTGCGGGTCCCGCAACAATGTGTATTGCGCAAATGTATACTGGAATTTGTAAAGCGCTTCGTAGTGCTGCACATCGAAGTCGAGGAATTACAGGAAATGCAGATACAAGAATCGCAGGAATCACCTCCTGGAATAGTATGGCCAGTCTCTTATTGTGTAGTTACTGGAAAAGACATGCATGACCGTTGCTTTATTCAAGAAATAGAGTGCTGGAACTCTATGACAAGAACATTGAATCAAATTATCTCAACCTCAGTTTTATATTCATGCCCAGCTCTTTCCACCATTTCCTTCGCAATCTTCAAGACCTCGAACTCCTTGAATGAATCACTCATTCGCCTTATTCCGATCATATCAATATGAATCCAGCAAGCTAACCTTTTTGTACTTAGCGGCAAGCCTTTTCTGTTTTTCCTCTATATTTTTCCAAAGCTGATCGTCGTTCCACGTTGCAAGATATTTTTCATACAAATCTGGCAGCCTTGCCAGCAGTTCTCTGGTCTGCATAACCATACTTGCCCTTTTATTGATGAACTCGTTCCACTGCTTCTAAATTATATCAAACCTAAGTTCATCATATTCCAAAGGCATCGTCTCAGCAAAGTTGAAGGGGGGGGGGAATTCTAAATGGATGCAATAGCAAGCCCTTATATATGTGTTAAACGTCTTGCTACGAAAATGTTTACGAAGCGAAAAAGTATTATTCTTGCGGACCTAACGCTATGCTTATTATCGTGAATGGCATGCAATGCTAAGCTTGCGAATACCGGCTTCAAAGCATCTCAAATGTACGAAGTCCACTTACCATCATGAATAGAATTTCTGAAACTCGACTTTAAAGCCAGCATTCAACACTTGCAGCGGACAGATCCGCATCTGATTTGGAGAGATTATTTCGTTTTAGATCTCAAATCACGAGTTTAGCTCAGTTGGCAGTCCTCCCGCTAATGTCCCTCAATATCTCAGCGCTCACAACGTTGAGAGGCTCTCTGGGCTCTTACGTTCCCTTACCTCCACACCGTACTTCTTTGCCCATTCGTTTCTCGCCTCTTTTCGATCTCCTTCAGTTCCTTCATTGTTCATTTGTATCTTTAAATATTCTCGCTTGGCTTCTTCTGGTAGATTCTTGAGCACCTCATGTAAGTCGATGCTTGCCCACACTCTAGGAAAGATATCGCCTGGTCTCCCTGAGACAATACACAGCATTGCTGCAAAGACAGCTAGAACAGTGATTCGTTGCATTCTGAAAAAATCATACACTAATCCCGCAGCTCGAAAGAAAGCAAAAAAGAATAAGAAGACTGCACTGGCTCGGACAATCAGAGCCTTTTATTCAGAATTTTACGCCAATATCCTTCTCCGAGGAATGACAATGATATGAGCGAGAGAACCATAGCCATAACTTATGTGAAAGTTCAGAATACAGCCTTTTCATGTGTAGTCAAATCATTCGAAAAGCCTTTGCCAGAGGCACAATAAGATGTCTTAGCGGATTTGTAGTTGTTTGATTTTGAATTGCAAGTCAACAGCTGTAAATACGAATAACGAACTTCGTCAATAACTTATATTATGAGTAAATTTCCTTACATTCTCTAAAGCATGGTGCCGCATTTCGCTGGAAAAGCATAGCTTTTGACTACTTGGACCTATTGGGTTGTTAAAAAAGTCTTGTTACACTTAAATTCTTACGGTGCTAAGTCATGCACCTCATATTTTTTACCGGGCTATAAGGTACTATTCGATAGAGCGAAGCAAGCTTTACAAAAGGGTATGCAAGTGTTCGCACCAGCTTTGACCCACCATAAGTTTACAACCAGAATCTGAGTCGTACTAAAAGCTCAAAGATCGCGAAAAATTCATATTCTTATTCAAAAAAATCCTCCGCATCTCCAACTTGTTCACGCTGATTGCAAACCACATCAGACACTCGTATGTACCGTTGCTGTATTTTTTATCACCTAAAAATTGAGAAAACGAAAATTTTTTTGTTTGTACAAAAACGGAGATATGCTGTTTTATTCATGTAGCTGTATACTACAAGCTCTTAGAAGTACAACCGTAGATTTGCAGCTTTCCAGAAGTCCTAGTTTTTGAAAATTACCTGACTCAGCATTGAACATCCGAGTGAAAAAGCTAAATCCGGTATTCATCGTAAACTAGGGCTTCTGGAAAGCTGAAAATTTACGGTTTTACTTCTAAGAGCTTGTAGTATACAGCTGCATGAATAAAACAGCATAGCTCCGCCTTTGTAGAAACAAAATTTTTTTCGTTTTCTCAATTTTTAGGTGATAAAAAAGTACAGCAACGGTACATACGAGTGTCTGATGTGGTTTGTAGTCTGCGTGAACAAGTTGGAGATGCAGAGAAATTTTTTATACGACAATATGGATTTTTCCTAATTTTTTTGAGTTCAGTGCGACTCACATTCCAGATGCGAACTTACGGTGGATCGGAGCTGGTACGAATTTTTGCACACTATCTTGTAGTGCTTGGTTTGCTCTATCGAATAGTACCCTGGAGCCCTATTAAAATTCATGAAATTCATTATCGTCGTAAAAATAAAAGTGTAACAAGACTTATGTAACAACCACAACCTAATTTTCTATGCACTGCCTGTCGTGACCTCATCTTAACAAATGCCTTTCAAGAAGTACGCGTTCTCCCTCTGTGAGTTATAAAATCACTAGGTACCTGCAAAATCTATGGACATTCGCTGGCCATTTCTTAGATCCGCGGTTTGTGTTTTTTCGGCATTTTCTGTAACCTCAAAACTTTTGTTCCTACCAAACTTTTCACTATCGTTTGCAAAGTTGAGCTCTCACACAAAGCAAATGGAATGATTCACTAGGGCTGAAAAGGTGCCCCTCTATTATGTAGGTCGTCCCCAAATTCGCTCGCACCATTCTAGAATTTATTCTAGAAATTCATTCCTTATTTTTTGAAGGATTTGCATACAGTTAGATGTTTTAAAAAAGGAAATCGTGCGTTTCACAAGGACATCTGAATAGCCTTCCATTACGCATGTAATGCAGAGATTTAAGCTATAGAAGAAAATCACTCAAACTTCGATTTTTCTATGTAGAGTCGCTAGAAATCTGAGACTTGCTCTAAAAACGTAGCAGTTGGTATTATAGGTTTTATGGCGTGCTACCTTATTTTTTGATTGAGCTTTTCCATAAAAGTTGTTTTTTTTTTGAACAAGCAATACAAGTCTGACAAATTTGACTTTCTGACAAGTCTGACTTTTTAAAGATTTTTCCAAAAATCATAACTTCGAGTTTTTAGCTTATGTTTCAGATCTTCAGCACTCTATAGAAAAATCGAAACTTTAGTGGTTTTCTTCTACAGCTTATACTCCTCAATTGGGCGTAAAAGCCCTTCTGTCACGCACTGTGTGCGTATTAGAAGGTCTTTCGGACGCTATTCAAAGCGTACTCTGCCTTCTGGAATCAACTGTGTGCAACCTTAGGAAGAATAAGAAGTTGAATAATTGAAAATCGTACGAATGAACTTTCCGAACGACTGATAGAAGTGCACATTTTTAGTCCTAAATAATAATTTGTTCCCTTACAAGTGTACTGATCTTCAGAATAAGCATATGTAATTCTTGCACGAAAACATATACGGAATCCGACTGGAGTTTGGTGAAAACAGCAACCTAACATTCATACATGAAGGGACTAAACCTGTGTCAGATGAGAATGCAGTGTTGCAATTTCCAATATTCGAGATATAATGAAAGTACGTTAACAAAAACCCTCAATATTTTTACATTCAACATTTGAAAAAATCGAATATTGTTCAATGTACTGTACAAAATCTACCCTTTTTCGCTTCATGATTGGCTACAAACATTTACAGCATTCCTTGCACTTTGACCGTTACAGATGAAGGATGTCCTGCTTGGGACCGTAATGAAAGCTTTGAGCACATTGGGCTTCCTTAAAAATAGACTACATTTTATCCTTCTAAATATGTCTGCGATGATTTTACAAAATAGTGAAAAACTCTGGTAATTTTGTATTTTTTTTTGTTTTCGTCTTTTTCTCGAGTCAATCCATTTTAAATGAAAAAAGGTCTTCCTATTTTGATACACGAACAAACATGAATTGCACTCTCCGGCTGCTTTCATATTAAACTTACAGCTGTGCTGCAAGTTATCCGGAAAGTTCCGGCAAAGTTGCAGCATAGCGCTCAAATTGTGTCGGAAGTGCCTGGGATGTGCTGCACGCGCTGCACCGCGCGGATCAGTTGCAACTATGGTATTGGACTGTGGAGAAGAGACATCCTCTACGCTGTTCCAGCGTTTGCGTTGCCCTTTCCTCGGCTATTCTTGCACGATTGCTTTTTAGCCGTTCCTCGTGCTGCTGGAAGACTCAGCCTCTCTTTAATCCCTAATCTTTTTGGCCTTGGGATCAACTCTTCCAATGGATTAAAGCTTTCCGGCGCTCGAATTAGGCCTCTCGGTACTCGAGTAATGCCTGTTGGCTTCTCGGTACTCAAGGTAGAGCTTGTGGGCTTCCCGGTACCAAAGGTGGAGCTTGTGGACTTCCCGGTACTCGAGTGGAGCTTTTGGGCTTCTCGGTGTTCGAGGTAGAGCTTGTGGTTTCCCGGTACTCGAAGTGGAGTTTATAGGTTTCTCGACACTCAAGGGAGAAAGAACCTTTAGGCTTAATCTCTGGGTCCTCAATCATTGGTCCTTTATCTGGTCCTTAGATCTTCGTTCTCGCTTGGTACTCAGAGCTCTCGATGGTCCAAACCGCCGAGTAGCAGAGATTGAGTGACTGACGATGCCGAGATTGGATACTCTATATACCCTTGGATAGGTGCTGTGATTAACCGCATCAACTCGGAAGGGGCTGATAAATTTTTTTGTGGAAAGTCTATGCTTAACCACATAATTTAGATCGTCTCTGCCCTATCGGTTGCGCCTGTCGAGGATAACCATCAGTGTTGAAAATTGAACCACCCCGTCATCCGGAAGCGCACGGATATATCAACACTCAGTGAAACCGGAATTTTCATTGAGAAAAAAAAATCAAAAATGCTTGTATCTCGTCCACAGACATCACGGGAGCTTGGATCAACACACTACGACCATGCAGATTTCAAATGTCTTCCTTCTGGGATCAATGCCTCTTACGGACCAGACAAGCCATCTACAGTACATCTACGTTAAGTAGTTCGTTATAGAAACGCTTGCAGCTGGACCGATTTAGCTGAAACTCTGCACACATATGTATTCAACCCCGATGGATGTTTAGGGCTACTTTTTGCGGCGAATCGCTGGGCCATTCTATTGATTTATTCTTTTCTGACGTAAGAACGAGTTCTCAGCATCCGTTAACAAGTCATTATCATGATTTCGTGTAAACAATAGCAGTAGAGTTCATTCGATTTTCGCGGTAGGAAGCATGCGGGGATTCAAGACGAGCGTACTGCGCGCGAGTTACTTTGATGCAGAGACCCTTTGCAGCGCAGGGTAATGGTTAGGTGGGAATGGGAGGCCCGGGAGGGGGGGGGGGGGCTGGAGCAAGGATCAGCTGAAGATGTGACCCCGGCTAGAGCGGGAAAACCAGCTAGACTCAGGATGGTAATCATTTCAGCAAAATTCAAGCCTTGACACATGGGTGTCAAGCGGTCTCTCGCGGTAGACAGTGCCTTACAAACCAGTGTGTCACAGTCGCCAGGTGTTATAAAACGTATAAGTTAACTGCTAACGGTCAATTTTCCGGTGCTACCCAAATATTTTTTTCCTTTCTTGTTTCATGACACCATCATGATTTCCTCCCATTTAATACAGAAAACCCCTAGAACAAGGCAGTGTACTTCTTCTTTTTCATCACTACGTATGAAGCGAGTCATGTGCATCCAAATTATTTTGAGAAGCCTTCGTTTCGTAATTAGCGCACTCACCACCCTTACCGAATTTTAATCCCCAGATGACAGAAGCAATTGTTTGATGAAGGTGAGAATGAGGAAATAAAGATTACTTTATTTGAAACAACATATCTAACCAAGTACCAAGTACCAGTATTTTGATGCAAAGCTTTGGGCTCCCATATCAAGCACAATGATGCCTGAAGAATGCTGGACATGGTGCGCTCCAAACCCAAGGTGGCAATTTATTTAGGTGAAAAACAGAAAAAAAACAGAAAAAACAGCAACCGTAAAATGAAGCTGCGCTCAGCTTTTCTTGTATGGTTGCTCTAAAAAAAACAAATGTAATCAAAACTTTATTTGGGATTAGAGTGCTTGGAATTCTATCATAATGGTGACAAAACAAGCACTGAATGTCAATTCGTTCCAATCTTATCTCAATCTTATGCTCTCTTACCACTACTTCTTCGCGCATAATCAAAAACTCCTTGAATGAAATTCAATCGATTCATTTTTTCCATATTAAGATAACTCAGCCAGCTAACCTTCTTGTACTTAGCGGCAAGCCTCTTCTGTTTTTTCTCTATATTCTCCCAGTTCGTCGCCTTTCCAGGTGTCACGATACAAATGCAGTTCTGGCAGCCTTGCCAGCAGTTCAGTAGTTTGACTGAACTGTTGGCACTGACCATATTTGCTCTTTTTTTGATCAAATCGTTCCATTGGTTTTAAATTTCATCGAACTTTGGCAAAAAGTACGATAGGCACCGCACGCCAAATAGAGGAATTTCAAAGGGTGCAATAAGGTCTCTAACCAATTAATTACCCCATCACTACAAAAATGTACTTTGAAAAGCGCTTTGCTCATCACTGTGAGTGGTCAATGCTAGACGAAAGGGCATTTAGAGCATTCATTCAAGATATAGAAAATGAATTATCATCACGAGATTTAGAGTTTTTGAAACATTTTTCAAAGCCAGCGTCCAGAACACTGAAATAGGCGGATCCGCATCTAACTTTAGGACCAATTTTTTCGCTTTGGGATTTATCTCCTCACAACTTGGCATTGAGTCTGTTGCGGGTCCGGGTAACGTTCCACTTCAAAGTCTCATCAATCAAAGCTCTGCCCAAAGAGCGCTTGAGTGCTTAGGTTCATTCACCTCAACACCGTACTTTCTTGCCCATTCCTTTTTGCGTCCCTTCGCTCTGCTAGTGCCTCTCGTGTTGCGGATTATCTTTTTTCATTCCTGCCCGGCTTCCTCTGTCCCTCGAGCACCTTGTGTAGGTCGATGCTCTCCCTATGCAAATATCCTTTGCGCCTCGGGGTGTTAACGGTGTGAGCGAGAGAACAATGGCTATAACTTATGTAAAAGTAATGTACAGCATTTCCATATGTCTTCGCCAAAAAATTTGGGAAAGTCTCTACTATTAGCACACAGAACGATTAACCTGGCAGCTCACAGCTCTCAAGTGATAGCACATCAGCCGCTGCACTGACGTTACTGGCGATTTCGCCAATATAAACTAGCAAGGAAAAATACAACTATATAAGGTTGTTCCGAAAGTTCTGTGCGATTTGCAGATTTTCTGATTAAAAATGTTATAGCTCTCTTCAAAATCAACCTTTTTGCACAAATTAAATATCTTTTGGATTGAGCGATGCTACATCTGACATAAACACAGTATGCAAGAAAGCAAGCGAGAGAACAGAGAAAATTTGAAGAATTTTGCAGTGTTTCCTTTAAAACCAGCCACTTTGTCGTACAAATGCTTCCATGTAAGGATACGCGGACACGCGGACATATTTGGCTGCCACCATTGAGTAGCCTATACTTCAGAGAATCTTTTAAGGCTAGAAAGAATTCGAGCTATCTTTGCTGCTCAGAAATTTTTACGAGCAAATCAAAATATATATTGCTTGAGCCCTCCTCCGCGCGCTCAAAAAGGGGTCGACTTCTTTTTCCCTTGCTGTCACGAACGAACGCTTGCCCTCGCTTTACTCTATCGTATGCATAATGATGCACCACCGCTTGCTATAAGTAGATTGTTGTTACCTAACTGAGTTTGTTCTTCCACCTTAAAAATTCAAAAAGTAAGACGTTCGTTTTGTTGGGGGTAAAGTGTGCGTATGTTAGCCCATTATATCCTAATCCATTATAAATTATTGTTTGATTTTGCGAATACTGCGGGAATTTTCTCTAAAGAAATTCTTTTTGAGCATGACTGCATTTTGGCAACTTGTCTTTGGGGCTTAGACTTACACACTGGGAAGTTGTTTTGTAAAGCGTTAGTAAGCACTACCAAGAGCACAAAAAGAGCATTCAGATGATATTCATATTTCTGCAACAAGTAAAAAACTCTGATAGATTAGCTGCGTTGAAACAAGGCAGCTAGAAATTGGACAGAAGTTTCGGAACAACTTATATAACTAAAACAACTACAATTATACAAAATACATCGACGACTGCTATAATGTCACATCAACGCAGTCCGAGATGGACGAATGTTCCAAAATACTGAACGACAATTGCAGTACATCAGTTTAACGAGAGGGAAAGCAAGGAACGGTTAGCTGGCCTTCTTGAACACGCAGCTGATGCTGGTATGGCGCATTGAGCATTAAGTGGTACCGAAAGGAGAGTAGTAAAAATATCATATTACACGCGCAGTCAGCACATCCGGCCGCTGTTAATCGTGCCGTCACTCGAAATATGTTCAAAACGGCAACATCTGCAGCGGTAAAAGTGAAAGACTAGAATCACTGAAAGTGGCAACCGAAATCATAATATTGAACGGCTATGGGGCACGATCCAGACGAACAAGAAGAATACCAGCACAAGTCAGCAAGCAGAGCTTACCTAAAATGCCTCTGTGCTTGCCCTTTATCTCTGAGAGGGTTACTATCGTTATAAAGCAAAGCCTTAAAAAAGCGCAGCTCGATGATGATGTTATTCTGGTCAGTATTCCGCGTGATAACATCAAAAAACAGCTAATCCGCAACGAGCTTTATGATACGACTTGTATCTCGCGAGACTGCGTACGCCCACATTGAAATTTCTGAGACTGTGCGAAATCCGGTGTCGTTTACCAATTAGAATGTATGAAATGCTCGGCCATTTATATCGGTGAGACTGGTTGCCGCTGGGTGTACGTGTAAGCGAACACTTAGCTAGCAAGAAACGGCAAAGTTCAATGAGTCCGTTAGGGTTGTTTCATTTCATACTGCCGCACTGACTGCAGCAGGCTGCAGTCTGCTGCGGTCAGTGCAGTGCAGCTGACCGCACTGACCGTAACGGCCGCGCAGATCGCTGCATCCTTTCGTAAAAAGAAAAAACAGTCAAAACACCGTGATTTACGCCTAGGAAGTTCATAGGTCCTAACTTACTGTTCTCAATCAAATTTTAGCGATTGTTTGTTTTGGTATGCTCATATTTGTTTTGATTCCTCCTGTTATTGCGTATACCTGTTTTACTCTCGCTCGAATTGTCTTTTGGGGCTAGACATATATGTTTTGATTGTTTGGGCTACAACTATTTATGCTCTCCACCTTTACGGAAGGATGCAGCCATCTGTGCGGCCGTTGCGGTCAGTGCGGTCAGATGCAGTCAGCTGCGGTCTGCTGCGTCTGCTGCGGTCAGTGCGGCAGTCTGACAATCCTTAGGAAAGCGAAAAAAAATCGAAAAGAAGAGTATAACGGTGTGGATTATGACATAAAGTGCAAAATCATAGCTTACGAGCCACAAATATCAGCGCGAAAAGCATTAGGGCCATCCTTCATTCTTGCTCGTGAACCAAAACTCAATGGCAAAAATGAAAAGTTATCCGTTACAAATGATCTGATGCCGTATCGCCTTTCTAATCTATAGATTGTCTGCACATATATAAGCAGTCTCGTAATATATACGCTGCTCATTTTCAACTCTCAGTCAATCGCGCAAGTTCTCAACAGTCACACTGCTACTGCACGCCAAGTCAGAAGCACGGAACACGTTCTAAGACTGTACGATCGCGTGACGTTCACCTGATATCCACTCCAACGACATGAAAGATCTTGAACTCACTAGGTTCGGATATGCTGCATGCACCATGCTCGCGTACGGCTCAGTATTTCGTCTCAGGGTAGAGGAACGAAGGCCGCCAGTTTGAGCCGCCTTTTGCAGCCAACTGGTCCTTTTGCAATGTTGTTGCATGTCGTTCCAGATTTAGTAGTCCGATTAGGCGGCCCAAACTAGCGGCTTCGTTCCCCTACTCTTCGACTCACAAGTTTTGCGTGTGTGCTCCACGCAACGCTGTAAGCACGATGCAAGTCGTCCGTTAATACGATGCTGGGTTCAACTTTGAAGGCGAAATTCTCAGCCTAGAGTGGTCATCTACGCTGCCCCTTAGGCAGTGTCTTATCATTTAGACTCAATCGTTTTCCACGTGAGGCCACATGTGTCCAAATTTGCCTGGACGTTGCCTTTAAGGGCAGCAGGTCGGCAGAACGAGACCCGTGGCAAAACAAGGTCACAGGGTAGGAGCCCCCATATGGAACCTATCGGCCAAAGTTCGATCTTTCTCTGCCACTTCTAACCCCCGAAATTTCAAAGCGAAAGCAGCGCTCATCTCCGGTCCTCTGCGAACCCGCCCACCCCATGGACGAGTGAACTCAAAGCCCGTCATGGCGAAGACGCAGAGTCGTTGCAGGACCTCATGCTTATAGCATTGCGGCTGGCGCTCTGACCGCGGAAATCACTCGTCCATGGGGTGGGCGCGGAGAGGACAGGAGATGAACGCTGCTTTCGCTTTGAAATTTCGGGGGTTAGAAGTGGCAGAGAAAGATCGAACTTTGGCCGATAGGTTCCATATGGGGGCTCCTACCCTGTGACCTTGTTTTGTCACGGGTTTCATTATGCCGATCTACTGCCTTTAATATCTTCAGAGCATAACCCTCACGTCTTCATTCATTGCGGAAGCTTTTCCACGTGAGATCAGTAAATTCACGCGCGCAAAACTTTTCGCAAAAGAACAAATGCATATTAAAATCAGTTTTTGGACATACTATGACATGGTAGCCATAAGAAGGATTGCTATCAGCTACAACTTAGTACATAAATATTCTCAAATGCCCAGCTAGAACCTTAGCAAATCGACCATTTACGCAAATATCTTTTTTGGCGCCGTTGCCTTAAATTGTTAGACTTTTGATCACTGTTTGGGCTGAAGTTCATGCTTTACATAATCATTCGTCAGACGTATCCATGGTTTTGCAAAAAGTGGCACTAGGGCAATTCTGCTGGGGAGAAACCAGATGGATCCGTTTGACTTACACTTTTTAAGAGAACTACTCAACGGAATTGCTCGTACTATTGCACAGTGGACTTTCATGCTAGAAGCATGGGCTGTGCAAAATTTGGGCTTTGAAGGTTGGCTGGAACATGCTCTACGAATTCCCTAACAGACACACAGACATACAAAAACACGTAAACATCCTTAGCCCGTTATTATAAGTTTTGATGAGTTGGTTTCAGAGATTCGGCAGTTGGAAGCTTCACATTCTCATTCTTTTGAAATTGCTTTCAAGAATGGCGTCATGAAATGTTGTTTTGCTCTCCTCGTGAGTTTTGCCTATTTCTACTACTAGCCTTATCCTCGATGACCTCATCCGTTAACAACGTTATATTTAGAGGAATCTAACACGAAAATCGAATAGGCTCACATCTTATGGCCGCATCTGTTTACTCAAAGCGAATGTTAGTTTTGAATATGAAATTATGGTGAAAGATAAACGGATTTATTTCAAGCTACTACACGCATGCAGCCACCATGCTCTTGTGCATATCATTAACCATCACGGCTAAGGATTTTTGCATATAACGTTCGAATAAAAAAACAGCTATCATATTTGCCCATAAAGTTTTATTTTTCCTTCCATGCTTTTTGGATCTTGCTGTCACGTGGCAAGTATTGATCCATCTCAAAATGTAATTATTAATGCTCCTGCTCAGTGCTATTGTTGCAGGATAGGGATGTGTAGGGTTTTTTCTTCGAAAGTGTTTAAGGAATTAGTCATCGACATCCATAAGGTGTGAGTATCGACGGGGAAAAACTTTGCAGGTATAGATGGTGTAAAACACTTACAGAGCGAAAACGGAAGAAACTGGAGTGGACTGACGAATAAAGCGTACCGAGTCGCACTGCGTTCAGCAAGGAGACGTAATTATGGTCTCTTCTTGACACCCACAACATACCTGCTTTCTGAATCAGCGAAAGATTTTGTGAAAGAGGTTACTGATCCCTATCCCTACGGGTGTTGACTTGTCTACGAAGAGGAGTAGTGCACCACTGCGGCAGAGAGTGTTTTGAAAAGCAATCATAAGGAAAGCTACCAGTGGCGGTCCCAGGATTTCAGACCGGGGAGGGGGTGGGGGAGCGACAAAAATTTTTTTTCGAATGAAGGTGCTTGGCGTTAGCCACGCACTCCGAAAAAAGTTTTGGGGTGCTTCTCAAATTTTTTGCGGGTCCCTAACCCAACTGGAAGAAGGGGGCGTAGCGTCAGCCACGCCCTCGAAAAAATTTTTTTACAAGGCTAATTTGAATTTTTAAAAAACTTTAAAAAATATTTTAATTGTTTGCAAAAACAAACAAGTCACTTGCGCATTTTTATAACCTACGTAAGTAATTTTCAAAAACTTCGCGACCCATTCTCGGGGGGGGGGGGGCCCCCCCTTCGGTCCGCCATTGAAAGCTACTGATATTCGGCATGAAAGATTATTTCTACGTAGAACAAGAAAGTCTACAAAAAATGGAAAAGCATTGAGTACCGACAGGACTCGTACCCGACACCTTATGGCTGAGACCCAACTGCTCTCCCATCTGCACTATCATCTGTCAAAAATGATGTAACTACTTGTATTCGATTGACTGTATACAGGAAGAAGCCTGTAAGTTTACGAGTCCGTAATTTCTTTCACAAAAACGTTTCGCAGATTTGAAAAGCAATTTTAATGTTACCAGTGTTCCGAAAGGACTTTGATAATGTACATCCCTTTGTCGAACCTTAGGCGACTCGGTATCTATCCTTTATGAGAACTATAAACAGTAAAGGAGAAGAATTTACGATACAGCTATACTGATGAATTTGGAGCAAGTGCATTGCTTCTTGTGGATAAACGAGCAGGTGTATGAGAATCACCGCAGAACTGATAAGGCAAAGGTTGCTGGAATCACAAACAATCATACAATGAAAAGGCAATAGGCTCCTCAAAATATGAAAATAGAACGGAAGAGGCGCTGCTGAGCACAAGAATGGCCCACAGGGTTTGTTGCAATATCGTAAAAGTGACTCAATTTTTCAAACCTCTCTGAGGATCTTTGAAATTTCACGAAAAAAAAAGGATGGGATTTTTTGAGCTGAGATCAATCCAAAGCACGTCACAATTCAGGTTCTTCTTGTCACCACGATATTGATCCCCTTCTCTTTCAGTGGATAGAATGATTCCACTGTGCAGCTTTTTCCGTATGCAAATACAATGAAAGCTGGAGACATTTTTATTTGATATTTTGATTCTGGTACGCCCTCTTATCCTAAAGAATTCTTTATGCCGTGTAAGTTGTTGTAATGACGAACTTTTTTTTCCTGAGTTTCGGCTACACGCCGTTTTCTGAGGCTATAAGGGAGTTTTTTTAGATACGTCGTTGGCTGCCTACACCCCTGTCTATACACACAAGCTGAAGAAGAGTAATCTGGAATTTACTTGCCGACTGTGGCACTAATTTGCAGAAATCAGTTCTGTCTTATACTTACGTCAGAGCATTTCGGACTAAATACATGCGCTGAAGTGAGCATGGAAGATGCGAAAATCTAGTCACGTTTAAAAGGCTTTTCAACGTTTGTGACATGCAATGCGCTTCGCTACAGAGTCGTGCATTTCCTTTAACCCTATCAGAGCTAAATTCGAGCTAGCGAGTCATCAATGCATATTATGGTTCGCAACTTCTTTATGTCTAATGCTCAAGATAAGCATTAGATAAGTTGAAGATGACCCTCAAAATACTGAAAACGTTGGGGCTTTGCTACTGGAACTTTTATGTCTGATAGAAGCTCATCTTTACATTTCCAATCTTTTGCTTCGCTTTTTGTTCTTCAATAGCAATAGCAAGGTATTAAACGCAGATGATTATTCGCAAAGCACAAGGTAGCAACAAAGTTTCCAGACATTGACTTTAACTGAACTTTTGCTTTCATGTGAGCATCGTCACGTGAGGTACCCCTTCACATTAAAGGATGACCTAAGACGAGACCAAGCATGAGCGCATCAGTAAAAGAAATGGGAGCTAAAATAGATTGCGAAAAATAGATTCTGCCTAAACTCAGATCTCCACCTTCCTTGGCGCTGCAAGTGTCCTTTAAAAACAAAGGCTCTGGAAAATTGCAACTGCTCGCTTTCTGTTCTTCCTCGGCCTTCTAGATGCGTTTAGACCAGAGCTGTGTCTGAAGATTCAAAAAAGCTTCTTATGGCGTTCTCCGGCCCTGGAGATTACGAAGCGGAGATTCCCGCAGCCGAGTCGCGAGTAGCTGGCTGGGCCAATCAGCCAATTGCCGCCAGAATGGGTGGTGTTACAGTCTCCTGAAGCCAATCACTGTTTTGGCGAGATTCTCTGCTCCGCCTTCTTCAGCAATCTCGAAAGCCGGAGAACGCCATAAAGTGCACCTTTGGCTTTGCAAGCACAGCTCTGGTCTAACAAATCCAGAAGGACAGAAAGCGCAGCTGCAATTTTCCCGAGCCACTGCCTTCATGTGCTCATACACAGGATCCCGAAGGTAAGTATAGTTCATTTATAAAATCGTGACGACGGATTTGACTGCGGACTTTGCGCCCATAGGAGCATAAAACGCTCATACAAAAAGGCATCACCTCAACGTTTAGCTCAGCCACTTCCAGTGCCTAAATATTATCATACATATGCAAAAAACCACTCGACTACAGATGAAAACCAAGAAAATGCAATTTCAGGAAGTGGTGTGCATGTCGCGCGCGGTCGCACCATCGTCACGATTTTTCAAATGCCCTATACACACTTTTCAGTCGTTAATAACTCTCTTCCCACAAAGCATTTGGCTTAGCTTTGAGTGTATTAGGTAGAGCAGGCTTTAACTTAGAATCAGAGTGTGGAAAGAATCATCTCGCGCTCCTTCATTGCTGCAGGATCACGGTGGAAATTTCAGAGAGGTTTTGAATTATCAGTGGGCGTATATTGCCCTAGAATAAGAACTTAGCGAAGAAAATTCTATCATCAGCTAAAGTCTCTGATTATGAATGCGAAAATCACATTCTACCAAAAGGCCTTCTTCACAAATTAAGGTAGGTCAAGCGAGGATAGCAACTCATTTTCAAGTGTTCTTTAAAAATGTGACTAAACCATTCACGCTCAAAAACTCGTAAAAAAGTTGTGTAATGAAAGTGAGAGTTTGCGAACACCTCCCACAGCTTTCCAGATTTGGAGCTTTTCCTCCAAACGGTTATTTCATTATGGCGCTGTGTGCTGGAATCCTACAATAATCATACAGTAATGGAGGAAAATGGTTGACTCGCTCCATACTATGAATTTAAGATGAAGTTTACTGTAATGAATGGTACTTGAAGCTTAACAAAAGACTTGTGGAAAGAGAGTTAACAACGATCAAAAGTGTGTGCTTGGTTTTGAGATACCCTGTATATTGAATTCATGTATACATATGTACGCACTCAGCATAGTAGTAATGCCTACGGCTGTGTTATACTGACCAAAATCCGGGAACAACACAGCGCTCAAATTGGGCGCTACGTTGAAACCGTTCCTGGACTTCGGGATCGGTATGAACGCAGTCTAAAGAAGAAGGCGAAGCGAAATAAATGAAGAAGACGCCTCGATTAGCCCATAGCTCACGTGCTCAAACTGGACAGACACTCGATTTCTGTCAAACTCATTTACGTTGGGTGGCAGCGCTATATCGCGTTCTAGTGCACCAGAAAATCCACGTAGGAACACGCGAAGATGACGAGAACATGCGCTTTCCAAAACTTTACGAATTGAGCTTTGAACGAATGGAACAGGTCTCGCCACGGTAAAGATGCAGAATCGCTGCAAGACGCTACGTAAGTGTGGCGGCATGTGTACTCTCCCGCAAAACAGCCTCAATGCTTAATTACCCGACCTGTTGACGTATTTCTTGTTTATGGTCAAACTTTATGCCTCGCACTTGCACGGTGTGTGTCCGAAGGGGGCCAACTTTTGTATGGCACTGAAATTCCAAAGCCACCTTGTCCGAATACTGCCTTCAAAGGCAGTGTCCCAGCGGGTGAATATGTGGAATCTAGCTTCATCGAAACTGAATGCCCTTGGACACGCCATTGCACAAGTGCGCAGTCATAACCTTGGACTAAGTTGGAACCTTGGAGTAAGTTGGCCAGCCCAGCTGAGAAGCCTCGCACCTGCGGAGTCCATTTCGCGCTGGAGTGCGCATGTCGTTGCAGTCAAGATGATAGGTCCTACAGCGTTTCTGCGTCTGTGCGTGGCGGAAGCTGCCTCGTCCGTATGAAAATTGAAGGGCTTTGAAAAACGCTACTTACTGCCATGTCTTCACTCTTTTTGAGAGGACTTTTGGATTCAATGTAGCGGACAAGCCCAGGCAAGCGATAAAGTTACAAAGTGAATTTTTGCCCAAGCAATGTCTCCAAGTACAGAGAATCATTTCATATGACTAGTGAACCAGTAATCTAAAGGTGACATTTGGAAGAGCGTTCGCTTCGCGACCACCACGCGGTTTCCCGCTATCTGTAGATTTTTGAATTGAGTTAACGATTCGTATATTAGATCAAGTGTGCACCACTGTACACAATGTCCATCTCTGGCATCCTCATCTGGGTTCGCAGTCCCAAAATGCGAGAGAATGACTAATTGACTAATGACCTAACTATTGCTTACATTACTCTGAGGTGATTACTACCTAAAAAGAGAGAAAGCATCAAAAACACACCGAAAACATTTATCTGTAGTGTTGCCTGCTCTACGAAGCCAGGATGGGAGAAACAATATGTGCAATGGGATCCCTGATTATATGAAATGATGCGAGTGTTCATACTACGCACGTACGGTAGTAAGCTGCGTAAATTCGCTTTTGCTTTTGTGCTCTGTGAGGATTTCTTGGAGATCATCTCTTTCTTCCCCTGGGGCCGTGCCCAAATTTACCAGGGGCACAAAACATTTGAATATGGTGAAACCCGGGATGAGAGCCAAGAGTCGCTTTGAACTTTCGCATTCAGTTCTTTCTTTGGATCCGGAGATCGGAAGCAAGGTGGTTTTGAGTTTGTGATTTCAACTTAACTAACTTGAGATGCTTTAGAAGAGGATGGATCACTGTGAATCTTCCCAAACTCAAAATAGATTAGATCTTTTAGGCGTTTGTAAACATTGGTGAAGTTTCTAGGAATATAAACAGAAATTTTGTGCTAAGGTTCGTTGCACTCTACATCTTTCATTATTCTCAATCAAATTTCGTCAAATTGCTACTTTGGCCTAAGCTATGTCACGGCATTACTCGTGCAAGAATGCAAGGGTGGCAGTAATTTGCTCGAAAACACCTTCTTAACTAAGTTTTCCTAAGACATAGTAAGTAGGGGCTTCAAGTCATCTTTGCAATGAAGCCAAGTAACCAACTGGATCCAAAAGGATACTTCTGCAAAGGACTGTCAATGGGGAGATTGAACCTCAATCCTCATACTTGTCCACAATCATTGCATTTCACCAAATTTGCAGCTCCGTGTGCTGTACAAACTGCATTCTCCAGCCTTTTGTATGATGCCCTGATGCGGCCAAACGTCTTTTCTTCAAAGTCTTTCTTCCTTCGAAGTGTCCACACAAGTTGCAACGATCGTCTAAATCAACAGTGCTTAGCATGTTGCTGATAACAACTGGTGATGTACTGCATGAAATTTCCGATCAACCACAAGTCGAAAGTTGAGGTTTATCGAGAAAATCGATATCCCAGAAACTCATTTGTTCAGCAGCATGCTCAGCACTGTTGGGTTGGATAATCAGTACAACTTCGGAAGGTTCTCGTGAACTTGAAAAGAAGAAAAATGACTTTGAAAAAAAGATGGTCGGCCGCCAGGGCGTATCATACAAAGTGCAGGAAAATGCGGCTTGTACACTTTTTTCATTTCATTTATTACATAGGATGTCCTATGCATTAACCATCAACAGAAGGTGCTACAAAACATCAAAACCATTTGTTAGTAACAACAGACTACAAAAACGAAGAGAGTAGTAAAAAAACGTTTTCTTTCCTTTATTGCGAAAGCAAATAGTCCATTAAAAGCGTCTTAAATTGGGAAAGCTTTACGGGAAGCACTCCTCTTCTCATTAGTCTATCCAGATCACTACTAATTCTGTTAACAAAGAATCTTCTCACGTTTCTCCTTGCTCTAGGTATCACTATCTTCCTTGAACCTCCCCTAGTTTGAGAACTTCTAGTTTCAGACAAGGAGAACGGCTCAAGTTGATAGTCCTTGAATGTAATCTTATGTGCTGTAATAAGATCAAACATCCTCCTTCTCATGGCTAAACTAAATAACCCGAGTTCCTTGTTTCTGAGCGTCCCCTTGGGTACTTGTTCATACCGAAAGCCTTCGGTCCGTATTAGCAATTTCCTTGTAAAATAGCAATTTCCTTGTAAAATTATTCTGTACTTTCTCAAGCACCCGAACTGAAGTGGCTTTTGTAGGATTGAATACTACAGTACCGTACTCTAGTAACGGCCTGATATAAGTTTTATAAGCCCTAATGAGAAGGCATGTGTCACTAGTTGATAATGCTCTGAATAAGTTATATACTGCCGCATTACCTCTCGCCGCAACTGCCTCACAGTGCTTATCGAAACTCAGGTTACTGTTGACCAAAAACCCTAAGTCTCTCACTTCATTGACACAATCAAGGTACTCTCCTTCAATCTGATATCGATAATGTGAGTCAGCAGGACCAATGTAGAGTACCTTAGTTTTTTCCCGAGATATGGGTAGCTTCCAATCTATTGACCACGCAACCACTGCATCTAGCGCTCGCTGAATTTTGACTCTGTCTTCATCTGTTGATACTGTAGCATAAATTTTGAAATCATCAGCGAAACCGCAACACGACACTCCCAATCTTGAGACTAATGCAGGATGATCATAAGTATAGATGTTAAAAAGAACTGGTAAGAGGACGCCACCCTGCGGTACACCACTAGTCATTGCTCTGAGCTTTGAAAAAGTACGATTAATTTGAACAGTGAATTTGCGATTAGATAAAAAGGCAGAAATCCAAGCGACTATGCATGGGTGCATTCCTATTGATTTCATTTTGAGAATGAGCTTCGAATGCGGTACTTTGTCGAATGCTTTAGTGAAATCTAGATAAATAACATCAGTACTTATGCCAGAATCTAACGCCGTAGTCCAATCATTGAGCTGTATAACATAGAGGTTACTGTTGATTTACCCTTTTGAAATCCATGCTGTGCTTGCGGTATTATGTTATGTTTTTAAGGTGTTTATTTATCTGAATTTTGATCAACTTTTCAAAAAGGCGCGCAAATATGGACGTTATGCTTATGGGACGGTAATTATGAATGCAAGTATAAGGTTTCTTCTTTGGTATAGGAGTTATAAAAGAGACTGTCCATCTTTCAGGAACTTCTGACCTAAGTAGACTCAAATTGAATATAAACTGCAATGGCCTTGAAATGATGTGAGCTACCTCTTTAATGAAATGCAAAGGTATCAAATCAGGAGTTAGAGACCTTGATCGAGGCCATTTCCGAAGAAGTTTGTAGATGTCAAAATCATCAAAATAACGGAACTCTTTCATCTCTTCAAAATTCCGTTCAACGGAGGCATGATCTGATGAATAGTTTTCTTCAACAAATACTTCTTCAAAGACCTTAGCGAAATTTTCGGCTTTTTCAAGCTCCGAGGTCAAAATATTTCCGGAATCAGACATGATAGCTCCCATCCCTTTTCTTTCCTTAAGCCTGGCATTTAGTAGGCGGTAAAATGCTGTCCTCTTTCCGGTTTTGATTATCTTTCTTTCTGAATATGTATTAAATTTTTTGAGTTTCCTCTCAAAACGTGAATTAACATTTTTTAATTTCATTAAATCTTCATCCACACTCATTGACCTAAACCTAAACCATGCCGTCTCTCGAATCCTGGACAACTTTGCGATGTGTAAAGGTACAAACTGTCTACTTGATGGTACCAACTTCACTGGGATAAAGAGATCGATTGCATGTTGGATTACAAAAATCAGCATTTCATACATTTCGTTTACACTAGCGACCGTACTGAAGGAACCAATCCAGTCAACGTTCTCCAAGTATTGGACGGCATCCTTAATATCTCCATTCTTATAATCTCTTTTCAAAATGAAATCGTTTGAGTGTAATTCCATACTACGCATGGTAAAACTGATCATTGTGTGATCACTTGACCCAATAGGGGATTTGGTTTCACGGAAGTGATCAAAGAACCATCACTGGTTAAGATCAAATCTAGTATATTTCTTCCAAGTGTCCAGAACTTAACCTTTTGGCAGAGGTCTAGGTTAAGGCACATATTCAAGAATGTTTTTGCTACTACTCTTACTGATTTTCATTTCGTTCCAATCTATCTCAGGGTAATTGAAATCTTCCAGCACAATTGAGTGAAGGTTGGAAGCTATCAAGTCTGATATCGCTTTGATCAATTGATCTGACAAGTGGTGGGGGCAGGATGGCGCTCTGTAGACCAATATGACACGGGTTGCCATGTGGTTTGAATAGATATCCACGCAGATCAATTCACCTCATTGACTGACTCATCAAAAACAAGATGCGGGCAGAGTAATTTACTGATCAATAAGGCAACACCTCCTCCTTTTTTGAGTCGGCGGTCGCATCTATAGATAAAATAATTAAAACACAAATCCCCAGGGAGAGCTGAATCAGTGATATTATAATCGAAATTTAGTCAAGTTTCGGTGATTGCAATCATATGAGCAGGAGTATTGGAGAGGAGAAACTTGAGGGAATTAATATTTTTTTGTAGGGATCTGATATTCATCAAGAAGCATGATAAAGGACCATTTACTTTCCTAAGTGTAACTAATTGTTTAAAGAGTTCGATAATTGAGAATGAGAAGTGCGATTAGACAATACATTAGTCTGAGTTGACGAAACATCCATTTGATTATCTTGAGAAACAATTGGAGAATCATTAGCGACATTGTTTCTACGTGGGCTACTTTTACGTTCACGAACAAGTTTGATCTTAGCTCTTTCCTCTTGTGAAAGAGATGGGCGGACGTAAAGATCTTTTTTGAATGGAAAATACTTCAAGGAAGGAGCACGCTTGAGAGTTAGATTTACAAAAAAAGAACAAAGAAAAGAACAAGGTAAAACCACAACCACCACCCCATACACTTCTTGCTCCCGTTCAAGATGTTCATGGTGAAGGATGGTGGGAGTACTTAGGATAGGTAGACAGGGTGAAATCCAGATATCTGAAGCTTCAGGATATAAAGCTTTCTTCTGAAGCTGCGATCCCCTCTCTGGCGGGGATGTTAATGCATGCGGGCCCTAGTTTCTTTTCGTCCGCTAAATCATATTCTAAAGTTCAGCAGGCAGTCACGCCTGAGCTCAGGTTGCTTGCAAATGGGCTGTCATATTATGTATACAGGCATTATGGAATGTTGTCAGGGGTAAACAAATTAATAGCCACTCCGAAGACTAAGGCATTCCTGGTTTGCAGTGATAACCTTACCTTAGTCGATTTTGACCTCAAATTCATTGATAAACACGGGCAAAGTTGATTCTATTATAGGAGAGACACACGGGATACAGTTTTTTGAAAAAATTGTGATTACAGCTTAGCAAAGAAATAAGTAAATGGAAGAAAAATTTATCTCTTGCGGCAAATAAAGCATATGAATATTCTTTGAGTATCTATCAACCAAATGCCATTTCGACTTCATTTCGCATAGATAATTTCAGTACCTTAAATACTGCAGTTGAGAAACAGTCTTATAGTGGTATTTTCCTAATAGATTTATTTTGCTTTTTGAATGAAGCAATTAAAAATTATTGCATATTTATGATGTTAGTCAAGTCTGAAATGATCATAATAGATTATAAATAAAGGATGTCTAGTTTATAAATGAACCCTCAAACTTTGAATAATCGAATGTAGTTCTCATAGCATAGTTTACCCCAATAATTTCATACTCGACCTATAGTACAATTCTATGAGAAATAAAACTAGTAAGTGCACACAAATGCGAACGGGGCAAAAATGCAAAAAAAATTAGCGATAAGAAAACACGATACAATGAAGCGTACCATAAATTTAGAGCATAATTTTTCGAGATCAGATCAGATCAGGCGGTGTGGATACGGTAGAATTGTGGTGCATTGTGTGCGGGTCACAAATCGAGCATATTGATCGCATTATGCGAGTGTCGTGATTGGTTGCTCACATTACTCAATGAGCCACCATTCGATTTGTGATTCGTCGACGACACATACTGTATCCTTTCGTCGAAAATCTAAATGTGCGATACAGATAGCAAGCACAAGTGCTATAGGCTGAGAAAAGAGCCAAGAGCTCTACGTGGTGAATTGCCTGGTCGGTTCATACTCTGTTGCCCAATTCGCTAGCTCGACAGCATTTCTGTCTTTTTTTTTGATTTCTTTGAGTTTGAAGTGAGCTCACAAATTATTTTGACCTGTCATTCTTTATAATTTGTTTTATTCAATTAGAAGTTAGCAAACTTAACGTAAGAGGTTTGAAGCAGATTAAAGGGATGTGGCGCAAATAAATGATGGGCATTTGTCATTTGGGGCCGAGTAATGAGATATTATCGTCGTGCATAAATACCAAAGAAGAAAGTGATGGTTAGCAAAAGATGATAGTAATATACTAGGTTTCTTGACTAATGAACTGATGACTTCATATATGTCTAAACAAGCTCACTCCCTTTCTATTCCCAGAAAGATTTTGCGGACTGGACTTGAACTGATTCAGTGGGGAGTTTGCCTTTTTTTTTGTTGTTGGTTGTTTGGTGTGATGCTTCGTTCTTCTGTTGTATGGGCGCGCCTTGTGCGTATTAAATAAATAAATAAATAAATAAATACTATGTTTCTTGACTAAGGCAATCAAAAGAGAAATACATCCGTTGCTATTAGGGCGGACGTCGCGTTCATTTTCGCTTACGCGACACCGACTGCCAAATGCGCGTCATTTAGTGCTCCGCTTGCATACAAGCGAAGCACGCCTTGCAAGTAGAATAAGGCACGTGCTTTAAGGTATGCAATATTTTTAAGAAAAATTGATAGTTAAATGACGTCATAATGAGGGAAAGTGACATATCCGATTTCCTCCATATGGCCTTGGGACTTTGACAAAAAGTTCCGGCAAAAGAGCTGCCCTAGATTCTAACTCCAACGAGTATGAACCGACCATAGTTTGGTGATTTTTTTTTAAAGCAGAAATTGGCAACACCGCGTAACCTGCACATTTCCACCGCCAGGTTTGTGTTTGATATTATCTTTGGAGCCGACTTTGCTGGTGGCATGCCACTCGAGTTTTTGATTGAGAATCTGAAGGCGAACAGCGAAAAAGCTTGGTGCAAAAGAAGAAAAAAGCGAAGCATGTGAGGCGATCGACCGCGTGTGAACCTCGGAGAAAATCGCCATCATACCTGTACATTACCACCGGCTGGCTTGTGCTTCACATTGTCCAATGAGCCAATCTTTGATTGGGCGTTCCAATTCAGCTTCTGTGTGATCATCTGAAAGAAAATGAAAATTCTTTTTTTCGAAAATTTTCCATGGAATGCGCTAATGAATCGCAGCCAGGATGAGTCCAACTGGTCCTAATGCTTCCTCCATAATAATCAAATTATCACAGAAAATTACTACAATTCAGCAAAGCGGAACTTCTGGAAGAGGGGGTAGGGAGGGCCCTATTCTCAGTAATCACAGAATGTTGGAAAGTTATTTACTGACTCATAGAACTGCGCAGACAAAATATTTGCTTGCGAATAAAAAGAACAATCTCAGAACATTTTTTAAACTCAAACCAATTTTGTAAAAAGTATCGCGCATGATTGGGCCATCCCATCCCCTCTTTTCTAGAAATAAGTTCTCGAAAGCTTTGGCAGCTTTCTAACAATTTTACCAAGGCCAATACTTAGCCGATGTTGACCCAAAAAATTTAGTTTTTTATAGCCTCCTCCTCTTTCACCCCCCCCCCCCCCCTATAAACTTCTTTGAATGTTTTATAATTGTTACCTGCTTCTAATGTGTTTGGCAAAATTATCAATTCTGATTATAAATTGACATAACATTTTATTGAGTGCCATTGCACTAGTGACTCGAATTTGATGTTTAATAAATACAAAGCACAACAATAAAAAGTGTTAGTTTACCTTCTTTTCGGGAACCGGAGGCACATAGTCAGACTTTGCTTCAATTTTTGGTTTAGCTTTCTCTTTGAAGTCTAACTTTACTGTTGGTATTTTCACATTTCCGCCTCCTAAATTAGTCGTCGTAAGGAAAGCGTGCACAGCACAAGTTAGAATTCGGAAAAAAATTCTGAGGGCAGTGACGGCGTACCTGGTGTATGTGTTACATTATGTAGTGAACCTATTTTGGACTGTGCATTATAGGTTCGACTTTCGGAAAATATTTGCACATTTCCGCCTTGTGGTTTGTGATCCGTGAACGAGCCAATTTTACTGAAAGCTTGGTTAGCAATGCAACTTTTCATGAAAATAAGCAAAATTGACAAACCTTGTGACGGTGACGATTTTTCTATGTACTTTTGGTGTAGTCGGTTGACTGACGGTTTTGGCTGGAAAAACTTTGGCTGCAAAAACAGATGTTGAAAATTTTGAAGGTGTTCAAAAGCGCATAGTATTTTTCAGGAACTTGCTGATAAAAATCGCAAATTTTGGGTGGTATTTAGAATTGTAGCCTACTCGCTAAGCCATCTTCCAGTCTTCTTCTCGAACTATTTCCTACTAACCTGCTATTATCAACCAAATCCCACAGCGCAAAAAATGAATTGCAGCGATGCTAACGATTTATTTTGGGGTTCGTGTGCATGAAGCGTGAAGGGATAGGTGAAGAGACACGATTTGATAACAACTGAGAAAATGGCCTAAACCATTGGTTCTAATAAATACGTTCCATGGGATAAACCTCAATGGAGTGAATGGTTTACAAAAACTGATTTAGGAAAAATATTATTTTTTTAGAATGTTTGATCTTGTAGTGAAATCGAAATGGAGTGAACTGATTTAGTTATTTTTTGATGTAAATACATTTTTGCTTCCCTTTTCGAAAATATTTTAATCTGAAGAACGTCTTATTTCGATCTTTTTAGCCTTAGAGAGTATAGAATAGCAAATAAATAGATAAAATATTAGCGAAAACCCAAATTAGCAAGATTAGGAAAAATGTCAAAAGTAAAACAAACAACCGATGGACATAGGCATGTTCCAAGAAAGCATGACATTCAAAAACAGTTCGCAAAAGCATGATGTATTTGTTAATTTAGATGACACAGTTTCAAAAAAACCTAGCAGAAATTATACCTTTTTTATCTTTATCTTTTTCGTTCACCTGTTCTTTTCCTATAAACTCAAAAAAGGACAAACAAAATACAGCTATCAAAACTTTTCTTCTGAGCTGTAAGCCATTAAACCAACATTGAAAGCTAAGTGCAAATGGAAAGAAACGAAAGCTTCCAATTATGGCATAAGCAGTCATGAAGTTCACAAATGAATCACAACCACAAAGCAAAAAAACTCACATTCAATTGTCGGCCGCGGTTGTGACTGCGTTCGTGCGGCTGGCTTCTTCACCACCTCTTTTGCAGCAGGTCGAAGGGGCATTTTTGGTGCCGGGGGTTTGATGGACCTCACCAGGGCTGCTGGAGGCCTCGGCATAGCCGTGCTGAAATCGGTCATAGTGGTCCTGCAATGTGCTCGAAGTGAATACTAGTAGTTTTAGGGAATGGCTGAGGCGAACGCGGGGCGAGACCAGGCAGGAAGGTGCGGAAGTTCCCGATGCCGAGGGGCTTGGTAGGGTGCTTCGCGAGCTCTGAGAGCTGGTTCGATACTCGGACACCCGGCCATTTTCATGCCTACGAGAACTCCAGTGAGCGTTGCTGTCTCTCGGCTTGGAATTCAGAATGAGCTCTCCAGGTAAGAACAACAGGATGCAAGGACTTTGCGTCTGAAGCTGTGGTCACGAGACCTCTGCGCTCAAATAATTTCAGGACAATAGATTTCAAGCCTATAGAAATTGAGCTTGAAGTACAAGTAATGTTCGTTAAACTTTTTTCACTTGTGGCAGTTAGGATTCAGCCTTCATCTGACCTTGTTCTGGACCCGAAAAATCCGGAAATGTTTTGAATTCGTGCAAGGCATAGAAAGCATAATTGCTTATGATAGCTGTGCTATTGACCACGAGCTCAGCCACTTGAGCGATTAAGTGCTCTCCCATGATACGAAAAAAGTGCAGATGGTAAAAAGGCTCTGAGGTCTACGATGACTAAAATATTAGGTAGATTCGAGAGTTTTCTTCCTTTATTGCCCCTGGTCCTAAGTTTTCTAGGAAGTGATGAAAAATTTCAAAACAACAGATTCTGGTGAAGGAGGAGATTATGCGTTTTCTAAATGAAGAGTTCGTAAGTGATTCTCAGAAATTCTCCTTGAAGTGAACGGCCGAAAATTTTGAATATTTTAGGTCCCTTCTAATGGAAATGTTGAGCTATAAATACTATGCATTTTACAGAGAAAAGTCGCCAATTTTTACTCGAAAAATTCTTCATCTTGGTTTTTCACTCGAACACCATCAAAACTTACGGAAAAGAATTGTGACTGA
Source organism: Cylicocyclus nassatus (assembly GCA_958299035.1). Lineage (NCBI taxonomy): Eukaryota > Metazoa > Nematoda > Chromadorea > Rhabditida > Strongylidae > Cylicocyclus > Cylicocyclus nassatus. The sequence continues at coordinate 51,166,997 of CATQJL010000223.1, read as the reverse complement.
AAAGAAGTCAAGGGAAAATTAACATCCTAAATATTGCCCCCAAAAACAGGCTTTGCGTTGATTAATATTTCCTTGGCTCATGATATGCAACAAAAAAGGGAAAAACTAGCCAGAGAGAAAAGAACTTATTCCATATTTCTGCAGCTGCAGTCAGTGGATTTCTTTCAAAAGGTGTTGAAAAGGCACTAACATAAACCATTCAGAAAAGCAACGCATGATTTCTTCTGCTGTCGAATTAATCCTCTTTGACATAAGCCCTTATTCTCGCACTATATGGCTGAGACATAGCATAATGGCCTGTCTTAACGTAAACTTACTCTTTTGGATGACATTTTCTTCCAAGCAAATTGTTGAGTTTCAATTGTAAAGATTTCTTTTGTTCTTGTGTTATATGATTCAACTGACAAATCCTGAATAACCTTATTTTTCTCTTTTAGATAAATCCATGTCGTAAATTTCGATAAAGACTTCATACAAACATTTTTCATTCTCAAATTGTCCAATGAAAAGAAGAAATTTTGGTAAAAAATAGCATTTTCAAAAATTTCATTGGAAAAATATTAGCAAAACTTCCAGAAATGCCTGGCTTTTCATGAAAGCATTTCCAGTGCATAACCATGGACAACGCTTTTCGCAAATTTTTTGAATAAAAACTTCTGTGCAGAAAATTGCTGTGAATTGTCCCAAAATTACGAAGGCATGTGCAAGAGCGTTAGGACTGAGACGATTATGGGCAGAAAATTTTTTTACAAATTTGGAGGGGGAAGGGAGGAAGATGGTGGTACATATATATAAAATGGCGATGTGAATTTTAAACTAGGGTGAGCTCCTTGCAAACTTTGAGGAGAGGAGAAGACGTTTTGCTAGCTATAATCCTCAGGCTTTATGAGCTGTATCTTTCAGCGTTAGTCATAAATCAAACTATTTAGTCATATCCATTTCTTCTCTTCCCTTTTGCTCTTCCTCTTTATCTTCTCCTTACAATAAGACTCTTTTATGTTCTCAGAATTCGCCTCATTTTCTCGTACTCACCTAGGTCTGGTAGCAGATTGGGCTCGATTTGCAGTAGGGCCTTGTGGAGCTCTAAAACTGGATCTTTTCCAGTGATTTGAAGGACCAAAATAGGGCTGATAAAGGAGTAGTAGTAAGGGCACTCACGTGTGAATTACTCGATTAGGCGGTCGTACTAATCGGCTGGCTGGTTTTGGCGCCGGTGCAGTTGGTTCCGCTTTCTAAAAATTCCGTCTCTAAGCATATAACTAACCAGAAGGACAAAGTTTCGAGTACTGAAAAGTACGAAACATAAGAAGAGTCATATTTACTACCACACAGTATAGATAAGCTCATTCTACTTCACAACTTGGGAAAAATTATTTACAAAAGGAAAAAACGGAAAAGCTAAAGGTAGTTTCTTTCTCAAAACTTTTTCGTTGTCTGCCTTCTTCCCACATTGAGAAGTTCAGAGTGGTGGATGAGGTTTTGTCAAACTTCAATGTAAAGGAAGAGACGAAACACATCTTGAAATATAAGATCAGTTTTCTAAAATTATTTTCTTAAAAGTGTGAGTACGTAGTTTGAAGAATACATTCAGTCATTAGCTCACTAGGTTTTACAAACAAAACACAAAATTCTGTAATCTCCACCAAATTCAATGAATCTGTACAATACCCTTTCCGAAAATTTCGAGGCAGAAATCATCGTTAGGGCTCGGCACAGGTGGTGGCTTGTAATCAAGCTGCATATCGTTTTTGGGACAAAAAGCAAAGGAGGTATCGTTTTCGGATGAAAAATACAAAAATTGCGAATTTTTGTTTTAATCGACGTTTCGTTTTTGATGGTTTTTTTAAAGTTCAGAGTTTAGGGTCAAAGGGACTTCGTAATTCGCGAAAGTCAAGAGGGACTTTGTTTTTTACATTTTCCAAAAGCTTTCTTGCCCGAGCCCTGATCATCATTGTCATATCGCGGTAATAGAATCTGTTGAATGTAAACAACCAAGTTGCATTTTCCAGCTTTCAATTCCCAACAATGCTGGAAGGTCCAGAAATTTTTGGATTAAATTCACTTTTTATTTGGATTTTATCTATGTTTTCCAATAAGATAAGTTTGCGCTGTTAGGACGTGTAAACAAGAGATTGTAATTTTCGATCTTATATTTTCGAATCTTGATATTGTCTGAAATAAATTCTCTGATGTATACAATAGAGCATAAATCATATACAGTGAAAATAATACTATACAAAATGATGCGCTGATTTGAGATTTCTAAATGAATTTTTTGGGACTTTCGATGCAAGTCTTATGTTCCAACCTAATATAATCACTATATTTGCTCCGATCCGCTGTACTGTTCGTGTGCTCGGCAAGATGTCTATCATAAATTACAAGGCAACACTTCCTTACACTACTCAAAGAAAAGTGCTAGTTGTAAACAGACGCTCAGTGTATGATAATATTTTTCTGATTCTGCACTTTAAGAAAAACGATCAAAGGGACTTACTTCCTTTGTCTCAGTTACAGTCGGTTCAGGCGTTACCGTTTTCGGTGCTTCACTTGTCGATTGGAAGTCCCCAGCCTGAAGTTTGCTGAGTAAAAAATTTCCTTTATGTTATGAATGCATGGTCACCCTTTAGAGGCTAAAGATTTCACAAGGCGCCTTCATGGAGCTACTTCATTTGGCATCTTTACATAGTTTTATTTTCATAGAGTTCTCCTCCTCTTAAGTCTTAATGTTCTACAGGGTGCTCCACAATCATTTGCGCGTGTATTATTAAGAGCCATACGAACATAAGACCGGCTCAGCCAGCGGTTAAGCTTGATATTGTTTTCTCAGTTCTACAACATTGTATCCTAGTTGAAAGCTTTTCGGTAGAAATTCAAAATATTTCTCTGACTTTGTCGCGTGCTGCACCGTAGAGGCCCACAAACTTGCCCAGCATGTATCTTTTTAGTGATAGCTTCTCTCAGGTGAAGATTTCGGCATGAAATAGATCTAATCTTTGACTTTAAGATCACTGATTCGGATCTTTAAAAGCATTCAAAACAAAAATATTAACTATTTGATAATTTGCGTCAGCTAGCGTTTTTTCTGTCACGAACCTTGCTTTTTGCAATTCCTTCTCTAAATAAAGACCGATTTGGGATCTTGATAGTGCTTTTTATAGAGTATGCCATTCTGTGACATTAAGTCCAGACCAAATTTCTCATTGCCATTGTTGTGGCAATACTTTGAATATTTTGGCGCAAATAACTTTTACGCACCCTGTAAATCTTAGTTTTTGCTATACGAATGCACGACTTGCTTTTGTGGTCTAGACTTTGGATCATCAACATTTGTGTCCATTCAGGACATGCTTGTGAGACAACTAAGCAAAGCAGTAGTGTAGAGGGCCGGGTATACTTCACGCAGTTTCAGACGCGACGCGATTTGGTAATTCGCCAGAAGTCTTCAGATCCAACACTAGCAAACTGCGCAAGCACAGTGTGTATAACTTACGTAGATTGATGAAGTGCCCTATCTTCTGTACATTCAAAATGTGCTTACCATGATTAGGGACAGTTGGAATATTGCCAAATCGCGTCGCGACTGAAATCGCATGAATGTCTGGTTCTTAGGGTACACAACAACGACATGGGCGCAGAATTTACAAGATCTAAGAGAGAGAGAGAGAGAGAGAGAGAGAGAGAGCTTTTTTCAAATTTGCATGCATTCACTTTGCGATGAGCAAGAAACACACAAAAGCTCATTGAAAAGCTGTTTTTTACCGTTTATTTAAATTTGCGCTTTTTTAGAATAAAAGCTGATATATATCTTCTCAAATGCTCAGGGTTTTCATTCGTGTCAGTGATGAGGACATGCTTGGGAGACACTTAGGTAAGCTACTATGGTCATACATACTCAGTAGTCATGCGTAGTTATGATTCAATAAATTCTCAGTCAAACTACTGCATTTTAAATCCTGAGCTGCACTCCTAAGAAGTAGAATGAGTTTCTTTTATAATAGGTACGGGCCTAAAATGACTTCACAATAAATTCGCGATTTGTGATTCGTCTTACCGCTGCGATTAGGTAATTCCAATTTCCACGTTTTGCCAAAGAAATTCATTGTTGGTTTTGAAAAAGCAGAAGACGTCAGAGGTCTTGATGCACTCTTACAATTTCTCAGAATTTTTGCTACAACGAGTAAACCAATGGCCTACAATCAACAAGGGCTGCTACCACTCTTTACCAAAATACGCTTTAGTTTTGCAGATTAGGAAGACTATCGATAAATTTTCTCCTTCATATAGAGAGTAAGAGGGACAAGGGATTCAAACGGCAGCACAAAGAGAAAATCCTTGTAGCAAAAAAAACCAAATTTCTGGACATTGGCCCATCAAGATTGTCGCATCTGGATTTTGGTTTTTGAGGGCATTAATCTTGCCGGCATTACAGACGAACATTGCCAATGTGTCCATCATTTACTTACAGCGGAACAACGTCGAAAAACTCGTTGCGATTTGTTATTTACACTGTGCACGCAAAGACAAAAGAAAATGGAAACGCTGAGACTAAAAGTACCACGCAACTGCTTAGAATATTACGACAAACATTGCAAAAGAGAGCAAATCTTTACCAAAAACATGAAGTTTTGACTTCTTGTTTCTAAGAAGATAATGCCTTTTTCATGCAGAAACAAAAACGAAAGAAATTTTCGTAAATCTTTACGCTTTTCAGGCCCTCTGTGAAATTTCAGTGAGTCTTTCCTATGAGATTGATCCGTTTGAAATCGGAGGATTGAGAAAATTACGAACGAAAAAAGAAGAAAAATGGAAAAAGAAGAGGGAGGTTGTGTAAGAACTTCATTGTGATTATAGAATTGTACGAGCTACTCGTTACTTGTAGAATATTTCAGAATTTTACTCAAAGTTTTATTTATAAGAGCTCGGAAAAAATATGGAAAGTTCAGAAAAATTTTCCTGATGTACCCCCTTCTTTCAGCCAGAAAACATTTCGACAGCTGTGTTTTGAGCATTTTTTCTGGCACAAAAACGTAGAGCGCTTTCCATGCATCCACCAAGCTCAAATTTCGCTCATAGAAAAATCTGGTTCTGTTTCGAAAAAGGCGAGATGACAGACGCAAAGAGACAACAGACAAGAATTTTGATTTTCCCACTTATACAACTTATATATTTTATTCTTTGAAAATTTTTTTTCTTAGAACCGCAACTTCCTTTTCAGCGAGGAAGTTCAAGTATTTTGTACCGATGCGTTTAGTGCAGAAAAATCGAATTTCCAAGATTACTCATTGATTCACAAATGAATACGGTAAGGGTTTATTATATGTCTACTTCGAGGCCATATAGAAAACTGGGATAAAATAGGCGCAAACCAAAGGAATTTTGAAGAAAACGTAAACAGTATTTTCAAACGTCGGCGGTTCTAAACGCGGCTCGAAAAATTGCAAAAAGAAAAAAATTAGCGAAAAATGTGAATTACAACATCCTCAGCCACTACGATGTGAAAACTAAAGATGTGATGTGGAAAACGAGGAAAATTTCGGAAATAATTTGTTATTTTGGGTTTTATGGAAATTTCAATGCACCGTATCAGCTACAGAGCATTCATTGGTGTTTGTGGACTTGCATAAGCATTAAACAACTAATTTCCAAATCTACAAACCTCAGCAGATCTCAGCTGACCATCGTTTCGGACCACAGCTTCGTTGTGCTGCTCCGTCTCTTCCTCATCTCGCTGCGTTTCGCGGCTTTCGACCATCTCGTCTTGTTGCTGTTCGGAATCCGCGATCCTCTGCTGATTCTCGAACACCTCTGTTTCGTGACTAATGACGAGCGAGTCCATGGCTGACTTCTCCTCAGCAGTAACCAGATCAGGCTCAGCTTCCTGCTCAGTAAGTTGAGATTCGCTGAGCTGTGTGATACTCTCAGTGACGGCAGAGCCCTCTCTAAGGAACGGCTCGCTTTCTCGTCCTTGTTCGCTTTCTTCGATTTCTTCCTGCTCCTGTTCGGCGGTAATTGGTTCCTGGAATATTTTATATGGCTTGCTAGTTAGAATATCGAGCACATATGAATGAAATATGATAGGGTTTAGCCTGCTAACCAAGGCATTCGAATATAAAACAGAGAGAAGACTGATTTCAAAGTCCTTTCTTTCATTGTTGGCCGTTTTGAGCTGATTCGAAATAGCAAGTAAATCAAAGAAAACTTTGTTAGCCTAAAAGCCTTCCGACAAAAGATTTTTTTGAACTACGGCGTTGCATGTAGAAATAAAGATGAAGAAACTATAACAAGGGGAAGGATGATTGGTCGAGGGTGGCCTTATGAGACGGTTCTTGTAAAATCTCGAAGGGTATTAAACGCTGATTCCAAATCTGTCTTCTTTAACTGCAAATCATGGACGGGGAGTTATGAGAATTCAATGTTGTAAAAACTGGATGATTTTTTGGGATAAAATAATTGCTAGAATTTTCATAGGGCTTAAATGAGGCAGTGGAGGTGAACACAATTTACCTGAAAGTATTTATTGCTTGAAGTGCTCTAATACTTACAACTGCTCCATTCAAGAGCTAGCAAAAATTATACGATTATTTTTATTTTACTTATACATTCGATTTTCCGCTTCAATAAACTCTAATAACTTCTTGCGCAGAACGCTCCGCAGGTATAAAAAAAGTTTTTTAACATTTTATGCCTCTCAAGATGGTATATGTATGGTTCCAAAAGACCACTTCGACCAACCATCTTTCGCTTGTTAGAAAATAGGAGAAAACGCTAGAAAATTGAAGAGGGAGACCACTACAGGTTGGGAATAGTAAGATTTTTGTACCCAAGCAGGAAGACTTAGACGATGTAGGGAAACATTTTTAGACTGTCACACTCCGGATCTCAGTCGAACAAAGCGATTTTGCTACTACCATAATTTTGCTACTCATTAATCGAGTTGGGAGTGGAACGCAATGAATCTACCATATTAAGGCGACTTGTACGCTAATCAAAAAATGATTTTCGTAGGCGATCTTAACCATAATAAAGCATGTGACTTACGCTTTTCCTTCAAAATTCAAAAGATTCTGAAGTGAAAATATTGCTGCAGCCTTGTTTTGGGAGATGGTAAGTATTTGTAAGTGTGCAAAGCAAAATCTTACAACTCTTCTCTTTCTTTTAAACATAACTAAAACACAAATTTCACTACAGTCATGTTTCTTTTTCAAGCACCTCGATCAAAATTAAAAACTAGAACCAGTCCGTGTAATTGTAAGAAAACCAGTCTTGTACGGTCATCTCCTGTCCTTACCGAAAGAAATTGGATGATACTCCCAAAAATAGGTTTTTATTCTATAAAAAAGTTTTTTATTTACGGAGCTATTGCTATTTTTGTTGCACAAAATTTGAAAGATGCTAATGATAGGAAAGTGCATTAGTGCAATAAAGCCACAGAAGTCTCTGATAAGATTTGAAAAAAACAATGTCGGAGATTTTATTGGCACCCAGTGATAAAGGACACTCATTGGCAACTCATGATATGAAGTGAATAAATCTGTTTTATGGATCATGAAATCTTATGTGTGAGAGAAAATTGGTTTACTAGCGCAGGTACTTCTTTAGAGCGAAATTCTTCTACAGTTCTGTAAAACCGGTTCAGCAGTGCGGTATAAATGAGTAAAAATCGTTACCAGTTTCAATTATTTTTCCCAAGGTTTTTACAAAAGCTTGGGAAAAAGCAATGCCGTTTTAGCCAATTCTTATGTCTTCAAGTCACGTCAAATTGTGAGAAAATTCTCAAAACTGTCACCAGACCATTCGAAAGTTTTACTGCTCTCTTTACGATTCAATTTTTGTGGATTCAGAGAGCGTTTAAAGGTCGAATTTTCGCCGGCATTGAAAGAGGCGCGAATGGAAACAAATTGGAGCATAGACGAAACCACTCCAAACAAAACCTTGGATTCGTACCTCGTCGCGATGATCGCCCGTCTCAATGTCAAAGGGTGGAGTCGGACCTGCAATGGGTAATTTGATTCGATTGGCCAACGATCGATTTTTTAGAGCTTCGATTCACACTTTGATATAATCTCATCTATTGATATAATCGCATCATTTGAATGGAAGGGCAAAGAAAGGGGCACATAGGGCAGAGTGAGGTAAGGTGGGCTGGTATGGTAAGGTGGGCTCAAATTTCCACGAATCAGGTACTGTCCAAAAATTTTCTTCGTAGGGGGAGGGAGGCGAAACAAATTTGTTTTCGGTATAGTTTCTGGAGTGCGCTGTAATCTAGGGCTTTCAAAACCAACTACGCTCCCGAAAAAAATTTTTTACATTGCCTGTTTTGAATTTTTGAAAAATCTAAACATTTGTTCAAATTCTAGTAAAATAAATCACTTTCACAATTTTTTTCAAAAGGGCCAATGGTGCCTCACTGCTAGGTATTGACAGAGATTGATATTTTTTCCGAAAAGCGCAGTAATAAGCGTAAACACAAAATATAAATATTGACTCAGGTGTATTTTCGACATGGTAGCCTGCAAAAAAAATTGTTTTGACATTTTCAAGAGGAGCGCCAAGTTGCATGACATCAACATCATAAGCTTTACATTGCACCGAATAGTTGTAACGATCACAATATTTTCTTGAAAATCTCTGTCGATTGCCAATCTGATACAGAAAGAGATTCTTAGGCACCGTACTTGAAAACGGCTGAATCCGATAAAACAAAATACTGCTGGAGAGGATATAAATAGAAGGACTTGCAAGTTATTTCCAATAAAAATATTCTCGTAGAGTTTATTGAAGTAAGTTAAGGCAAAAAGCTGTCCAACTAGTATCTTTGAATTTTTTTCGCCCTAAAATCCAAAGAACTTCCAGAATCCTTAGTTCTATATTTGAGGTTCCAAAAGCTAGGATTCATCGCAAAACCAAATGTACAATTTCCTTCAAAGTAACTGTTAAGAATGTTATCTATACTGCAAAACGATCACCATTAAACTGTTGAACGAATATTTTGACAGCTGTGAGTAATACGTACATTCGACAAGATCAAGACTCCAATACGTCATCAGAACGAATGCACCAAGAGAATGTCAAAACATGGGGCTAATAAGGAAAGGATACTTGGTGACTGTGGCCTTATAGAATGTAACGTATACCACTGAATGCACCTTGAAGCGCTGATTCAAATCTGCTTTCATTATCTACCGTGGGCTCTTTCGAAAGAAGTAACATTTTTGCCATTAAACAATGCGGTATTTCTGATGGCAACATTCACCAGTATCGTGAGAATGTTCACTTACGCACTATAAAAGAGCGTACAAACAAAATAAATCTTTGCGTTGAGCTCAGGAGAACTGTCTCCGAGGTCTAAGGAGCCTGGACACTGATGATTCTGACTGCCTAGATTTCGTAAAATCAATAAAAAAGTCCACAACTTCGTACAGAGAGTCGCACAGCAGAAAGTGAACATAGATTTGGAATCAGCATTTCAAGATGCATCTACTGGCAACATATCACAGCAAAAGGCCACGATCACCAACTATCATTCCCTGCTAGGGAGGAAAAACTTGGTCTTTTTTTTTTCAAAACAATTATCGTCCCTTGGCTGATTGAAAACGGTACATATCGAGGAGGAACACACTATAAAGAAAAAGTGCAATAGAGAGATGGTTTACCATCAGAAAAAATTGTTAACGCAGAATTAGGGAATACCTACTATATCTATTTTACAAAAACTTGTTTATTGCTAAAATCATGTAGAAAATTTTATATTAGCTTCGGTAAGACCACAATTTCAAAAAAAAAAGAGTTTTCAAAGCAGATTTGCTCCAAGGCATATTTTTATTTTTATTTACGCTGGAGCAAAAAGTAGGCATTTTGAGTAACTCATGATAATGAAAAACGCATTTTTTTACGCGAGACTAAGTTCATTGGGATACAAGATCCTAGACGATGTCTATAAATACGATTTTGCTCTTCTACACTACAATCATCTCACATATGCATGCGCGTTTACGCTCCGATGAGAAAAGGAAGCAGATAAACTATGAATAGTGAGATGTGGCAAGAGTCTGGAGTTGTTTTTTCCAGCAGAGGTGGAAAGGGTGAAAGTAAATTGTAGAAAGCAATTTGATGGGTACTATTAGGTTTGAACGAGATAGGAGCGATCACAGTAAAAATGTGTTGACGCTAAAACGAATGCTCACCTTTTTTTAAGTTCTCGATCTCCTCCTCACGCTGCTGCTCGACAATCTCCCCTACTTCAGCAGGGATTTCACTCTCTACCGGCTGATCTTCTGAAACATCGGATCAATACGCAAACAAAGCATGGCAAACATGAGCTCTTTGGTGCGAGCGAGCGGCTCGGCCGGTGAGGAACAGCGGCAGAAGCAAGCGAAGGAGCGAACTGACGACAAAGCACGAGCGACTAGCCTGACAGCGACGAGACATTCAGCGTGTACTCGCTGCGAAACGAGCAGCACAGCCGAGCTGCGGGCGCGAGTCGATGTGGCGAAAGTCGACCGTCTATGGTTGCGGTGAATAGAAAATGAAGAACTTACTAGTGCATGAAGCGAGATTGGATGAGAAAAATGATATGGTGATAGCATGGCAGTGAAAAATGATATTTGCAATCATTTCAAGTTGGGGAAACGTGGTAGAGTAAGGCCTCGGGCAGAGTTCACGCGATTTGATCGTCGCGATTGATCGCGACAAGACAACTATAAAGATACCATTGCATACCGATCTTCTTGCACTTCGGTTGTGATAGTAATCCAACACAACTATTCGTGCCTAACTATCACAACCGAATACAAGAAGATTGGCATGCAATGAGCTTGTAACACTTGTCTTTTGGCGATGAATCGCGACAACCAAATCGCGTGAACTCTGTCCGAGGCCTAATTATCACCAAAAAGTACCGGAAAACCGAATTAGAATAGAATAAAAATAGAATCAAGGATAAAAAAGATTTTTAGATTGAATACCGAATATGATATATTCATAATGTCTGCGCTTGTAATCGGCTTCAACGATATCTTAATTGATCCATCTTGCGACAAAGAAGAGGACTTCGAGTTTTTACTGGCAATCCTATCCAACAACAATTGTCGTGTATGGTATTATTCCAGCTAATAGTCCAGATTTTTATGAACTGTTTATTGGTTAACGTTTCGGCGATTTCGCCTTCGTCAAAACCTGGAAGGTTGAAATAAATCTTGAATATTGGCTGAAATAATACCACACCGCACAAGTATTTAACAAAGACTGAAATACAGCCGAATATTAATAATTGTTGTTACAGTATTCTAGTGCAGGCATTTTTGCTGCAGACTGACAAGGGAAGGATACTAAGTGACCGTGGCCTTTTGAAATGAAACGTACACCATTAAATGCATCTTGAAGCGCTGATTTCAAATCTGCTCTCGATATCTGCTATGCGCTCTACCGAAGAAATTTGAACATGCTTTCCTAAAATTTGCATTGTTTTGATGACAGGATTTACCAGTACTGGAATACTCACTTATGCACTACAAAAAAAAAGTCCAAATTGAATAAAGCTTCACGTTATGCACAGGAGAACTGTCTCCGATATATCAGAGTCTAAAAGGTCTTGATGCTGGCGATTCTGACTGCCTAGACCTTATGAAATCAATATGGGAAAAAGTGCATAACTTCGTTCAGAGAGTTGCACAGCAGATAATGAACATAGATTTGGAATCAGTGTTCCAAGACGCACCGACTGGTATACATGTCATTGCAAAAGACCAAGGTCACCAAGTTTTCTCCCCTTGTTAAGCTGAAAAGTCGTAACAAACAGCATGCGTTAAAGCAGACAACACAATTATTTAAAGTAATTTCAAAAATTTAATTATTAATCGAGTTCTATTCGCAACTATAGGTTAAAAGAATTGTTCTAAGGTGAGCAGGTAAGCTTCTTACTAGGTGGTATTTTTGGCTCATTCAATTTTTGAATCCAATTTCAACTGCATCTACATCGTAAATTTCGATTATCTTAAACTTGAACCTCCTACTAATGTAGGTTTGAATAAGACTATCAAACAGTTGCGTAGATAAGAGGTAAATGGGGGCAGCTAGAATTTTTTTTATGTATTAGCGATAACAGAATTATCTGCAAAAATTTTGCAGCATTTTATCGTGAGTTGCACACAAATTTCGCAGATTTTGAACTGGTGAATGAATGTTCTTAGTAAGGTCTGATAGAACATTGATGTGATATTCTCGATGATGTGAAAATGGTTATTTTTGTATGACGAATGAGTTAACTATTCTAAGGCTAGTCATGTTGACTCTCATGGATCTATATAACTTTTCCTTGAAATCACTGGTTAAAATTTACAGTGAGTCAGGAATTTTTGTAAAAGTCTTTCGTTTATTTCCCCAGCAAAAGTAACACTTGCCGGCATTTTCCGATTTTTCGATAAGCAACTGTGTATCAATTTTTCTCCCAAACGTAAACGAAGCTCTAACAACGTCATTCTCGAATTTTTCTGCATTGAACATTTGTCTTCATGAAAAAAGGAAGAAAAAGTTGTGCTAGCGTTAAGCCGATCGGCTCATTTATCGAAAATTACGTCAATTGTTTGCGAAAGATTAAAACTTGCATAAAAATTGTATGAGTCAAAAAACTATAAAGATGATAAACTCTACCTGTTACAAGCAACAATAAGTGAGTAAACATCAATTGCATATACTTACAATTAGGCACCAGTGGCGGTCCCGAGATTTCCAAGTCACTTGCACATTTTTATTACACATATAAGTAATTTTCAAAAATTTGCGGGCGCCCCCCCCCCGGACCGCCACTGTTAGGCACATATCAGAAGAACACACACTATAGCTAAAAGGTCAAAAGGTAGTGTAGATTTCTAACAATGTTCTATTTATCTTCAACTTCAATGGCGAAGAGAAGAAACGATTAAAAATTACTAATAATAGGATTAAAATCGTAATGTAGTTAGCTCAAAAGCGTGGAGATTAACTGCTCAAAGATCTGAAATTTTTTTTACTATACCCGAATATGTGAACAAAATAAAGTTGAATTTAATTTGCTGTTTAGCCCATACCAGCAAATCTTCTTTGTAATCTCCAAAATATAACAAAACTTCAGCGGAAGATCTTCCGGGTTTATACAGCCAACCGGTTCTGTTGTCTGAATAATTTGAGGCTTAGACTACAGATATACTGCGTCCAGCAAGTAGCGTCACACGCCCACAAAAAACCCGTGTCTCAATTGGGAACAGGATCTATTTCAAGTGACTACTTCTATTAGTCGGCAACACGAAAAGGATTGGAATTGAAATGAAAATCGAAAAAAGAGGGTAGTAGCGCGAAAAGCAGAAAGCCGAACGCAGTTAGGGGACAACAAAGACCTTGAAGCGGCAGAGCGTGGATGCAGCTGAATACTGTTCAGTTTTTTGGCCCCCTTTTGCTGTCTAACTGCAAAACTTGCCTCCAACTGCGAAGCGCCAATCCTGTGCGACTAGAAAAAGTGGGAGGATATGAATGGCGTGGAACAAGCTTGTTAAATCGTAACTACGTATGCTTTCCGGCTCATCTGGCTGCACTTGTCGCGCTCTACTTCAAAAAGTTGAGAAAAGTTTAAGCTTCAGAACTAGCATTTCAAGCTCTGTTCACCTGAAGTCCTAATCTAGTCTTCGCTTCAAATAACATTATCAAGTCACAAAAAGATCCACCAATAAATGCATAAAGAAAGCAATAGTCTTTGAAACTAGGAATACGCCAAAAATGGTACAAAATCATGAAAAGTGCCATTTTTCGAGGTTTCCCCCATTTTTTTAGAACATATCATATAATCGAATCTTCCCGACTAGTAATGGAAACACGATTTCTCAAAGTGACAGCTGTACTCAAAAGTGGGCAATGGGTTCTTCCCAAGGCCTTCACCTTAAGAAGTTGAAAAAAGTTTTGACTTCGTAACAGGTTTGGAACTTTGCTTGGATTGAAAGTCAAAACCTGGAAAACTTCTTGTAGTCATGACCAGGGTCAAGCAAGGGGTGTGGCACACGATCGCTGGTTACGACCCCCCCCCCCCTGATTGCTGTCTCAATAAGGCCACCCCTAAACTATACACTTAAGATAGCATTACTTGAAGGCCCTGTCAAACATAATGGGCAACATATCCATAATTAGCATGTCGAATAACCCCTGTAGATAAAGTGTGAGCGAATTCTGAAGATTCAACATACTAGACTACCTAAGTGAAATGGTCATTTTTCAACATGATTAACATTGTTTCAAAGGTGAATTAGCTATCCGTTTTTGCACTCAAGGCAAAGCACTACTCCTTCGTTGTCCATCTCAGGAATCCCGCTTCAGAAGACCTCCAAAGTGTGGAATTAGAAGCCAACCAAAATCTCATTTTTTCCATTTTTCGCTTTTAATGGCTGTGCTTTCACCAACTATTACTCAGAGCAAATAAAACGAATCAGGCTAAAATCACTTTTGTAAAACTAGGAGATCTAGGCTATCGATCCATATAAATATTGTCCGCTAAAATTGTTTTTTTGATATAGTTAATGGGGTGCGGCCGCCGCAGCTTTTAAGGGGGTGTGCCGCACCCCATTAACTATATCAAAAAAACATTTTTAGCGGGCAGTATTTATACGGATCGATAGCCTAGATCTCCTAGTTTTCACAGGAGTAATTTTAGCCTGATTCGTTTTCTTTGCTCTGAGTAATAGTTGGTGAAAGCACAGCCATTAAAAGCAAAAAATGGAAAAAATGAGATTTTGGTTGGCTTCTAATTCCACAGTTTGGAGGTCTTCTGAAGCGGGATTCCTGAGGTGGAGGACAAAGAAAGAGTAGTGCTTTGCCTTGAGTGCAGAAACGGATGGCTAATTCACTTTTGAAACAAAGTTAACCATGTTGGAATTTGACCATTTCACTTAGGTTGCCTAGTATTTTGAACCTTCAGAAATCGCTCACACTTTGTCTACAGGGGTTATTTGACATGCTAATTATGGATAGGATACGAATATCATGTTATCACTATTATCAGATTACCCAACTACGACCCCCTCCCCTTTTGACTCCTCCATACGACCCCCCAAATGTGGCGTGCCGCACCCCACGCTTGACCCTGGTCATAACTTTCCCTTCGAAAGACGCCACCAAGTTATAAAAATTAAATTTTGAGTGAAAAGAACAAGGTAGATCTCCGGAAGCAAAGATTCAAAAAAAACATATTTTTGGTGATATTTTTTGTAGTCTCGAAATGTTACCTTTGATCAACTGGCTTGCCTGCTGGAAGGCGGGGCTTCGTGACCTAATTAAGGCCGCTCGCCCTCGCGACGCAGTCTGCGTCTCTCTCGCGCGCGTGCTCTCTGATCAGTATCTAGCCCTAATTAGGTCACGAAGCCCCGTCTTCCAGCCGCCAAGCCAGTTGAATCAAAGGGTAGTAGTCCCAATCAGTAGCATGGAAAAATTCTTCAATAGAGTTGTATTACTGAAAATATTTTTCGATAGAATATCAGTACAACGCTCACTGAAAACTCAAAGCGTTAATCGCCGTTAAAATTTGCTTGAAAAATAAAGTTGAAAAAGATTTGGAGATATTTCGCGGAGAATGAGCATAGCAACAGCTATCGAAGTTGATTTTTCCTTTCTTCCTTTTTTCTTCTTCTTACAAATGATATAACTGTCTTTTTCCCAAGGATAAGAAGCGAGTGGAGAAAAAGTCAAGCATGAGCCAAAAAAATGATTAATAAGAAAAAAGACGAAGTGTGGATGAGCAAGAGGAAGAAATAATGTAAATGATGTCACCCTCATAAGTTCGATGAATCACATTATGATGACTTTTTTCACCTTTATGGTGAAAATCAATCAAAGCGAACAATTGCAGGGAAATGAAGAAGACTGTTGAGCGACAGTTATTTCAAGTGCTGATTTTGACGAAGTACCTATCAAGTGCTGACAAGCGGAGTGGATGCTAAGCGGAAACAAAAATGAGTGCCGCGATTTTTTAGGGCAAAGCGGGTGCAAGCGGTCGTAAAGCCATAACAATTTGCGCTCGAAAGCAAATAAGCGGCGATTACAGTGTTAGAAGAAGAACCTGTGCCCAGCAGTTCAGGCGACGGTGTCACTTCAGCTGCTTCTGCTGGCGGTGGCGGTGGAGTCGGCGATGGAGGTGGTGGAGGCGATTCGGCGCCACTAACGTCGTGTTCGCCGACGGAGTCCTACAAAGACACCGCAAACATTGACGGCTTCACCATCTGCTTCCAGTCTTCGGCCTAAGCGGCCGTAAAAATTTAGAGCCGAAGAACTTTTGTGTGAGTATGCACAACGTGACTCATGAAGCACGCACAAAAAGGCGGAAAGAGAAGTGAAGAAGTTTTGTCATGGGTTTGTAGTGTGAAAAAAAGAGCGGAAAGCAAACATTTGTAAGCGCATCGCGAGTCAAGAGTGAGGCTTTTGGCGCCGCTAGCCGCCGCAATTCACAACAAGTTTGCTCCCCCCCCCCTTCCTCCCAGTCCAAAACAACCCCTGGTCAAAGGCATCGATTCGCAGCTGTTCTTCAAGAAAAGAACCGGACTGACATGACCGCACTGGCTTTTACTTCTGCCGCGGCCGAACCCATGACTTTTCCCATTACATATATCACGAACAAAAAAACTACCTGCTGTGAAAGAGTTGCCTTGCCCTTTGCGCTCGCAGTGCTTCCCCGTTTTCCCCCGTCCCAGTGCGTCATGTAACCCGCGTCAGAAAAACCCGTCGTGACTGCATATTTGCCTTATGCTCGACTGATATGATTATGCGGCAAAGCTGGTTGACTCTGCCCGAGACGAGTGGACACTCGCGTCTCAGTGGACTGTTGAGACCACATGATAGGGGGGAGGATAAGTAGGTGCAATAGACTTTGGAAAACTGGAACGAGTTTTTCAAAAGTTCTTGATGGGAAAGTCGTCTCATCACATTCCCATCAAATTCGCATGCCATTAACCGTCATTTTCCCATGAGTGTTGCCAAAAAATACGAAAAAAATTGGATGAAATATACTTGAGCAACGACTTGGTTCCCTCAGTCAATACTACAGGGTGCGGCAAAAGTCTGGGAGCCTAGTACTTTTTCGTACAAAACGAGAAGGGAAGTACCTAGAAACGAAAAATTTGGCGCACACATAATTCGAACCATTGCAGAAACAGCCCAGTTCTTGAATTGCAAGACTGCTTCTTTTGGCTTCCATGCAGCCCTACAAAATCTTGGCAAGTCCACCTGTCATGGCACGCAGGTAGTCGTAATGGAATTCGCCCCACGCCTTCACAATAACTGCTTCTTTTACTCTGGCAGATGTGCAGCACGATAGAGCAAGCTTTTATCTACAACATGCTTTCAAAAGAAATTTTTGCATTGCTTAGGAATAAAAATATTGGGTTTTCAATTAGAAGCATATGTACGTCGCATACCGTAATCTCGGCTACAATTGCGCGAATAAAAACTCAAAATTATCGTTTAAAAAGTATAAAAAGTGTTCCCATGGTCGAATTTCGATAGATTTTAATTTAGAAGACGTATGCAAAAAATACAGCCTTGGTCCCAGTGCGCGTTGAGCGTTCTATAGCTTTTGACTTTGTTCTGAAGACGGATTTCTACTGGCACGTAGGCAACATTCGCAAACTTTTATTTTCTGTTCATGCAAAACAGCTTCTGGCAAAAGCAAAACTAGGATACAATAGCGCAAAGCCTCTTCTATGTCGTGTGCATCGAAGTTTTGTAAAATATCAACAGCATCTCTAGTTACAGCAAAAATTGTAAATACTAAAAATTCTGGTTTTTTTGCTTTGGAAAAGTACAAGTCTGGTAATTTATATTCTTACAAAAACATATGGCAGCCATTTCCAACCAAATAAAGTGTATTCTGTAGAGGATGACCGCAGCATCATGTGGCATAAAAAGGAAATCAAAACCATCAGTATCTTTGTAATTGCAGTACTGCAAAGTTAGGCTCCCAGACTTTTGCCGCACCCTGTATATATCATGCAATCTGAAAGATCTGTTGAATGAAGTCAGAATGTTGATCAAAAAATTCAAAGCACATTTTTTGCGAGACGTTTAGTTGGCAAAAATGTTTTTTACAGTTACTTAGGAGGAGAATCTGGCAAAGCCAAAAGCAAAATGAAATTAAGTTCTATTGGAACTTCTCGCATTTCCAATGACCAAATATAGACATGTTTTGAGTCTTTTCCTTGATACCTAGGATCATATAACCTTTTATTATGCGCTACTATAAATGTTTTATAAAAAATGTGAGAGTTTCTGGGATTTAGAAATATGTGGTGCAGGACTTTGGAAACGCAATAAATTATTTGAATACTCAATAAAAAGTGCTGATGTTTTTACGTTCCTGCCTTTGTCAAGAACTCGTAAAACAATTATCTTGATCTCCCGTCGTCGCTTGAATTCTTAGAAGTTTCATGTTAAAAGGCCATGGAATATTCTCGTTAGTGTTAACAAACTGTTTCCAATATCTGCACGCAAAAGCGTGACTGGACCCAAATATTTATGTTCGAATTAGCCGAAAAATATATGAGCGCCATCATTGTAAAGGCGACGAGCTGCCATTCAACTAGTCATGAAACAGAGCTTTTTCTAGTCAGTGCAATTGAATGTGATTGACATCACCAAGTGTGTTCACTGATGCGAACGTTATGTCACCTATAATTCATTCGAACCACTTTCCGAAAAGCTTTTTATACCTAGTGAGAATTTTGCAAAAGTAAAGAGGACTGTTTCAGTATAGAAGTACGTACAAATCAAAATGATTACTATTCTGATAAAGAAAATTCCACATTTCAATAAAGTCATGCACCAGGAGCAGGGCTCGGCATAGGTAACTTGCAAACTGGATTAGTTTTGGGACAGAAAGCAGAAGTGGTATCGTTTTTGAGGTCGAAAAGACGCAAAAATTCTAGTTTTTTTGTCGACGTTCGTTTCTAATGGTTTTTTTACGTTTGGGGTTTAGGGTCAAAGGGGACTTTGCCAAAATTCGTGGAAGTCAAGAGGGACTTCGTTTTTTGCATTTTCCAGAAGCCACCTCGTGCCGAGCCCTGACCAGGAGTTACAGGAAATTTGTTTCGAAAATTAAGATTACGCTAGAATTAGGTTATACATTATTCAACTTACTAAATATTTTGTTCTACGATTTCGCTAATTTATCACTTTAAACCAGAATTAAATAGTGACAGATCTGAACTGTGGACAACTCGGAAGCTATGAGACTGTTTGTACATGCAGCCAATCATCAAATTCTCTTGCTTGAAAAGGCAATGAGATATTGTTGCATCTTTTAGCATTTTTACTTTCCAAAATTCGAGAAAATGCATGAGTATTTCCGTCTATAAGCTTGAAATCCGTATATGCAACTGCGAACTTTTGCTCGAGGCTATTCAGAAAAAAGCGTGGAATTTTCTTTTAAGGATGTATCAAATTAAACGGATTTTGGGGCAAGGGTTGTGGATCAACCGAAGAGATGACGCTAACGCCACATTTCTACCCCTAAAGCTTCAAAAGTAACGTACAGGTCAGCAAGGATTTTGTTTTACTATCCGTAAGCGCAAAGCGTATGGCAGTTTAACTTCAGGGTTCTGGCTTGGCATCTATTAACGAACTTGTGTAATCCAGAGATTTTCTAAGTGTCACTGTTTCTATAGAAAATTTTCACTGATTTATAGTAGAAAGCTATAAGATGTAAATGCTCACAACAGAACATGCGGGTGATGTTCATATACATATGGATGAAAGCATCGAAGCCTTGTAAAAATAGGATGAAACCTTAACTTTTTCTGGGAATTGATTTGACAGCTGCTTAGGGGTGTCCAGGCTTTTTGCGAATTTTCTTCAACACGATAAAGTTCTTCACGGTCATGTTTTAGGTTTGAAAGATCATTTTTTCTCAAACTTTCTCCGTGTGCAGAAAATAAAAGAAAAACGCGATTTGGAAACTGCTAGGAAATATTGCCTACCACTTCCTCTTCTCCATCAGTTGGTGAAGAGATCTCAGGTTGGTCACAGTCTTGCACTTTTTCGTCTTCATCACAATCTTTTTCCACTTCTGTTTGTTCTTGCAGCATTGCTGATGGCTGATCACCTTGTTCTTCTATTTCAGGATCTTCAGATGTTGACTCTTGCAGGACATCAGAGGATTCCATAATTTCCTCTGAATCCTCTGGATGTTTCTGCACTTTTTGATCTTCTGATAAATCGGAGTCTTTTTCACTATCAACGGGTTGTTCTTCTATTTTCTCGACTTCTCCGGGTCCCACAGACTCGCTTACGTCCTCCTTCTTTTCAACTGTTGCTTCACCTTCTATCTCTTCTGGACTGCTCATCTCTGAAACTGACAGGCTGTCAACCTATGGGAAAACCGTAACTAAACTCAAGAATTTCGTCTTTCCCATCAAAATGCCAGTGAGAATTTTACAGCCCGAGCTATGCGCTTGACGATAGGAGCTGCTTGCAGGGCACATAGTATCGTATTTCAGTTTTATTTGCTCAAACAGGGTACATTATAGCGAGAGGGTAAGAGGACATTGTTACTTGCATTTGCTACTGCAGTAGTGTTGAAGTTTTGCTGACATACATATATGGGGGAAAATTTTGGAAAAAATATCAAAAATGAGAATTATTGGACAAAAAGAAGAAAAGCCAGTGTAGAAAATTCTTTAACGAGACCAAGTACTTTACATTCTTCGGAAAAGAAAGAACTGCTCCGAACTCGGTAGTCTATTTCCTCATATTATCAAGGATTGATCAGAAATATTGATAACAGCTGAAAATGGAAAAATAACGCACATGGTATTCCGAAAATATAAACTTTACTCTTTGAAATTTGAATTTGTAGCTGGAATTTTGGCATAAAATTAAGCTATTTCGTTTTTTGACCCTAAAAAATAAACCAAAAATGCAAAGGAAAGAGATTTTCTACCTACGATTAAAATCAACTGGTAAATAGGTCATTGAAAGGTGAATATAAAAAGACGTTATGGGCCTTACCATACTGATTTCATCTTCAACAAAATTTGTGGGAAGAATTTGTCTGAGACTGCTAGTCGTGATTGTCTGGTTTTTGATTTTTTGAGTTTTTAATAAAAACCCGTTGAGTAGCAATAGAAATAGAGAATAATGCAGCTTCGCTGAATTATTCTAATCGAATTTCATGCTCTATTCTTCACAAGCAAAAACTCATTCCATAAAGAAATGAAGATGACGTGAGATAAAATGTTCTTTTCGCCCATTACGTCTCAAAGTCCTACTAATGGAAGCGCATTCTCGAGCTCTGTGCTGCTCTGAATAATGCTGGCACGCATTTTCGATGTGGGAAAGTGCAGCCGGCAGAAAATCACGTTTCCCATGGCTCATATGGGAGAAAACGCGGCATGTTGTGTAAATTACAGCCAACATTTTTCAGCCGAGAATGAATGTGACGACAAGTTGGACGGCACTAATCAACTAGATGGGAGAAGTGACAACTGCATGGGTGGTTTCGAGTGGATTGCTGATGCAATTAAGTTGGCGGGATAACGAACAGGGATGTTAGAATATAGTGTTCCTAGATAGCTAAGAATTAAGAAAAGTTAAGGTATTACAGATAACTTATAGCAGCAGAATAATGTCTGGATTAAGATGTTCATATCCAACAATAAAGTAATGTAAAGAGAGGAAAAAGAAAAATTTAACAGCATGCGATAGTAATAAATTTCTCGTAATAAATGTTATAGAACACTATATAGTGATTGTGAAGAGAAGGAGAAGAAAATTTGGCAACTGTAACGAAAACGAGCCTAATTTATAAAAAGTCCTATATTAAACTATGAATTCTAAAGGCACGAAAAAAGTAAAAATTGGAAAAAAAAGCGATAATCACATGAAATCCGACTTTTAATAAAAATTTCCAAAATAATAAATCTACATACAAGTTTAAATTCAATAAAGATAAATAAAAATAGCTCATGACAATATCCTTGGTGAACACTGAGACTGAAAGGACAGGAGAAGAAGTAAGTTTAGAAAATGATTTCGAAAAAAAAACTTTGCTCATTATACGTATTATCGATATGAAAAAAGAAATTTGAGTAAGAAGGTGCGAAAGTAGAGGAAAGCTGGAAGAATAAAAAATGATTGCAACAAGTTTCGCAAAACAATAAAGTCAAAAGAAAGAGTGAGAAGGAAAATCTGGAAAAATCAGATTCAGCCAAAATAGCGAAAAGGTAAAAAAACGACCTAATATTCAGCAGTCATTTCGAAATTGACCACTTGCATTTCGCTATTATCAAATTTTCCATGGAGCCATAACAAGCTAGAATGCATGTTTTCGTAGACATTCCCTCATTACTAAATCAAAAAATCTGGACCTAGTACAAAACAAGTGCATGTTTTGCGTTTCTGTCTTGATTTTCAATGCCGCTTTTTACGAAAAGCTGATTGAATTCTAAAAAATGAACTTTTCGTTTTGCCTATTTCAGGAAAATGTGTTATCAAAGACATGTAGAAAGTGAAACATATGAGATTCATCAGAGTGACCAGCACCATATTTTTGGCTATTAGCGCTCTAAAATATTACTAAAATCAAATGAGAACGCATATTACACCAAGCTTATGAGACAAATTTTCAATATTTTCGAACCCATAACTCAAACTAAAATCATTAGCTCTTTGGGCAGCTCGACGAAGACATAAGAGTAATGATGATCACATTAGAATTTTTGAATTTTTTTGCGAGTGGAAAAAAATCTCACACATTATGGAGATAAAGATGTTCACACCCCAGCAGATATTAAGATGGATGACTACACACGTCTGCGCACGCGCCAAACATTTCTCTCACTTTAGCCAAAATCTGGTTTAGCAATTAATCTAATTACGGCTAGGTTTCTGCTGTAAACAAAAATAGCTGCAAGTTTTAGCACTTCCATATAATTTAAGATAGATGCAGAAGAGTGTAGCTTGCTTTTTTGCTGTATAAAATGCGCATCTGCACGATCTTTCAAAACATCCGAAATATTTTCTAGAAAAATTGTTTTTTAGGTTAATCTCTTTTGAACATTCGGAGGTGAGGCTTTCTTATCGCTCTTTTGAAAACTTCGGAACACAATAGCATCAGAATAAGGCGAGAGTCTTCCAGGAGATATATGACACCACACCAAAAACTAATGATAGCGGGATTTGTTTTATCCTTACGTCATTAATAATGCTTCTTCCAACTCGCAAGATTAGTAGAACCCACGATTAACGATTATCAACAAAATGATCGGTCATGACAGCAACTTAAACGGAATAAACCCCTTCCGAGGAGGTGGTTACAGTAACCAAACAATCTTTTCCGCAGTTGCGATCACTTTTGTGACGAACTGAACGTAATCCGGTGTATGAGTGAAACTAATAGCATTGTAGGAAAAAAATACAAAAGACATATGAAGAAGTTTGTATTTTTTGTGATAATTTTCCATCCGTAAAGCCTGCGGTATCGGCTACGGCCATGAGAATCATACGATTCCTGGGAGCCGAAAAACTGGCTGATCAAATATGGTCAAAAAGAAGTAAGCAGTAAGTTTTGTGCTACGAAAAACTTCAGCTCAACCTAGAGCAGCTTTTGATAAGCTCCGCCCTGTCACGGCATTAAAATATGGATACGTGAACCATGAACTCTATACTTTTTTATAAGAGTGCAGAATGTATATCTCCCTCTAAAATTTTGGATTAAAGAAATTGATTACAGAAAAAGACGTACTGGCGTCAAAAATAGTCTCACTTCTCGCAAGAATGCCCACGCGTTCATGGCGTTCGTAGAAAGATTGGATCCATTCGCATCGTTACCGAATGAATGAGAATAATGGCACTATAAATCTCAATTCGCTTGAGAATAATATATCTACCGTCGCAAACTTCTTCAATCAGTATGGAAGGGTAAAGCAATGCAATGGAAAACGTATGGGTGTGAAATCTGCATAAGGTGGAGGATTTCTTATCAGTAGTTTCACTAAGGCGAATCATCCAGCTTTTGACCATTATTCGTGTTTTCGTCCGAAAAACGATGAATATTTGGCGTGGGAGAAGGGTGAAGAAAAAAGGTACACTGCAAATCAGAGATTAGTCTAAGACTTCAGTCACTAATTATCCCCTGGCCAACTGAATTGTTTCCATCATAGCCCTCTTCTTTCCAAGATTACAGTGATATGAAGCACGAAATGCGTGCGTATAAGAAGAGAAATGATGGATATAATCCGAATGTAAGCAAAGATGAAGGCGCACGCAAAAGGCTTTAAAGAATAGGATGATGAATACAAGTGTCAATCAAGAAAGAGATATTTATTATCTTTCTGTCACCACTAGGCCCACCAGTGAGGGTAGTGTTTTCATCTCAAAAGCGATTGGATTTTTTTCTTCAAATCAATGTGTCCATTATTTTCCTGCCCAATCCTCCACTATAAACTTTGTAACATAAATTTATCACATTGTTAAAAACCCTTGAATTCTGCATTGAAACAATTTTTCCTATTTGAGTCCCTTTATCAAATGCAAATAAGAAACAGTATAACCTAAAAATTGCTAGTTGCACACATACTCTTTCTTCCTATCACGCTTGACCTCCGTCGTCCTCTAATCCCTAATCTTCCCTTGTTCGTTCTTTTTCATGTTTTGTGCACTCACAATCAGGGCTACAATGCGCTAATTGGATAATTATGATTCAGCTCACGTGGACATGGAATGCGGAGGGCAAAGGTGTTGTCAAAAGTTGGTATTCTAGCCCAACTTAAAGCTTGTATTTCAAGAAGAATGAAATCTAATAAGCTTGAATAGATCAACAAAGTGTTTGACAAAAAAAGTTGAAGGATATAATTACTACCTGGGAAAAGTAGGAAATTTGAACTAGCTAGAAAAGTAACGTACATAAACAATAACGTCACTAAGTCTCAGTTTCCAGCTATGCCTGTAACCCAATCTAAATATTATGTCTCATTCTATTTGATTTCTATACTTAAGGTATACCTAGAAAAGATAGGAGCAACAAGCTGGTCAAAGAAAAAGTCTGAAGAAAACAGACTACCAAACTGACAGCACTTTTTGTTTTGTACCTATTATAATAAAATCAAATTCTTACCTAAGCTATAGGTTTGTTGTTCTGATAGAAAAAAGGAAAATTAGAAAACAGTGCCTCAAAAAGTTAATATGACTGCTGGATGATTGCAACAATATTTCTCTCGAAAATAAAGGAAGAATTGATTTAAAAAATCTGGAGTATTAGCAGCACGGTTATGAAAGAAAGCGTACGAGACCGTGATAGTATAGTGTAGCTAATTGATAATATTCTGATTAATTTGTCATGGACAAGAGCTGCGAAATTACAATCACGTTTTCGAAGATGACTCCGCATGCGTAAGGCTCTTTCTAAAGGACTATGCGAAAATTGCGTTCGTACACCCTGCAAATGTACTTGCACCGTCGACAAGTCTAGAATAATAGACACTTCTTCCAAGCAGATATAGAACATTAGGTGAGTTCTTGCAAGAAAACAATAGAACTGTGGAAAAATAGAGGAAAAAATCATATAATGTCAACGAGGAGGGAAACGATTGAACAGAGATTCGAGATTTTTCGTGCTGTACCACCACGAATGGAGACTCTGAATGACCAAAGGACTTGAGGCTGAGAAAAATGCTTAAAATCATTTTCTCCCGATGAGGACGGTAAGTATTGCACTAGCTATGTAAGTTCAGGACTTGTAGGTAAATGGGAAAGAGAAGAACAGTATAATATAATAAATTAGTACTGAGATGAGATAAGTAATGTATTATGAAACCTGTTATCAAAAAGTAATAATAATTCGTAATGAAACTGAAAAGAATAATTTTTCCCACTGGAGGAAGAAAGCGACCAAGTAAAAACTTTTTATGTATTTAATTGAACAATTTTTTTGATAAAGATGAAAAGCCTGGAACCATAGAATTTGTGGCAACGATCATTAGTGAAGAACTTGAAAAAAAGAAATTTTTGCATTAAAAAATTTCGATGACATGCAATGACAAATCAACAGAAAATCTCCGCGAAAATTTCAGCAAAGGGAAACCTTTAGCCATGAATTTCTTCATATCCCGAAAAGCAAATGACTTCATTGCTCCGAAACCTAATAAATCAAGGGAATTAGAAATGAATAACAATGAGAGGCCTTATGCCTGTCAAATCCGGGGCTTAGCCCGGCAACGATCATGAGGGCCGATAGAGGGGTGGGCCAGCTTGCACAGCATGATGCTTCATTAACTGGCGTTCGTGCCGGGGTAGCGACAATTAGCCGGGGTTCGCGGGTTGAGTGATTCGCATTTGACATAAGCACAGCAACTAGAATGAGATTTAGAAAGAAGAAGTCAAAGCCGCGGGGAAAATTGTCACAACCCGGGGCTCGCCGAAGGGGTTTTTAAGTGACGACGAAAACGCGCTAATCCGATTCAGTCGTAGCGACAACAGCTTTTGATTTGCTGGCTTTCTCAGCCACTCGTTCGCTTGGATCACGGGAAAAAGGACAAGCAAACAAAAAAGCCGAGACTCAAAGGAGGGGGGGGGGGCGAACAATGGAGGCCAGGAACATCGTTCGAAGCGCTCAAGCGGTAATTCTACAAGGGGAGCTAGGTAAGGCCCCGTGCCGGGACTTATTGATCACGGACTCTTCACGGGGGAATGGGCGGGCAAATGAGCATTGCACATCATTCTGATGAGAATAAAGTCTCGCGACTGACTTCGAGCTCTACTCCCCCCCCCCCCCTTCTCGTACTGGTAAAGCCAGAAAAACCGCGAGTAGTCCGGGTTTTGGAGGACCACCCCGCTAACCACAAGGTTGACGTCTTTTTAGTCGGTAACCACCACCAATTAAGGCCCAAACGAATACTCTACCGACTCGTCAAGGCCGGGACAGAATTGCGCACTCAAAAAAATTGACGATTTGTGCCCTTGATGGGAACGAGAGGTGACGAGAACATTCACCATCTGGAGGAAGCTGCCTATTATATTATCCATCTACTAACTGCCCTCTTTTGCGCCGGTCATTTGGTAGAACTGGCTGCGTAGAAGGTGAATTCGTGTTGTGAGCTACTAGCTACGTAATGGAAGGTTCCGGAATACAAAATAGCACCATTCACTGCTCCTCTGAAGCTTTCTTGCGTGACTATGTTTTATATAAATAAGCTAGAACATGCTGTTAAACATTTTGACGACGAAACGATCTCGCTATCTTTCCAGGCATAAAGAGGGCTATAAAGCTAGCATGACATCTAAATGACTTGTTCAAACTTCTCCACAGTGGGGTCGGGATTTCTTCTCTTTTTTTTTGAAATCAAGGCAACAAGCTTTTTTTCGCAACGAGCGAGCATTCCGACAAAGTTATGCTAACGAAACGCTAACGAAATGCTTTCCAGAATTTTCGCGGAACTATAACCCTTAGATTTCAAGAAGATAGCAGTTACGACTCGGATATTCAAAGCTTATCCAAGTTTTGGAAGTTAGAAAAATCTCTTGCCCACACTGGGAACAAATTATTTGCACATTTTTATATTCTTAAGAATAACACCAAAGATTTTCTTTAAGGTAATGTGCAAAGAAGATAAATCGCGGATTCTGATCTTACCAAATTCTGAAGTTGGTTTTGCTGATCTTAGCCAAGCTTTATGAGACTGCTTTATATTTTGTAGTAGCTTGTTGTACAATATTTCCGATTAATCTACTAGGAATTTTTTTCTCAAAGGGCAGAAGATTATAGATTCGAAAACTCCGTTGTCATATATCAATTTACGAAGCTGTCAGAAATGAAATTTAGCCAGACATCAAGATCTCCTTGAAAGGATTTGCTAATCAAAAAGTAACTCAAGCACTTGTAGATTTCAATAGCATACCATGTCATTGTCGATATCTAAGGCTTAAATGTCCCAGCATGAAAATGAACCAAGAAAAAGCCCATTACCTACAATCTACTACATCAGAGTGAAATTTTCAAACGCCAAAAAAATGAATTTGACAGCGAAAACGATGAATATAAATAAAAAATAAATAAGTAAATATCGGCGGTATTTCAAAAAACTCAAGCTTGATGTTTTTGTTTCAATCTATGCTGTTTCGTGATAGCAACCTGATTATTTTCCCTCACTTAAAAATGTTTTTTTTTACAAATATGAATAAAGCGTTTCTTGGCGGGAAGCTCGGAAGCATGCAGTGTTCAGAATGATGATGATGCGCTCTCTGAAGCAATCGGCTAAGCAAGTTAGCCTCAGCATAGAAAAAATGTCAAATCAGTAAAGCATCGCCAAATATGGAGCAAATGCAATCATTCCGCCCCGTACCATCTCGTGACTACTAGGTTTCGCGGAATACTAAAGTGCCTTCGTGGAGCGCCCATATTATTCTAATTCCAAGCACGGAAGAAGCTGCACGAAATCAGACTTGAGTGTATGTTAAAGACGACGAAGTGGTCACTTACGTTTCATAGTGTTCTTAGCAATCATCTACTGGTATTTATCTTATTCATTTTCATTTTCTACACACTCAAAAAACACAAAAAACAAAGTTATCAGGACAGATTATTGCGCTGGCAAAACCTCGGCTTCTCCAGCAATTAACGTCAGTTCCAGCAAACTGTTTCAAAGAATTCGCCTGCTTGGGCCAGTCCGTCCCACTAGGTTCCAAAAACCGGGTTTTGTCAGAGCAGAATTGTCGGAAACTTCCCGAAGCCCTCAATTTTGAACTATGTGGAGCAAAGCCCACCAAAGTTTTAAGGCAGAGTTGTTGTGCGACCCACTGGCCATAGCCGTTTGCGATATATGGGCTCTAACGTGCAGTTGAAGCATCTTTTTGCGCTCTAGAATGTGATTTGGAGCATATTCTTTTCGATCCCGTGCTCCGTGTGACCTTTTTTGCCCCAAACTTCATTTATCCAGTAAGGGCCCAATAATGCAGCGCTGCAGAAAACCACATCTCCCACCTTCCATCCTACTTTGCTGGGACGTTGCTTTGGTAAGTACTGCCCAGCAATTATAAATCAGGCGACGACTCCTGACGGTAAGTTGCAGCAATAAAGTGTTTGATAAACTTGTAGTGGAGCTGAACAATTGAGCTCTGGCTGTGAGGAACATATCGCACGGTGTAAAGGTGTAAAAACTCTTATATATAATTTGCTAGGTAGTATTACAAATGATTTCCAAACAGAAATATTCTCTACTCAATTTATTTGAGAAACATGCTCTCTTTCGGCTTCAAATTTCCGACGAATGAACCTGCGGAATTTCTCAATATGCTTCTTTGAAGTTCTCGATAGGTTGTAGGATGGAAGAAGCCAATTTACAAATGTACTAGCTGGCTTACCCGGCTCCGCCGTATCCGGACCAAACTTGGCACACATACACTTCGGGCCCCGGCGGGTGTCAAAGTCCACTTTTCGTTATCGATCGATGTCGATTTTACCGATTTTTATCGATTTTTTTGCAAAGTTCACCTACAGGGCTAGGAGTTGGCACAGGGGGGGGGGAAATGAGCATGGGGATTCCGAATACAATATTAGTTTTCAGAATTATCGATTACTTTTATTGATTTTATCGATTTTTTGTAAATTTTGACATGCGAGGCTGGGATTTTGCACGAGGGGTAATCGAGCATGCTGATTACGAACACAATATTAGTTTTCAGGATCGTCCATTACTTTTATCGATTTTATCGTTTTTTTTTGTAAAGTTTGACCTGCGGGGCTGGGAGTTTGCACAGAGGGGTAATCGAGCATGCAGATTACGAATACAATATTAGTTTTTCGAGATCGTCCATTACTTTTATCGATTTTATCGATTTTTTGAAAATTTGAGCTAGGGGGCTGGAATTTGGCACAGGGGTGTAATCGAGCATGCTGATCACCCCCCTTCAGCAAAAAAATCGATAAAAATCGATAAAATCGATATCGATCGATGACGAAAAGTAGCCTATGACACCCGCCGGGGCCAGTAGTGTATGTGTGCCAAGTTTGGTCCGGATCGGTTCAGAAATGGAATTTTCTATTCGGAACATACGTACAGACATACAGACAGACAGACAGACAGACAGACATACAGACAAACAGACATTCAGCTTTATATATAAGATAAAGAACGAGACCCCCTGTGTCTGAAAGTCCCACCACCGGTGTGACCCTCGCACTTTTTGCTGCCAGGAACGATGTGGATCACCGGTGACCCACATCTCTTGCAAACTCATATTATTTGTAGGCCCAGTATTTTTTCCACATATAAATATTGTTTTCAAAGTTCTTCCGGCTTTGAAGCCTGTAGGCTCCGTCGTTCAAGAAGATGTTCATCGTTGATTACAAAACAATCCTGCATTGCTTAAATAACCATAAAACCTTCCCACACCGAAAGTATTGTGCAAAATTGCGTCATCCCACTGCGCCGCCACGGCGTCGTCGTCAATCCTTCTATATATATAAAACCGAATGGGATTTTGTCTGTACACTGGTGGCTTGTCTGTACGCTGGTGGATAAGCAGGCTTGTTGATGCTGTCTGTAGGTCCTCGATGGTGTTTTCGTGTTTGTCATTTTCCAGCATGGAAGCTTGTTATTACTTCTACCAAATTTATCGATTATTTGTAAATTTTGAACTACGGGGCTGGGAGTTGGCACAGGGGGGTAATCGAACATGCTGATTACGAATATGATAACCATTTTCGATAAAGCCCATTACTTTTATCATTTTATCGATTTTTTGGCAAAGTTCAAGCTACGGGCTGGGAGTTGGCACTCGGGGGTAATCGAGCATGCTGATTACGAATATGATAACCATTTTCAAAAATGCCCATTACTTTTATCATTTTATCGATTTTCTGGCAAAGTTCATGCTACGGGGCTGGGAGTTGGCACACGGGGGTAATCGAGCATGCTGATTACGAATACAGTATTAGTTTTTAGAATTATCAGTTATTTTTATCATTTTATCGATTTTTTGGCAAAGTTCAAGCTACGGGGCTGGGAGTTGGCACACGGGGGTAATCGAGCATGCTGATTACGAATACAGTATTAGTTTTTAGAATTATCAGTTATTTTTATCATTTTATCGATTTTTTTGCAAAGTTCGAGCTACGGGGCTGGAAGTTGGCACACGGGGGTAATCGAGCTTGCTGATTACGAATTTGATAACCATTATCAAAAATGCCCATTACTTTTATCATTTTATCGATTTTCTGGCAAAGTTTATGCTACGGGGCTGGGAGTTGGCACACGGGGGTAATCGAGCATGCTGATTACGAATATGATAACTATTAGGTTGGTGCAAAAGTTCTTTCCGCCCAAATTCAAAAATTCATAACTTGCTGAATTATCAACGAATCTGCAAGATCTAAATTTTGCTTGAGAGAGAAACTCATGCTCTTTGCACATGTACTTGAAGTGTTCGGTAATGTTTACAAATGAAGGAGATAAAAGCTCAAAACCAAAATCACTCGAAATTTGAATTTTTCGTGTAGGGTCATAAAAAATCGGAAACCTGCAACAAAAATCGGAGCAGTCAGTATTGTAAATTCTTTCACCAGCTATTTCTAACGGTGCAAAGTTTGCACCGATTGAGCGTCTCTATGAAAAGTTATGATTTCCCTGAAAAATGCCAAAATAAATCACATTTGCCCTTTTGTATTGCTTGCTCGAAATTCATAACTTTTGATAGAGATGCTCAGTCAGCGCAAACTTTGCACCGTTAGAAAGAGCTGGTGAGAAAACCTACAATACTGACTGCTCCGATTTTTGTTGCAGGTTCCCGATTTTTTATGACCCTACACGAAAAATTCAAATTTTGAATTATGGTTTTGAGCTTCTACCTCCTTCATTTGTAAACATTAACGAACACTTCAAGTACAGTTGCAAAGAGCATGAGTTTCTCTCTTAAGCAAAATTTAGATCTTGCAGATTCGTTGATAATTCACCAAGTTATGAATTTTTGAATTTGGGCGGAAAGAACTTTTGCACCAACCTAATATTTTCAAAAATGCCCATTACTTTTATCATTTTATCGATTTTCTGGCAAAGTTCATGCTACGGGGCTGGGAGTTGGCACACGGGGGTAATCGAGCTTGCTGATTACGAATTTGATAACCATTATCAAAAATGCCCATTACTTTTATCATTTTATCGATTTTCTGGCAAAGTTCATGCTATGGGGCTGGGAGTTGGCACACGGGGGTAATCGAGCATGTTGATTACGAATATGATAACTATTTTCAAAAATGCCCATTACTTTTATCATTTTATCGATTTTCTGGCAAAGTTCATGCTACGGGGCTGGGAGTTGGCACACGGGGGTAATCGAGCTTGCTGATTACGAATTTGATAACCATTATCAAAAATGCCCATTACTTTTATCATTTTATCGATTTTCTGGCAAAGTTTATGCTACGGGGCTGGGAGTTGGCACACGGGGGTAATCGAGCATGCTGATTACGAATTTGATAACCATTATCAAAAATGCCCATTACTTTTATCATTTTATCGATTTTCTGGCAAAGTTTATGCTACGGGGCTGGGAGTTGGCACACGGGGGTAATCGAGCATGCTGATTACGAATTTGATAACCATTATCAAAAATGCCCATTACTTTTATCATTTTATCGATTTTCTGGCAAAGTTCATGCTACGGGGCTGGGAGTTGGCACACGGGGGTAATCGAGCTTGCTGATTACGAATTTGATAACCATTATCAAAAATGCCCATTACTTTTATCATTTTATCGATTTTCTGGCAAAGTTCATGCTATGGGGCTGGGAGTTGGCACACGGGGGTAATCGAGCATGTTGATTACGAATATGATAACTATTTTCAAAAATGCCCATTACTTTTATCATTTTATCGATTTTCTGGCAAAGTTCATGCTACGGGGCTGGGAGTTGGCACACGGGGGTAATCGAGCTTGCTGATTACGAATTTGATAACCATTATCAAAAATGCCCATTACTTTTATCATTTTATCGATTTTCTGGCAAAGTTTATGCTACGGGGCTGGGAGTTGGCACACGGGGGTAATCGAGCATGCTGATTACGAATTTGATAACCATTATCAAAAATGCCCATTACTTTTATCATTTTATCGATTTTCTGGCAAAGTTCATGCTATGGGGCTGGGAGTTGGCACACGGGGGTAATCGAGCATGCTGATTACGAATATGATAACTATTTTCAAAAATGCCCATTACTTTTATCATTTTATCGATTTGTTTGCAAATTTTGGACTACGGGGTTGGGAGTTCGCATGAGAGGGTAAGCGAACATGCTGATTACGAATACAATACTGGTTTTTAGAATTATCAGTTATTTTTATCATTTTATCGATTTTTTGGCAAAGTTCAAGCTACGGGGCTGGGAGTTGGCACACGGGGGTAATCGAGCATGCTGATTACGAATACAGTATTAGTTTTTAGAATTATCAGTTATTTTTATCATTTTATCGATTTTTTTGCAAAGTTCAAGCTACGGGGCTGGAAGTTGGCACACGGGTGTAATCGAGCATGCTGATCACCCCCCTTCAGCAAAAAAATCGATAAAAATCGATAAAATCGATATCGATCGATGACGAAAAGTAGCCTATGACACCCGCCGGGGCCAGTAGTGTATGTGTGCCAAGTTTGGTCCGGATCGGTTCAGAAATGGAATTTTCTATTCGGAACATACGTACAGACATACAGACAGACAGACAGACAGACAGACATACAGACAAACAGACATTCAGCTTTATATATAAGATAAAGAACGAGACCCCCTGTGTCTGAAAGTCCCACCACCGGTGTGACCCTCGCACTTTTTGCTGCCAGGAACGATGTGGATCACCGGTGACCCACATCTCTTGCAAACTCATATTATTTGTAGGCCCAGTATTTTTTCCACATATAAATATTGTTTTCAAAGTTCTTCCGGCTTTGAAGCCTGTAGGCTCCGTCGTTCAAGAAGATGTTCATCGTTGATTACAAAACAATCCTGCATTGCTTAAATAACCATAAAACCTTCCCACACCGAAAGTATTGTGCAAAATTGCGTCATCCCACTGCGCCGCCACGGCGTCGTCGTCAATCCTTCTATATATATAAAACCGAATGGGATTTTGTCTGTACACTGGTGGCTTGTCTGTACGCTGGTGGATAAGCAGGCTTGTTGATGCTGTCTGTAGGTCCTCGATGGTGTTTTCGTGTTTGTCATTTTCCAGCATGGAAGCTTGTTATTACTTCTACCAAATTTATCGATTATTTGTAAATTTTGAACTACGGGGCTGGGAGTTGGCACAGGGGGGTAATCGAACATGCTGATTACGAATATGATAACCATTTTCGATAAAGCCCATTACTTTTATCATTTTATCGATTTTTTGGCAAAGTTCAAGCTACGGGCTGGGAGTTGGCACTCGGGGGTAATCGAGCATGCTGATTACGAATATGATAACCATTTTCAAAAATGCCCATTACTTTTATCATTTTATCGATTTTCTGGCAAAGTTCATGCTACGGGGCTGGGAGTTGGCACACGGGGGTAATCGAGCATGCTGATTACGAATACAGTATTAGTTTTTAGAATTATCAGTTATTTTTATCATTTTATCGATTTTTTGGCAAAGTTCAAGCTACGGGGCTGGGAGTTGGCACACGGGGGTAATCGAGCATGCTGATTACGAATACAGTATTAGTTTTTAGAATTATCAGTTATTTTTATCATTTTATCGATTTTTTTGCAAAGTTCGAGCTACGGGGCTGGAAGTTGGCACACGGGGGTAATCGAGCTTGCTGATTACGAATTTGATAACCATTATCAAAAATGCCCATTACTTTTATCATTTTATCGATTTTCTGGCAAAGTTTATGCTACGGGGCTGGGAGTTGGCACACGGGGGTAATCGAGCATGCTGATTACGAATATGATAACTATTAGGTTGGTGCAAAAGTTCTTTCCGCCCAAATTCAAAAATTCATAACTTGCTGAATTATCAACGAATCTGCAAGATCTAAATTTTGCTTGAGAGAGAAACTCATGCTCTTTGCACATGTACTTGAAGTGTTCGGTAATGTTTACAAATGAAGGAGATAAAAGCTCAAAACCAAAATCACTCGAAATTTGAATTTTTCGTGTAGGGTCATAAAAAATCGGAAACCTGCAACAAAAATCGGAGCAGTCAGTATTGTAAATTCTTTCACCAGCTATTTCTAACGGTGCAAAGTTTGCACCGATTGAGCGTCTCTATGAAAAGTTATGATTTCCCTGAAAAATGCCAAAATAAATCACATTTGCCCTTTTGTATTGCTTGCTCGAAATTCATAACTTTTGATAGAGATGCTCAGTCAGCGCAAACTTTGCACCGTTAGAAAGAGCTGGTGAGAAAACCTACAATACTGACTGCTCCGATTTTTGTTGCAGGTTCCCGATTTTTTATGACCCTACACGAAAAATTCAAATTTTGAATTATGGTTTTGAGCTTCTACCTCCTTCATTTGTAAACATTA
The DNA here is from genome assembly GCA_958299035.1 of Cylicocyclus nassatus. Taxonomy (NCBI): domain Eukaryota; kingdom Metazoa; phylum Nematoda; class Chromadorea; order Rhabditida; family Strongylidae; genus Cylicocyclus; species Cylicocyclus nassatus. The sequence continues at coordinate 51,131,497 of CATQJL010000223.1, read as the reverse complement.
ACGAACACTTCAAGTACAGTTGCAAAGAGCATGAGTTTCTCTCTTAAGCAAAATTTAGATCTTGCAGATTCGTTGATAAATCACCAAGTTATGAATTTTTGAATTTGGGCGGAAAGAACTTTTGCACCAACCTAATATTTTCAAAAATGCCCATTACTTTTATCATTTTATCGATTTTCTGGCAAAGTTCATGCTACGGGGCTGGGAGTTGGCACACGGGGGTAATCGAGCTTGCTGATTACGAATTTGATAACCATTATCAAAAATGCCCATTACTTTTATCATTTTATCGATTTTCTGGCAAAGTTCATGCTATGGGGCTGGGAGTTGGCACACGGGGGTAATCGAGCATGTTGATTACGAATATGATAACTATTTTCAAAAATGCCCATTACTTTTATCATTTTATCGATTTTCTGGCAAAGTTCATGCTACGGGGCTGGGAGTTGGCACACGGGGGTAATCGAGCTTGCTGATTACGAATTTGATAACCATTATCAAAAATGCCCATTACTTTTATCATTTTATCGATTTTCTGGCAAAGTTTATGCTACGGGGCTGGGAGTTGGCACACGGGGGTAATCGAGCATGCTGATTACGAATTTGATAACCATTATCAAAAATGCCCATTACTTTTATCATTTTATCGATTTTCTGGCAAAGTTCATGCTATGGGGCTGGGAGTTGGCACACGGGGGTAATCGAGCATGCTGATTACGAATATGATAACTATTTTCAAAAATGCCCATTACTTTTATCATTTTATCGATTTGTTTGCAAATTTTGGACTACGGGGTTGGGAGTTCGCATGAGAGGGTAAGCGAACATGCTGATTACGAATACAATACTGGTTTTTAGAATTATCAGTTATTTTTATCATTTTATCGATTTTTTGGCAAAGTTCAAGCTACGGGGCTGGGAGTTGGCACACGGGGGTAATCGAGCATGATTACGAATACAGTATTAGTTTTTAGAATTATCAGTTATTTTTATCATTTTATCGATTTTTTTGCAAAGTTCAAGCTACGGGGCTGGAAGTTGGCACACGGGTGTAATCGAGCATGCTGATCACCCCCCTTCAGCAAAAAAATCGATAAAAATCGATAAAATCGATATCGATCGATGACGAAAAGTAGCCTATGACACCCGCCGGGGCCAGTAGTGTATGTGTGCCAAGTTTGGTCCGGATCGGTTCAGAAATGGAATTTTCTATTCGGAACATACGTACAGACATACAGACAGACAGACAGACAGACAGACATACAGACAAACAGACATTCAGCTTTATATATAAGATAAAGAACGAGACCCCCTGTGTCTGAAAGTCCCACCACCGGTGTGACCCTCGCACTTTTTGCTGCCAGGAACGATGTGGATCACCGGTGACCCACATCTCTTGCAAACTCATATTATTTGTAGGCCCAGTATTTTTTCCACATATAAATATTGTTTTCAAAGTTCTTCCGGCTTTGAAGCCTGTAGGCTCCGTCGTTCAAGAAGATGTTCATCGTTGATTACAAAACAATCCTGCATTGCTTAAATAACCATAAAACCTTCCCACACCGAAAGTATTGTGCAAAATTGCGTCATCCCACTGCGCCGCCACGGCGTCGTCGTCAATCCTTCTATATATATAAAACCGAATGGGATTTTGTCTGTACACTGGTGGCTTGTCTGTACGCTGGTGGATAAGCAGGCTTGTTGATGCTGTCTGTAGGTCCTCGATGGTGTTTTCGTGTTTGTCATTTTCCAGCATGGAAGCTTGTTATTACTTCTACCAAATTTATCGATTATTTGTAAATTTTGAACTACGGGGCTGGGAGTTGGCACAGGGGGGTAATCGAACATGCTGATTACGAATATGATAACCATTTTCGATAAAGCCCATTACTTTTATCATTTTATCGATTTTTTGGCAAAGTTCAAGCTACGGGCTGGGAGTTGGCACTCGGGGGTAATCGAGCATGCTGATTACGAATATGATAACCATTTTCAAAAATGCCCATTACTTTTATCATTTTATCGATTTTCTGGCAAAGTTCATGCTACGGGGCTGGGAGTTGGCACACGGGGGTAATCGAGCATGCTGATTACGAATACAGTATTAGTTTTTAGAATTATCAGTTATTTTTATCATTTTATCGATTTTTTGGCAAAGTTCAAGCTACGGGGCTGGGAGTTGGCACACGGGGGTAATCGAGCATGCTGATTACGAATACAGTATTAGTTTTTAGAATTATCAGTTATTTTTATCATTTTATCGATTTTTTTGCAAAGTTCGAGCTACGGGGCTGGAAGTTGGCACACGGGGGTAATCGAGCTTGCTGATTACGAATTTGATAACCATTATCAAAAATGCCCATTACTTTTATCATTTTATCGATTTTCTGGCAAAGTTTATGCTACGGGGCTGGGAGTTGGCACACGGGGGTAATCGAGCATGCTGATTACGAATATGATAACTATTAGGTTGGTGCAAAAGTTCTTTCCGCCCAAATTCAAAAATTCATAACTTGCTGAATTATCAACGAATCTGCAAGATCTAAATTTTGCTTGAGAGAGAAACTCATGCTCTTTGCACATGTACTTGAAGTGTTCGGTAATGTTTACAAATGAAGGAGATAAAAGCTCAAAACCAAAATCACTCGAAATTTGAATTTTTCGTGTAGGGTCATAAAAAATCGGAAACCTGCAACAAAAATCGGAGCAGTCAGTATTGTAAATTCTTTCACCAGCTATTTCTAACGGTGCAAAGTTTGCACCGATTGAGCGTCTCTATGAAAAGTTATGATTTCCCTGAAAAATGCCAAAATAAATCACATTTGCCCTTTTGTATTGCTTGCTCGAAATTCATAACTTTTGATAGAGATGCTCAGTCAGCGCAAACTTTGCACCGTTAGAAAGAGCTGGTGAGAAAACCTACAATACTGACTGCTCCGATTTTTGTTGCAGGTTCCCGATTTTTTATGACCCTACACGAAAAATTCAAATTTTGAATTATGGTTTTGAGCTTCTACCTCCTTCATTTGTAAACATTAACGAACACTTCAAGTACAGTTGCAAAGAGCATGAGTTTCTCTCTTAAGCAAAATTTAGATCTTGCAGATTCGTTGATAATTCACCAAGTTATGAATTTTTGAATTTGGGCGGAAAGAACTTTTGCACCAACCTAATATTTTCAAAAATGCCCATTACTTTTATCATTTTATCGATTTTCTGGCAAAGTTCATGCTACGGGGCTGGGAGTTGGCACACGGGGGTAATCGAGCTTGCTGATTACGAATTTGATAACCATTATCAAAAATGCCCATTACTTTTATCATTTTATCGATTTTCTGGCAAAGTTCATGCTATGGGGCTGGGAGTTGGCACACGGGGGTAATCGAGCATGTTGATTACGAATATGATAACTATTTTCAAAAATGCCCATTACTTTTATCATTTTATCGATTTTCTGGCAAAGTTCATGCTACGGGGCTGGGAGTTGGCACACGGGGGTAATCGAGCTTGCTGATTACGAATTTGATAACCATTATCAAAAATGCCCATTACTTTTATCATTTTATCGATTTTCTGGCAAAGTTTATGCTACGGGGCTGGGAGTTGGCACACGGGGGTAATCGAGCATGCTGATTACGAATTTGATAACCATTATCAAAAATGCCCATTACTTTTATCATTTTATCGATTTTCTGGCAAAGTTCATGCTATGGGGCTGGGAGTTGGCACACGGGGGTAATCGAGCATGTTGATTACGAATATGATAACTATTTTCAAAAATGCCCATTACTTTTATCATTTTATCGATTTTCTGGCAAAGTTCATGCTACGGGGCTGGGAGTTGGCACACGGGGGTAATCGAGCATGCTGATTACGAATTTGATAACCATTATCAAAAATGCCCATTACTTTTATCATTTTATCGATTTTCTGGCAAAGTTCATGCTATGGGGCTGGGAGTTGGCACACGGGGGTAATCGAGCATGCTGATTACGAATATGATAACTATTTTCAAAAATGCCCATTACTTTTATCATTTTATCGATTTGTTTGCAAATTTTGGACTACGGGGTTGGGAGTTCGCATGAGAGGGTAAGCGAACATGCTGATTACGAATACAATACTGGTTTTTAGAATTATCAGTTATTTTTATCATTTTATCGATTTTTTGGCAAAGTTCAAGCTACGGGGCTGGGAGTTGGCACACGGGGGTAATCGAGCATGCTGATTACGAATACAGTATTAGTTTTTAGAATTATCAGTTATTTTTATCATTTTATCGATTTTTTTGCAAAGTTCAAGCTACGGGGCTGGAAGTTGGCACACGGGGGTAATCGAGCTTGCTGATTACGAATTTGATAACCATTATCAAAAATGCCCATTACTTTTATCATTTTATCGATTTTCTGGCAAAGTTCATGCTACGGGGCTGGGAGTTGGCACACGGGGGTAATCGAGCTTGCTGATTACGAATTTGATAACCATTATCAAAAATGCCCATTACTTTTATCATTTTATCGATTTTCTGGCAAAGTTCATGCTATGGGGCTGGGAGTTGGCACACGGGGGTAATCGAGCATGCTGATTACGAATATGATAACTATTAGGTTGTCCCGAAAGTTTTGTCGGTTTTTTTCATCGATTACTGAAACTCACAGAACATCAATCCACGGGCAAGCTAGGTACCATTTGGTTCAGATTTTTATATTCTTTCTTACAGCTATACTTGCTTTCTGATCTACCTTGTCTTTGCAATGTTATCGCCATGGCTTTTCGAGCAGCTTGGCAGTAACGCCAAATCTTTCATGAATTTTGAAAATTTTTATCCTGATGATTTCAAAGAGCGCTGGTAACTGTTATGTAGAGCAAACCTTTGGCTACATTCTATTTATTTTATATTGCATGGGCCACGTTTACCAAGTCCGTTATAATTAATTATTTAATAAAAACCGCGACTTTTTGATTACGTTTACCACGTAAAAGTACCGAAAATTCCAAAAAGCTGCTTTCTTAAGCCAAATCAAACTTGGTCATGTTGCATAAATAATGTTTAATAAGAATTTTTCAGTTCGCAGAAATTTTGAAGACTTCCGTGTATTTGCTGCAGTCGAGTGTTTCATGATTTTAACAAAAATCGAGACCTCTTAAGAAATAATTTTTTTCAAGCTAACAACAGCAGATTCGGAGATTCTAAAAATATGTTCTTGTAGTCCAAGAATTGCTCTATTAGAGTCATACTTGAACATTTCAAAAACATTAGAATGAAATTTTTGAAAATTAGCCGAACTTTGAGCAGATGAAATTGACGGATGGAGAATTTCAACAAGTATCGAAAAAAGCATACAAGATTGTGGCTCGAGAATGTATTCATAAGAAAGAGAAGAAAAAGCTGCATCGAGTGCAAGTTGAAGCTCATTCAGGTGTTTATTGTGCATGGTTTTATAGTGGTTTGAAAAAACCGACAAAACTTTCGGGACGACCTAATATTTTCAAAAATGCCCATTACTTTTATCATTTTATCGATTTGTTTGCAAATTTTGGACTACGGGGTTGGGAGTTCGCATGAGAGGGTAAGCGAACATGCTGATTACGAATACAATACTGGTTTTTAGAATTATCAGTTATTTTTATCATTTTATCGATTTTTTTGCAAAGTTCAAGCTACGGGGCTGGAAGTTGGCACGGGAGGGTAAGCGAACATGCTGATTACGAATACAGTATTAGTTTTTAGAATTATCAGTTATTTTTTATCATTTTATCGATTTTTTGGCAAAGTTCAAGCTACGGGGCTGGGAGTTGGCACAGGAGGACAAGCGAACATGCTGATTACAAATACAATATAGCTTTTAGAATTATCAGTTATTTTTATCATTTTATCGATTTTTTTGCATGGTTCAAGCTACGGGGCTGGGGTTTGGCACACGGGGGTAATCGAGCATGCTGGTTACGAATATGATAACCATTTTCATAAATACCCATTACTTTTATCATTCTATCGATTTTTCTGCAGATTTTGAACTACGTGACTGGGAGTTGGCACACGGGGTAAGGGAACATGCTGATTACGAATATCATAACATTTCAGAAAATACCCCTTACTTCTACTGGTTTAATTGATTTTTTGCAATGTTTGAACTATGGCGTTGGGGATTGGTACAGGCAGATAATTGAGCATGGTGCTCACGAGCACATTCTTATTTTACAGCTTGTCACTTACCTTCACTGGCTTTATCGATTTTTTGCAAAGTTTAAGCCAGGAACTGGGATTTGGCACATGGGAGAAAGCGAGCATGCCGATTACGATTGTAATAAGTGTTCTTAGAAGAACCTATTATTTTTGTCGATTTTTCTATTCTTTGTAAAATTAGAGCTACACGGCTGACATTGCACAAAGTTGTATGTGAGCACGCTCACTGCAAAGATAGTTTTTGAGAATTTCCATTACTTTTATTGATTTCATCTTTTTTTCAAAGCTGAAGCTACGAGGCTCAGATGGCACTAATCCGGGGGTAAGTGAGCATGCTGAGAATTCTATAATCACACTCGGAAATGACGAAGGCGGTAAATTTACCTAAAGTTGTTATAAATTCACTTTGGCCCGCCTTTACCTTTTTGAATCCTACTTCTGCCCCCAAAATCAGAAAAGCACATAGAGCCTGGTTTCGAGGGAAGAAAATGCTTATAAACTGAGGCGGCAAGCAGTGGCGGACCGAGGCGGGGGGGCGGGGGGGGGGGGGGGGCGCGCCCCCCCCCCCCCCGAGAATGGGTCCCGAAATTTTTGAAACTTACCTATATGGGTTATAAAAATGTGCAAACGACTTGTTTATTTATGTAAATAATTGAAATAATTTTTAAAAATTTTTAAAAATTCAAACTAGCTTTATAAAAAAATTTTTTCGGGGGCGTGGCTGACGCCACGCCTCCTTTTTTCAGATTTTAGGGGTTGGGGACCCGCAAAAATTTAGAGAAGCACCCCAAAAATTCTTTCGGAGTGCGTGGCTAACGCCACGCACCTTCATTTGAAAAAAATTTCTGTCGCGCCCCCTTCGGTCCGAAATCCTGCGACCGCCACTGGCGGCAAGATATTTCGGTACTTTTCCGTTATCTGGACCCATTTTTCAAAGAAGAATATTGCTTCCATCCTTGTACCATATTTGGTCTCAGCTTTACAGGGAGGAGTGCCAACCTTCTGCCACGTGGCAAAAAAATTTAAAATGTCATTTACATGCTTAACAGGTTTTACTAAGAGTTTTCGTTCAATCTGTTTTGTAGTCAATTTCAACCTCATTTCGATCAAGCATTTCAAAGTGAACATTGTCATAATAATAACGACATACTCTTATCGATGAACAGACTAAACTTGCTCGGAATAGAGAAGTGCGTGAGATGAAATCATTTAAGAGGCAAAATAAGCGGCAGCAAGGGCTTCAAGCTTCATTTATAGTCTTTTCTGGCTAAAATCGCATGGCCAAAAGGGTTTGAAGAGAAAAGCAATATTAAATCACCACTGAAAGCAAGATGATCTAAAATAAATTCGTGATTGTTTTTTATGTAAAACAATTAAACAGCTCAAAAGTGACTACAATCTCTTTTACCTCCTCGGAAATGGTTTCGAAAAAAAAATCATGTCAGAATGAACCGAAAAGTGTCAATTTTTTGTGACACGTGGCAAGGAGGCAGTCCTCGTAGAAACTATAAAAAATTATTCTTAGACTAAAGAAAGTATTACATGGGAGCCTTTCGAAGAAATGGGTCCGGATAACGGAAAAGTACCGATATTTTCGCTAAGAATTTCTACGAGTCAATATCTGATTATACAGAAATTTCGTTAAATTCACTTCTGTTTTTTCCACTCTGCAAAAACCATACTTCTGCCTCTGAAAGCAGAAAAGTGGTCTCTGGGGAAGGACAGACCCATGAGCTTCATCCAGCACGGCATTTTCACTGAAACTTTTGGCTCTCAAATTGCAAAAACAACAAAACTCAAAAACCACATATCAGGCCCTAAAAGCAGAAAGACAGGGAGCTTGGTCTCGATGGAAGAAAGAATTATGGCCTCAGGCAGCAAGAGACTTGCGCCAGAAGTTTCTGGGTGTCAATGATTATACAGAACTTGCTTGAAATTTACTTCTGGCCCTTTTGGTCTCGAGGAGAAAACACTAATAAGCTCAGCCAGCAAGATACTCTCGCTGAAACTTTCTGGGTGTCAATGTTTATTCATACTGAAACTTGCTTCAAAAATTTACTTCTGGCCCTTCTACTTTGCAAAAAAACCATACTTCTGCCTCTAAAAGTAAGAAAGCACAAAGTGCTCTCGAGGGAAGGACAGACCCATGAGCTTCATCCGACAGGACAGTCTCGCTAAGACGTTTGACCCCCTAGACTTCGCAAAAACCAGTACTTCTGCCCCTAAACGCAGAAAAGCACAGAAAATCCAGTCTCGGGGGAAGAAAGAATCATGGCTTCAGGCAACAAGGTATTTTCGCCAGAAGTTTATGGGTGTCAATAATCATACGGAAACTTGCTTAAAATTTACTTCTGACCATTCTACTTTGCAAAAACCACACTTCTTCCTCTAAAAGCAAAACAGTACAGAAAGTTTGGTCTCGAGAAAATGGCAGAACCATGAGGCTTCATGCGATAAACATTTTCGCTAAGACGTCTGACCTCCTAGACTTCGCAAAAACCAGTGCTTCTGCCCCTAAAAGCAGAAAAGCACAGGGAATTTAGTCTCTAAGGAAGGACAGACCCATGAGCTTCTTGCAACAGGACATTTTCACAGAAACTTTCGGCCTCTTCTACTTCGCAAAAACCATTACTTCTGCCCTGAAAGCAGAAAAGCACAGGGATTTAGTCTCTAGGGAAGGACAGACCCATAAGCTTCTTGCAACAGGACATTTTCACAGAAACTTTCGGCCCCTTCTACTTCGCAAAAACCAGTACTTCTGCCCTGAAAGCAGAAAAGCACAGGGATTTAGTCTCTAGGGAAGGACAGACCCATGAGTTTCATCCGACAGGACATTTTCTAAGAAACCATAAAACTCAAAAACCACACTTCTGGCCCAAAAAGCAAAAAAGCACAAGGAGCTTGGTCTCGAGGGAAGTAAGGATTATGGCCTCAGGCAACAAGGTATTTTCGCCAGAAGTTTCTGGGTGTCAATGATTATACAGAACTTGCTTGAAATTTACTTCTGGCCCTTTTGGTCTCGAGGAGAAAACACTAATAAGCTCAGCCAGCAAGATACTCTCGCTGAAACTTTCTGGGTGTCAATGTTTATTCATACTGAAACTTGCTTCGAAAATTTACTTCTGGCCCTTCTATTTTGCAAAAAAACCATACTTCTGCCTCTAAAAGTAAAAAATCACAAAGTGCTCTCGAGGGAAGGACAGACCCATGAGCTTCATCCGACAGGACAGTCTCGCTAAGACGTTTGACCCCCTAGACTTCGTAAAAACCAGTACTTCTGCCCCTAAACGCAGAAAAGCACAGAAAATCCAGTCTCGGGGGAAGAAAGAATCATGGCTTCAGGCAACAAGGTATTTTCGCCAGAAGTTTATGGGTGTCAATAATCATACAGAAACTTGCTTAAAATTTACTTCTGGCCATTCTACTTTGCAAAAACCACACTTCTTCCTCTAAAAGCAAAACAGTACAGAAAGCTTGGTCTCGAGAAAATGGCAGAACCATGAGGCTTCATGCGACAAACATTTTCGCTAAGACGTCTGACCTCCTAGACTTCGCAAAAACCAGTGCTTCTGCCCCTAAAAGCAGAAAAGCACAGGGAATTTAGTCTCTAAGGAAGGACAGACTCATGAGCTTCTTGCAACAGGACATTTTCACAGAAACTTTCGGCCCCTTCTACTTCGCAAAAACCAGTACTTCTGCCCTGAAAGCAGAAAAGCACAGGGATTTAGTTTCTAGGGAAGGACAGACTCATGAGTTTCATCCGACAGGACATTTTCTAAGACTTTTGACTCCCAAACTTCGCAAAAAACCATAAAACTCAAAAACCACACTTCTGACCCAAAAAGCAAAAAAGCACAAGGAGCTTGGTCTCGAGGGAAGTAAGGATTATGGCCTCACGCAACAAGATGTTTTCGCCAGAAGTTTGTGGTTGTCGATGTTTCATTATACAGAAACTTGTTTAAAATTCGTGGCCATTCTACTCTGCAAAATCCATACTTCTACCCCTAAGAGCAAAACAGCACAGATAGCTTGGTTTCGAGGAAAAGAGACTCATAAGCTCAGCCAGCAAGATATTTTCGCTGAAAACTTCTGGGTGTCAATGTGTATTCTACAGAAACTTGTTTAAAGTTCACTTGTGGCCATTCCACTCTGCAAAAACCAGACTTCTGCCTCTGAAAACAGAAGAGTGGTCTCGAGGGAAAGACAGACCGGGAGACGGTCAAGAGGCGCGATTTTTCTGGCTGTCACCAACTTAAAACTTCAATTTCTCGCTATGGGAGTGTTCAAAAAGTGTCGGACAAAGTCCATCGGCTTACTAGCTGTTTGAAGTAACCATTTGATAAGTTCGACGACTTTTGCTAGAAAACTGACCGAAATAGTTACAAAATTGCTATAAACTGCATTTTCATGGGTTTTTGACCTTCAACAATTTTGTTTTGAATCGCTTTCAGAATGATAAGGTCAAAGAATTCCTGCAATTCTCTAATGTACTTCTTTCGAAATTTCAAATAATCCTGGAACTTCATAAAACACTAAGTATGTGCTATATACTGCCCATCTGGTAATAAGAATCGCACCTCTTGACATACATCCAGACAGACCCATGAGCTTCTTGCGACAGGAAATGATCTTCGCTGAAAATTCTGGCCTTCTGAACTTTGCAAAAACCACACTTTTGTCCCTAGAAGCAAAAAACAGAGAGCTTGGTCTCGAGGGAAGAAAAGACTCAGGGCTCAGGCAGCAAGATATTTGCGCTAAAAGTTTTTAGGTGTCAATATTTGATTATACAGAAACTTGATGGAAATATTACCGTTCTTCTTAACCATACTTCTGCTAAAAGCGGAAGCATAAGGAGCTTGGTTTCGAGGGAAGGAAAGAACTAGGGTTTTATACGACAGGACAGTTTCGGTAAGATTGTCCTTCAAAAGAAGGCGCTGGGCCAGCTTCTGTTCAAGAAATGAGCCTGTTCACTGGCAAGACATCATCGAAGAAAATGCTGCTTCGTTTTTACCGACATATCTGAGTTTTTGGCTGCTGGAAGACATAAATTGACGCTTCCTTTAACATGGCACTTTCCTGGAAATCAATCTGAGTTTTGGGATGAATCAGCTGCTCTAAACAGGTTCTTCGAGGTAACTTCCTTGTTTAAGAGCTGTGGTATCTGGGCAAAGGTATGTGCAAGAAAACAGTAAAGATGCTTTGCGCATAGTCAGTGGTAGTAGCTTCTTTTCCTAAGAGCATAGTGTTTTGTTTCTACTACTCACAACATGCGAAAGGTCGCTGGGAAGATAAAATTCTCTTTCTTGGGATTTTAGTTAATTAATGGCAGATATCAATGTATCTGCCCCCACCCACCTACTAGTGACCCGTAGGGTCGCTAGTCTTATATATAAAGCTGAATGTCTGTTTGTCTGTCTGTATGTATGTATGTATGTATGTACGTATGTTCCGAATAGAAAATTCCATTTCTGAACCGATCCGGACCAAACTTGGTACACATACACTTCGGGCCCCGGCGCGTGTCATAGGCTACTTTTCGTCATCGATCCATATCGACTTTATCGATTTTATCGATTTTTTTGCAAAGTTTGAGCTACGGGGCTGGGAGTTGGCACAGGGGGGTAATCGAGCATGGGGATTCCGAATACAATAATGGTTTGCAGGATTATCGATTACTTTTATCGATTTTATCGATTTTTTTTGCAAAGTTTGAGCTACGGGGCTGGGAGTTCGCACAGGGGGGTAATCGAGCATGGGGATTCCGAATACAATATTGGTTTTCGGGATTATCGATTACTTTTATCGATTTTATCGATTTTTTTGCAAAGTTTGAGCTAGGGGGCTGGGAGTTGGCACAGGGGGGTAATCGAGTATGCTGATCATTCCCAAGGGGGGTGATCAGCATGCTCGATTACACCCCTGTGCCAAATTCCAGCCCCCTAGCTCAAATTTTGCAAAAAAATCGATAAAATCGATAAAAGTAATGGACGATCTTGAAAACTAATATTGTATTCGTAATCTGCATGCTCGATTACCCCCTGTGCAAACTCCCAGCCCCGCAGGTCAAACTTTACAAAAAAATCGATAAAATCGATAAAAGTAATGGACGATCCTGAAAACCAATATTGTGTTCGTAATCAGCATGCTCGATTACCTCCCTGTGCAAAATCCCAGCCTCGCATGTCAAAATTTACAAAAAATCGATAAAATCAATAAAAGTAATCGATGATTCTGAAAACTAATATTGTATTCGGAATCCCCATGCTCACTTCCCCCCCTGTGCCAACTCCTAGCCCTGTAGGTGAACTCTGCAAAAAAATCGATAAAAATCGGTAAAATCGACATCGATCGATAACGAAAAGTGGACTGTGACACCCGCCGGGGCCCGAAGTGTATGTGTGCCAATTTTGGTCCGGATACGGCGGAGCCGGGTAAGCCAGCTAGTGGGTTAATAAGATAAATTCGATTTATACGCACTCCGGTGTGTCATAAGACACCTATTTACTCCCTATGTGGAGGAAATCGAAGCTGTGCAAGTTCACCTTTGAAAGACATTGCAAGAAGAAAACACAGGCATTTCAATAGGGTTTTTGAAGTTGTCCTCAGGGTTGAGCTTTGGGTCAGGCGCGCCCGACCTGGGGGATCGTATTGGGGTAAAACTGAGGGGAGGAGGGTATTCAAGACGAATTTGTTCACAAAATGGAGGTGTTAACTCCACTAACGAAATCTCTAACAACGTTAAGGTCACCAAAGAGGCTTGCTGTGTAAAATGGATAAGATTTCCGTAATCAGCATGCCAAATTACCTATACGAGCTCTACAAATCACGACCTATCACATTTTTTAGTGTTTCCTAACGTCTAGGAAGCGTGATTTTCAGACATGATTAACTTGGTCACGAAAGTAAAAGAAGTCTACTTTCTTGTGCTCAAGACGAAGTAAAACTCTTTATCAGTTTAAGATAGATACTAGATCTCCTGTCGCTTTCAAAAAGTGGATGAAGAAGTGCTGCCAAAATTTCAATCACCGCGTTTTCACCTTGAGTGCTTCAACTCCACCGATCACCACAAAGCCAGAACAACTCCAAGTAAGCTCAAACACCTACTGTAGAATCTTCAAGGTTTGTGCTAGCGAATCAAGTGAAACTAGTGTGGAAAAGATTCTTCGGTGATAAAGTTAACCGGGTCAGGCGCAACACCTCAAAAACTCAGGCCGCCTGAGCTTTTGTAGCCTTGCGCCTCGCTCCCTTAACACGTCTTCAAAATCAAGAAATCGCTCCATTCCTGGTATGAACATTGAACTCGTAGCTCCTTCTTGCTACAATGAGAATTTGGAGCGAAACACCCCCGCCTTAAAGAATTCATGATCCTTGCAACAGACTCATCCAGATCAAAAAATTAACCACCAAATTACGTGTGATTGTAAAGTGCAATCACAGAAAATTGGGCGTACAGACTTCAAAAATCCAAAAGCTCTTTAGAAAAGGATGGTGTCCTCCAGAATGTCGCTCTCTGAGGTCTCGGAGGTGAAAAGGAAGAAGAAGAGGGTCGTTTGGGGCTTTCAGAGGGGGAGGGGGAGGGCGTTTTCGAAAGACTTGTACCTGACCTCTTGCTCAGCTCTGGTTATCCTCTAGATTCATATTACAGAGCAGATACACATTGCTTTTCACTAATGCAGGATTACGGTAGGAACTTTCATCATACAGCCCAATGCCCAATCAGGGTACGGCACAGGTCTCCCGAAAATCAAGATTTTTCGAGGCCTTAAAATCTGGATCTCCTTCCAGACCAGAAAATTCCTACGGGCCTTCAAGTTGGTCATTGTACAGTAGACATGTAGTAGTACTCAAAAAATGCATTAAAAGAAATCCTGGGTAGGCCACTGCTGCAAAGGGAGATAATTCGCAAATTTTATTTTGGAAGAAATCATATATCCGAACATGGACGAAAATCGAGATTTTTCATGAGAAAATCACGATCAGAAATTTGATTAAAAACATTTATTGTCATAAAAGACATCACCCAGATCTGGCATGTATGAGAATTCCCAACATCTCACAATTTATTGGTCAAAGACCTCCCTGCTATCGCAAATCTATCAGGTTTCCAAAAAGTAAATTTCTTTTTCAAATAAATCAAGCTTTTTTGTCTTCCTAGCAGACTTAGGGTATTTTTGAGAGGGTGAAGCAAGCTCTACAAAATAACCACCAAATCCTCCTAAATCGTGTGCAGGTAAAATTTGGAGCCGAAAATGAAATTTCGAGCAAATTAAAAATGGATCTCATTCCAGAAAATTCTTACGGACCTCCAACACAGTCACTATACAATATACACAGTACTCAAAAAAATGTACTAGGTTGTTGCAAAAATAATGTCCGCTTTTCTAGGCCTATTTTCCGAACAACTATTTTTCTTCATAATTTCTTTTTCGAGATGGATTCCACATGTCACTGGAAAGCTTTCTTCATGTACTTTCTAACATTACTAAAAATACACCCTTATCTCATTTGTGAAAATTTCACCAGCATCTCGTACAGCTGCACTTAAAATCGAAATTTGGTTGCTTTGACTCCCTTGGCCACCAATCAGGCGCAAATGAAAATTATTTACCTGCAGCATGTTTAAGAAGATTTTTAAAAAATATATGAAGCGAGAAATCAACGCCCCGAAGTAGATACTGACTGCTGGCATTCTATGGGTCGAAAGTTTCTCATAAGTAGGGCAATCGCCGAAGCTTCGCTTATTTCTGTATGCCTGAGGACATGACATCTTCCCCGCATTTTTGCAGAAAAGCTTAGCTATTCAGTGTATGAAGAATTTCAAATTTCTATAGTTTGGGACTTTCTGGCCTACCACAAGTAGGCTCGAAAAAGTGAACAATTTTGAATTTCTAGCTTTTCTTTTCGCAAGACTCCCTTCGCTGAAGTCTTTTCTAAGCAGAAATATACTACTGACTTGCTTCTACAAAATAAGCTGATGAGCAGCCAAAGGAACAAAACTTGAAGGGATGTGATCTTTCAAAGACTAGGTTTTCAAAAGAAAAACTTTCGGTTTTTTGATGCATGGTTTTCTTCCCGTTTGTGATATCAGTAAATGTAGGTGCGCGTCAGGTTAAGAAAGGTTTACTGCTATATATGCTTTTGACTGCATTTAAAAATATGAAGACTGGACAAAGTTATAGCTTTTAAAATTAGAACTTTGCAAAACGGACATTATTTTTGCGACAACCTAATAATTCATGGATTTTTCCGGGGTTCAAAATTGAGAAATTGAAATGGCCCTAAAATGCCAACATGTCATTATTTTCGTCTGTTAAATGTTAAACTTGACATTTCTCAATTACCAAAGCACTAAAAAAGGCAAAATTAAATTAAACTTACTGAGGCTTGTAGTACAGGGTGTCCCAAAAGTAAGTACACACTTTTCAATCGTCAATATCTCTCTTCCCAATGGGTCTTTTTTGGACAAGTCAAGTGTCATTGTGTAGAAGAGGTTTTAACTTAGATTTACAGTACCGAGCAAATCAACGATCGCCCTTCGTTACTGTAGGATTACGGTAAGAACTTCCAGCACGTGGAACCATTGTGAAATATGCCATCTGACAAAAATTTTCAAAAAATCTGAAAAATCGTGTACTAAGATTTTCGCGCACGCTGATTCCACTACAAGTTTTTACGAATTTTCAGCTTTTTTTGACAATGTAATCACATTTCAGACTAATACTGGGAATTCGGTTATTTATTTATTTATTTATTTATTTATTTATTTAATTACATTACACAATAGTAATGTGCCATACTAAAAAGAAACTAATAATTGGAAAAGGAGAATGAGGGAGAGTGAGGTATAAAAATGTGTATAGCACCGAAGGAACTCTAAGCTTTAGTATCATACCATTAAGCTTTTGTGTACACTCTAACGGTTATTACGGTTTACCTGGAATAACTTTGCAAAGAACCATCACAGTAAAGCGGAAGTTTCGTACTCGAAATCAGCGGCTTCCATTACCATAGTGTTAGAGTTTTTGGCTTGTTTGGTTTTGTTCCGAGGCAGAATATGGCTTCCAATGGATTAGAATCCTTGTCGAAGTTCTTACAGTAATCCTACAGTAATGACGAACGATCAGTGATTCGCTTAATACTACAAATCTAAGTTGAAGCCTCCTCTACAGAATGCTACTTGAATGGCGGAAAAAGACACAATGGGAAGAGAGTTATTAACGATTGAAAAGTGGTACTTACTTTTGGGACACCCTGTATACAATGACATAAATGGGAGGAGCTGTGAGCGAAGTTTGCCATTTTCGAGCTATCTTCTGTTTCTCGCTTTCTAAGTGCGAAAAAAATTTAGTAAAATATTTGAGTCATAGGTGTCTTCTATATAACGACCAACTTTGAAGTCCTTAGCATTCTTTCTCGCAAAAATCCAACTTTCAGGTGGCAGATTTTATTTCGATTTCGGCTCCAAACTTTACTTGGATTACGACCAGGGTCCGGCACCGATGGTTTGGGATCAAACTGGACTTCGTTTTTGGAGTTAGAAGCAACGGGGACATTGTTTTTATGAGGTCCTGGAGGAAGCGCCAAAAAACACGACGAACATGTTAGGTTTCACGAGTTTAACGTGTTTTTTCGCAAGCGCGCGAATCTCAAATGCAAGACTCAAACAAACAAATGGCTTGTTTACATCGCACAAACAATCAGATGGCTCTTAATTTGGGCTATGTGTATACAATATTACTCCAAACTATGTTATGTAAAAAGTTCCCAAAACTTATGTGTCCTAATATCCGTTCTCGAATTTGTTGGTTTCTAGACCAACCACCAAACCAACTGGGTTGGTTCGGAGCATAAATATCGGAGAGTTCACATAAGTTTTGGATCTTTTTGATTTGGACGATTAGAAGGACCAAAAATCTATCATACAGTAAAGAGAGCGGATCAAACCGTTGCCTCTCCCCTTTTTTGAGTCAAACGTATTATAATTCTACGCGTTGATAGATATCGCGCTCCAATCGCTTGCGGTCTCCTTTGAAATATGTGGCGAAAAATGCATCGCAGGATTGTTGGGGCTACAAATTTGGTTGGCCTAGGAGATTCTCGACATTCCCAGCATCAAAATGGTACTATACCCAATGGCAGAGCCTTTAATCGATCGAAATGTTTTCTTTTTGCTTTTTTGTTATATTACATATTTCAAAACGCGCTTTTTTCGCTTTTATGTTGCTATTTTAGTTGAATAAGGTTTTCCCTACTGATTTTCACGTCGAGAGGGGCTTCGTAAATTTTCGCGAAGTCTTGGGGGACTTCGTTTTTCAAAAACCTCCAAACCAACGCGTGCCGGGCCCTGATTACGACCTAGGCGGATCTTTGAGTCGATCTTGCTTCGCCCTATCAAATATACCCTAAGTCTGCTAGGAAGACAAAAAGAGCTTGATATAGAAAGAATTTACTTTTGGGCAACTTGATATTAGTACTTTCACACCTTATTTGATCTTCAAATGGTTATCTATGCTTTTAACTTATTCTGTTATCTTTATCTGTACCGTCTCATATCTTTTATTGGATCGAGCAAATGATTAAAGTGCACCATTACTACATCAGAACATTTCCAACTATCACCGCAAAATCTTTTCAATAGAGTGTACTAACCCGAAAGCCAAAAAATCTTCTACCAACATTGGACTACATTTTGATGCTCACTATAATCTTCTATAAAGTCTAGCATACGAAAAGACGTTCTCAGTCTAAGTGCCTTATAATCTCGATGAAAGCCACTGAAATTGCTGGGTATCACGGAATGCCACGGAAGCGCAAAAAAGCTTCTAAGTCTTTTAGTCAAGCTGGTTCGAAAATGGAGGAAAAGACCATTTTGATGGCTAAGATTCACGTGACCGTATAAGTATATCGTTTAACATTTGATGTTAAAATGCGGGCCACTAGCCACCTGAAAAGTATTATTCTAGACGAGTCGCTATATTACATTTTCTGATAATTATTAGATAATGTGTTAGTTCGAATATGCTAAAAGTATTAGCTCAGCAATGCAGAACACGTAGAATCAAGCTGAGTAGTTTTTTCCAGACCATAATCTTTTTTATTTAATTTTTGGATTTCCCGCAATAAGAAATACTTGAACAACAGCTTCTTATGGGGAAAGAATGCGCTACTTTTTTTTGCAAAATTTGCAGCTCCATTTTTCTAAGGGCCTGAAAAAGTAATCATGAGATGAAAACAGCGAAGTAAAGCTCGGATTTCCTCAAGAGCTGAAAAGTTACTGCAGATTTGAAAGTGCGATACCCAAGCAACGAATCACGTGATTCATCATTCGATAATTCATAATCATAAAAAATTCGAGTTTCGATCATAGTTGCTAAACGGTGGCTGGTAATTACTTTTCGATCGTGGTGCATTTTCTTTGAGTAGCTTTGGACTTATTATGTACTAAAAAATTTTCTCCGAGTAAAAAGATGAATAAAAACTACCTAAGAGTTGACAGAAATGATGCAGTGTGTCAGACATAGCCTTTTGAATTTGCTCCATTCCTTTCTACATCGTCATTCCCCAGAATGCATCGAAATCGTTTTCTACTGGTTGTTGAGGAATGAGAACTAGAAAAACAGTCTTATAAGCACTGAATCACTGTTTCAATTGAATAGTAGAAAAAAAGACGGGAATCTGAAATTGCAAATTGAAAAAGTGTTAGATCTCAAGGTACTTTGCATAAAAAACGAGTTGAGCAAAATAGTACCACTGCAGAAAATGAACGTTGTCTGTCTGAGTTCATCTATTAGTCTGTAGAACACTAAACGAAAGTTTTAGTAAAAACGACACCGCCTACTGCGTTACTAGCTCTAATTTCTTGGCGAACACGGTTAAAGGGATTTTGAATTGCACTTTTTGAAAAATTTAAATTAATGGGAAGAAAGCAAGCCTTGTGAGTGATTTGAACACAGCTTTTAGGGTTAGCTTTGATGTGGGAAGGCAGTGATTTTTACTGAATTTGCTCCATAATCGGCTGTAAATAACAGCAATGAATTTTCTAGCGCAACAGAATAGAGGAAGATTTTGTTTCAGGATAAAAATAATTAAAATTTGAGAGTACTGTGCAACCGCTTAACGGGGCGCATCTTCTAATAGTCTTTCCCACACAGTAGGTGCTCGATAGATAGCCTGTTTTGGCAGTTTTTGAAAACCTTCCAATTTTTGCTTGGGTTTAGTTAGGGTACGTTTACATAAGCTGCTCTGATTTCT
This sequence comes from Cylicocyclus nassatus, assembly GCA_958299035.1. NCBI lineage: Eukaryota > Metazoa > Nematoda > Chromadorea > Rhabditida > Strongylidae > Cylicocyclus > Cylicocyclus nassatus. The sequence continues at coordinate 51,112,059 of CATQJL010000223.1, read as the reverse complement.
GCGTTCAACGCCTCCCTTTACCAAAATCAAAAAACAATTTTGAGGGGAAAAAGCGAACTTTCCTGAGACATCTTCTTCAGGACTTCAAGGAGGGCTTTGAGAATATTTTTTATCCGCATCTGTATGATATGACATGCATAATGACTTTGACGGCCTTTTAACCAACCATTTTAACGGCTGACACGGCTTTTTAACCATGGAATAGTGTGTGAAATGAGAGTGTCCAAACTATAGGCTCAACATTTTGATGTAAATTTTGTAAAGTTCCGGTAACAATAAAATTTATGGTCAATTTAACCCCCGAATTCTACACTTTCGGTGAAATTATTGCGTTCCGTGGATAACATTCATAACTATGCAGCTAGGCACTTTTTCCTCAACCTGTCACATTGTCTGTCATTCGACTCATCCACCCTGCTTCCATTTCGCTCCTAAAAGCGTCCCGAAGTGCAAGCGGATGACATTCTCATGCAAAAAAGTGAATACATATCTGATTACTAGAGTGCCCTTTCCGCAGCAACGAGCAAGTTCTTCCTTTTGCACTGCCTTAGCATTCGCTATGAATGAAAATAGCGCTATGTAAGGATGTTCTAAGAATGTGAGTGATCGTCACTCAAGTGTGAAATGAGTGAAGATGAGCGGTATCCTCTTCAGCCTGTAAGCATAAAGGGCCGGATATAGTGCACGCGATTTCAGTCGCGACGCGATTTGGAGATCTTCCAACTGTTCATAACACTGTAAGCACATTTTTAATATACAGAAGATAGGACATTTTATTAGCCCACGTAAGTTGTACACACTGTGCATGTGCAGTTTGCTAGTGTTGGATCTGAACACTTCTGGCGATTTGCCAAATCGCCTCGCGACTGAAATCGCGTGAAGTATGCCCGGCCTTTAGGATAATTTTTTTTTGCTTTAGTGGATCAAGATGCATGACAATTTTTATAAAGATAGCGGCGGGTTAGATCTGGGTACGGAGTACTCAGGAAAATACTAATTAGCTGCCTTCAAGAAAGTCATGCCCAAAGGACAGCTCATATGAATCATTCGTTACCGAGATGTCCAACTCTAAGCCCTCGTCCAATACCGTAACTCTTGCAGGCTTAGCGTTCCCAAAGGCACCAGAACGGCGTCCTTGGACTTCTATGCAAATAGTGATTGTGAGATCTTAGGTGAGCCAAGGCCCAGGCCGTTTATACGATTCATTTGTTCCAGATATTGATTCTAAACGGTCGCCCACTACCGTATATCTGCGGCAGCCAGTTGGGTCCCCAAGTACACCAAAAGATTAGTCGCGGCAAGTTTATCGGAAGGCACTCAGCATTTTCGTCACAGAGAAAATCGCATAGAATGATCAAAATGATTTTCGAGTGTTTTTTCATGCTAGAAGAAGCTGCGAAAACTGTACACAGTTTTTGCCTTAATTTCCTGTGTACTCGAACTGAGACTAGGTTTCTTGGACATCTCCAAAGCGATGAAGAGCTTCAAGTTTCATGATTTTGCAAACGTCAGTCAATCCACATTAGCATGGACTAGGAGTAAAACAAAATGAGCAGATGCGAGCATATGAATGCACATTTTCAAAAGCTTCAAGGACGCAAAAAACTCTCAAAATAAGTGTTGGTTTCAAAATACCCTTTCTTTCTTTTTCACTGGATCTGCCGAATACTCCTCAGGTAGTAGCGACTTTCCGCTTCCGACAATCCCTTTTTTCTGCCCTTAGCAATTTCAAGTACATCCATCCGCGTATTCAGCATTTAAAACGGATTTGGCGAGATGGAAAAATCCGTAATTCATGTCGTAACATTTCTTCTAATTCAAAATTGAAAAGACAGTTCATACTAATTTTGTTTTTTCATAATTTGCAAGAGCCTGGTGGATGTATTATAAAGGGTGTTCCAAAATGTGAACACTGTTCAATTGTCAATAACCCTCTTGCTTTCATGTCTTTCGCCGAGCTTAAGATGCCATTCTAAAGATCGAGGTAAACTTAGAATAGATTTACAGTATGGTGCGAATCACCAATCGCATTACTGTAGGGTTACGGTATGAACTTTCACCAGTGTGGAATAGGCCTTTGAAAAAAGTTTCAAAAAACCTAAAAATTTGTGCAGCAAGGTTTTGAGTGCTGATTTCACTACACAACTTCTTACCATTTTTTCGAGCTTTTTTAGGTGTAATCACATTACCGACGACATTGGAGAGCCAGTATACCGGGAACATTTTCTCTTTGAAGCAATATCGCTTTCAACAGCCTGAAATACTTGTCGAATTTATTACCGTAATCCACAGTAGCGAAGAAAAAACCGAAGAAATCGGAGATTCGTTTCATGCTGTAAATCTAAGTTGAAGCTCGCTCTACAGAATGATACCTAAGCAAAAGACATGAAAAGCAAGAGAATTATCGACGACCAAACAATGTTCAAATTTTGTGGGACACTTTGCATAATTAGTAGTTGTAAGAATTCGTTACGATGTTGCGACATTCGTACACCAAGTGGAGAATACGATTATGCTGGATTATTTTACGAGGATCTATCAGGACCCCACAACCTCCTTCAGAATCAGGTTTTTGTAAGAGTTTGGGTAGCCTCTTTTTGTCGATGCAAGAGTTTGTTGGTGGGTAAAAACAACATAATACCATTGTTGGTGGGTAAAAACAACATAATACCACTCTCGTAACTTTTACAAGTAAAATAGTATTTCTGGATTTTTGACCGCATGTTTCATCGATTCTTGAGTTATTGCAGTTCCAGGAACACAGCTAAGAATTATGAAACTAAGTTTAGGTTGAGTTCTCAGCATTATGTGGCCGCGGTTTCTGCGTAACAACGTTTGTAAAACCTCCTTGATAGTGAATAGTGCAAATTTTTCGGTTTTGTGAATCTTAGCGTCACTGGTATTTCATGAATAAGCATCCAATAACTTGAAAACAGTTTAATTATAGTTGTAGGATTCAGAAAATTCGCTGCGACTCGATTTGGTAGGACGATTTGGTATTTGGTAAGATATTTTCCTTATGTAGCAGCTGAGTATGTCCCAAAAATTCCGCTCGTAAGTAAAATTTACAGCGGTGGGCCCGGCTCACGCCTTCTTCGCATGAACTAGCAAATTGTATTTTTCGCAACCCCTAAAATGCATGAGGCTCAGCAGAAGAAAATCTGGTTTCCGGCTAAATCAAAGAGACCGAGTGAGTTTTCATTCCACATGGTAACATGATATTTTGCAAACATACACGTCCGCCATAGATTTATCCTCGAAATTTTTTTATCCAATAGTACCAGACGAAGAGTGAACTTGCATCATGCATTATTCCTCAGCAATTCATGGCTGAAACATTATTTGACGAAGAATGTCCAAAAATCACTCACTGTTGAACATTTTGATATTTAAAAGTTTTTTTTGCTTTCTCCAAGCGCCAATAAATCACGCAAAACATCAGCATCGAGAAATGATGGCAAGTAGCCTATGTTTTTATGCGTGACTTACAGAAACACTGGGTCAGCGTAAAATGTGAAAAAATAAAACTGCTGAAATTTTAGCACATCCTCACAATGCAGTCAATGATTTGAAAGGAATTTGTTTTCGAACTAGTAAGGGGAAGATACCAAAGTTGGAGATTGGAGACGATATACATTTGTAGACGCGCCTTCGAACGCTGATTGCAGCTCCGCTTGTAAAGTTATGAGGGTTCAAAAGTCTAAGTTTGTCAAGCCTCAAGTGGCATAAAATCAGCAAAAAGCTGTGCACAAACACACGAAAGAGGGTGATCAATTTGGGTGAGAGTATATCGCCTAAAAAGGTAGAACACAGCCAGTGGAATCTGCATAGTTGTTTAGCAGAGCTTTTCGCTAATTTTATGCCGCTTGAGGCTTGACAAATCTGCAGATTCAAACGCTGATAACTTCTTTCACAGAGTGTTCAGCAAAAAAAAAGAAAGCAAACTTGGAGTCAGCGTTTTATGACGCATCCACTGATATACATCTCGTCTTCAATCGCCTACTTACAGCACTGGCAGTGCCGCTTTTCAAAACTGCGTTTTAAACGCAATAAAGCGCCGGAAGTGCCGCATTGCTATAACTTCTTTCAGGTTACTCCTATCGAGCTCTGATTAAAATATTTGGAACCAGCGCTGTGTGGTGCATCCGATAGTATATTTGAAAATTGAAAAATTCACAATTTTTTTGTGCCCCACGGCGCAATAATCGCGTTATTGCGTCGAAAGAGCCGCATTTGAATAACTTTCCACAAAACTACTCTTTCTGATTTTCCTTGTTATATTCGGATTCAGCACTGATTGGTCTATCCGACAGTATATTCAAAATCCGAAAAAGTCAATTTTTTCATGTGCCGCAGGGCACAATAAACGCGTTTTTGCGTCGGAAGTGCCGCATTTTTATAACTGCTTTCATATTTATCCCACAATAATCTTGTTTACACAGTTGTCATCAGTGTCCCTCGAGCTATCCGCCAATGTGTTTAAAAGTTTGAAAATCTCAATTTTTTAGTGAATTACACGTTTTAAATCTTTTTGCCCCCTTTTTTGCACTGATAAGCTGATAACGATCTTCAAAGTAATTGTACTAAATTCTGAACAACATATTTGAAATCAGTTCATCGCAAGCTATCCAATGATATGTTTAAAAACCTAAAATTCTCAAATTTTTGGTTTCCGATTTTATTGGTCCCTCATACTGAATTATTAGCTAGGCTGGCTCCGGCCCTTGGCTGCCGTGACCTATCAATATCGATTTTTGCTATCATAACATGCATGGTAACAAAATCAGTACTAAGAACACGTTGAGCTTCACTCGCCAAAAGCAGCACCCAATGAATTTGAATTTCGAAATCATGAACTTCAATTTTTGAAATTCGTTGAAATTTGAAAAATACCCTTAAATGACTGCAAGTTCCAGGCAGTAAGACACGATGATGTCCATGCTTCAAGCGAGAACTTGTTAATCTGCTGATCTTCATTTTGAAATTTCAAATCAGCCATTTCTCCGGATCTATGACAAGAGACGCGATTTTTATTGCCAGATAAGTACTAAATAGGGCATATTTGTCTTATAACGTTCTAGAAATATATGAAGTTGAGAAAGCTTTTATAGGTAGTCGCTCATGCTGCTTACTCTTACTATTTTGTAATCAGTTCAAAAGAAAAATTTTGAAGGTCAAAAACCCATGAGAGTTCAGTTGGTAGCAAATTCGTGAGTATTTCGTCCAAATTTCGAGCGAAACCCGCCAAACTCTGCAAGTGGTAACTTCAGACAGCTATTTGGTTGATGCACTTTATCTGGTACTATTTTGAAGATTCGCATAGAATTTTAGCATTAAAAGAGAGCTCTAGTTGATGACAGCCGAAGAGATCGCAAGATCTTGCTGACCGTCTCGCATTTCTCCTACCTATTGCGGATCACACCAGCAATAATCAAAAATCACAGTTTCTCCAAACTAATCGATATTTGGATGATATTCCTTTAGATAACTTCACACCTTTGGACATGCCTGGTCAGCTGGCAGGTGCACCCACAACTGAATAAAATAAACTAAGGTACAGGAGATGTTTTCGTAACCAGGCACTTCGGATGAAGGTAAAAGTTATGTCCCAACACTTTCAAATTTCTAAAGTGAGCTGCATAGTGGAACCTGGGACTTGATACCATAAACTTCAATTTTTGAAATCTCGAAAATTCAGAAATTACCCCTAATTGTTCAGAATCCAAGACACATTGAGCAGAATGAAGTTCGCTTATTTCCAGTTTTGTTTTTAAAATGTACTGCCATGTCAGTCTGAGTTTTCCAAAACTTTTTTTTTCAAGTTTCAAAGTTTCCGGACTTCAGACTTAGAACTTTAACATCTTTTTACAAATCCCATTTCGAAGTCAAAAAGTTCTATGGAAAAAATGGAAGAAAACATTTAGTTTAGCAATATAATCACGGCTTCATCACCGTATGGGGATCTTCACAGTGATTGACCTCCAACAAATATTTCAAAATCAAAAGTTTTGCTCACAAGACTTGATTCTTGAACTCTTTTCAGGAGTGAACATCCTGTAATACTTACATGCAGATTTCGTGCAGCAAATGGATTATGTTCCGAAAAAGTCAAAGTTGCATCTTTTTTGTTTGTTAATCTAAGAGTTTGAAAGATCTCACTGTTGATACCAGAGTCGTAGTTCAATAATAAATAAAAATCATTCTGGGGCTAAAAATCAGTACCACTTTTTGAATTTTAAAAACATTTGCTTTCGGAGATCTGCAACAATCCTCCACAAATAAAGAAGCGTATTGTGACAAGAAGTTTCGAAAAGCTTATTGAAGAAATTGCTGTTTCTAGACACATGGCATCCTTGAGTTGCTGCCAGTTGATCTGCACGCATTATGGTCTTGAAGTACTAGTTATCTATAAAGAAATGGAAGTGGCCTTGATATGCAAAAAACGTTTAAAGTGCCCCTGTTTTTTGGTGCAAATCTGCGACAATTTGAGAAAAACATTTTAGTGCAGTCGAGAGTGAGAAAGTTTGTCTATAAATGATTCCAAAATCCAAAGCATACACCTTTTGGCAAAAACAGGAAATGATTGACCAAGTCTTCGCTATAATTCAGAGGGATGAAATTCTCATTGAATGGTTGAGCCTCATGAGCTACTCGAAAGAAGAATGAGCCAGCGCCTTGATTCTGACAAATAGGTCCCGAAACCGAAACCATTGATATTTCACTCAGTTTGGGGCAATTTATTCTCCTAAGGGCATGTTTTCACACCTCAACGGTCTACTGCCTGCGAACTGTTCCATCACAACACTGGCGTTAGATTGTCGAATAGAACTTACCATCAGAGCATTTCTAATTTCTTTTTTAATGCTCTTCGACCTAGCTTAGCATCTATGAAGGATAATTTAGTAGTTCGCAAGGAACAAATGGTAATGAGCATTAATTTTGATTCTGATAATTGCAATTTAATTTTTATTTGACTAAATTTGCTAGCTTAATAAAAAAATAGCGATATCAGGAAATATGATTTTCACCACTAAATTCCAGAATAGCTAGAAGATATGTATGATTAAACTTGGCAAAAATTGTAAGGCTTCTCAAAATTCAGGACCGTAACGAATTTGAGTTTGAGTTAGCGAAAATCAGAAATTATGATTTTTGCTTTTGAGATCTCGATCGCTCGCCACGGGCACACTTAACACATCGAAAGGCATTGTCGCCGAATTTCACCACACAAAAAATTCATCGACTCATGTCAGACACAAAATTATAATTTGAGCACTTTTTTGTTTTAATTTACTTCGAGACCTCAAGTGTTATGGTTGTAACGAACATGTTCCTAAAATTCATACGTTGCATAACCGTGTAATCGTAGTGGTAAATCCGATGAAGTGTGAGGTCATGATCACGTAGCTGTTTTAGTCACACTTATTAAGGAGTAATGCATAGTCAGATTTGCGAAATTTCTATTAAAGCTACATCTTTGAGACTAAGCACAGAATCAGAAAAAACACATGTTCAACCTAAGAAAAATCTTCTTGTTAATCAGCTACAGCTAGCAGAGCAAGCTCCTTTTCAAATATGTCTGCATAGAAGGGTGACAAAATAATTTTTTTATCTCATTGCAGTCATTTTGACAATATACAGATGGTACATTGCCAGCTGCCATCGCACTGTTACCAATCAATTAGCTGCTGGCATGCCAAAATTTGATTCGAAATCAAAAATCGATTTAAATTGGAATCTTAAAAAAGTTTGAAATTTCAAAATGGGAATTAGCAGATTAACAAGTTCTCGCTCGAAGCATGGACATCATCGTGTCTTACTGCCTGGAATTTGCAGTCATTTAAGGGTATTTTTCAAATTTCAACGAATTTCAAAAATTGAAGTTCATGATTTCGAAATTCAAATTCATTGGGTGCTGCTTTTGGCGAGTGAAGCTCAACGTGTTCTTAGCACTGATTTTGTTATCATGCATGTTATGATAGCAAAAATCGATATTGATAGGTCACGGCAGCCAAGGGCCGGAGCCAGCCTAGCTAATAATTCAGTATGAGGGACCAATAAAATCGGAAACCAAAAATTTGAGAATTTTAGGTTTTTAAACATATCATTGGATAGCTTGCGATGAACTGATTTCAAATATGTTGTTCAGAATTTAGTACAATTACTTTGAAGATCGTTATCAGCTTATCAGTGCAAAAAGGGGGCAAAAAGATTTAAAACGTGTAATTCACTAAAAAATTGAGATTTTCAAACTTTCAAACACATTGGCGGATAGCTCGAGGGACACTGATGACAACTGTGTAAACAAGATTATTGTGGGATAAATATGAAAGCAGTTATAAAAATGCGGCACTTCCGACGCAAAAACGCGTTTATTGTGCCCTGCGGCACATGAAAAAATTGACTTTTTCGGATTTTGAATATACTGTCGGATAGACCAATCAGTGCTGAATCCGAATATAACAAGGAAAATCAGAAAGAGTAGTTTTGTGGAAAGTTATTCAAATGCGGCTCTTTCGACGCAATAACGCGATTATTGCGCCGTGGGGCACAAAAAAAATTGTGAATTTTTCAATTTTCAAATATACTATCGGATGCACCACACAGCGCTGGTTCCAAATATTTTAATCAGAGCTCGATAGGAGTAACCTGAAAGAAGTTATAGCAATGCGGCACTTCCGGCGCTTTATTGCGTTTAAATCGCAGTTTTGAAAAGCGGCACTGCCAGTGCTGTAGTAGCCTTCCCTTATGAGATCATCACATTCGGTGAGCCTCTTAACTTTCGAAAAATCATTTTGAAAAAAATATATTTTACCACTTTCATGTCTTGGCTTGCTGGTAAAGCAGTATAGACTTCTGGATGCAAGCTCATATCCCGCAAGCGAAACCCCAAATTACCGCGGAATTCTCCAAAATTTCGCTTCATTCGCTAGCGAGATTTTGAAATACAGAGCTAGCTTGATGGCCAGTTGCTAATACGCTGTGATGATGTCTTCGTTGTTTTTATTCCTGTCGTATTTTTCAGGAGCTTCCAATTGACACCCCTTTATTTTTGAAGGTATCGAAGGCTTCGCAAACCAAAGTTTGTACTATAAGAGTGTATAATGTTACCACTTATTGAGAATCATTGACAAATTCGAGTTTGAACCGAAGCAAACCTCCGCCCTCCGCCTTCAGTCCATCCTTACGCATGTTTTCTCTCTGTTTTTACTCCTCATTGTATACTAATTTCTGTGTGTTAACAATGATCAGTAAAAATTGATGGTATCGTAATTTTGCGAGGTTACATACTGTTATAGTCGTTCCTTCAACTCTGATTTCACAATGCATTATCCAACCTATCCACAATGTAACTTGCCGAAAGATGATGTACAAACAAAATTTCCCAATCTCAATCCTACTCCAAACATAGTTTGAGAAATGAGCAAAGCTGTATGAAACATTGCCCCAATAGCAAAACATTGTCAATACGGTTGAAGATTATCAGCATATCCAAACCATACAGCTACGAAAAATTGAAAAAAAACGCGTAAGCTTGAACTAAGGGCTGAGAGAGCTGCGCTCTACCACATCCGCTTGCTCCAAATCAAGTTCAATCTGGCCCACGAGTTTCTAGTGGGGTGAGGACGATCATAACACGACTATTGTACTATTTTACTATTGTACTAAACAATCGACGGCCCCTCATTTCCTCTCATCGCTTAGTTCAGGAAAAAGCAAAAAACACCCTATACCGTACACCAACGGTAGCAAAAAATCGCGGCAATGCGATATATCATAGAAAGAGTTCCCGATGACCTGAGCGCAATGCTTCTTTCAGACCCAGAACTCATGAATTCTGAAGACTTACGGCGATATTTTACGATTTCCGCGGAATTCCAAGAGTGTCGCACGATTTGCTTTGTAATCTTCTCGAGATTTGGTGAAGTTCCCGAAATTTCGCAGAGACCAGCGACATTTACGGAAATCTTGAAGTTCTGGGCGGTACCATTGCGTCGTAACGAACTAGTCGTTACCTTTTCCACATCATATATGATATCAATGATCACTATATAGTGAGCTTAGAGTGGCTCTTACAACATCATTTACTATTCTAAATTACGAATTCTCTGAAAAGAGTATTTCAGTAACTCTTTGATTTTAATTTGAGCATCAAACTAGGTAGTTGATTTCTCTTAATCCTACAGTAGTGGCTTTTGATTTTTGCCAGATATTTGTAACGGTTGCGCTCTGGGACAGTTCACTAATGGATTCCCTAATAATTCCAAAACCCACGAGATGATAACCGACTTTTATCAAAAGGTTTTGTTATCGATTACTTGATTGAACAAACATGCCGCGAAATCTTTTTGAGTTAACTGTTATTGTTTTTTATTTTATGCTTTATTACTTTACTCTTTCGAGTTATATGGGTTTTAGAAAATCACTCCTGATGAAAACTGCCAAGAAACCCTACATTCGTGATATTCCCACGTACTTGCATCAAAGCAGCTGCGTCGTCGATAATTTAGGAGAGCGGAAACTGACTGAAGAGGATTGGAAAACACGAAGAAATCTTGTGGTATTGAATTTCTCTTATCTAGAATGTCTAGCACTCGAAATGTGGAAGAAAAACTATTGCAAATTTGAGACAGCAAAGAGCACTCAAATCTGCACGCTGAGCTCGGCTGGAAACTTCTAGATTGGAGAAAGATCGAATGTAAGAATTTGCAGAATATTAAGAGAAAATTTGATTTGAGTCTTGCTTTTTATTATCATCTTGGTAAGCGTGCATTCTTGCTTAACCAAAAAGCATCCCACTATAGAAAAGAAGCAAGACCGTTTAAATCTTTCCAACAATCTAAGTGATTATCGTCGTTCCCAGTATAAATTCATTACCATACTTCTAGCACCAATTTTCTGCACTGATCACTTCTTCCATAACTCCTTTGTTACAATAAATCCTACCCTATGACATCATTTTAGAATACTCAAAAGCTTCCAATATAAAATGATTGCTTCTAGAATTTCTAGGAGCGCTCTTGAAACCTCCTTAAAGAGAGTACTTCTCTGAAAGCCGCATGTTTTGCCGAAATATTTTGTACGGTAGTCTAAAAGTTCATTTGTCCAACCCTATAGATTCTAAACTATAATACATGAACGAGATATCTCTTAATTGTAATATTTCCCAATCTAAAACTATGATTGAGCAAACTTAAGATGTTGTAATGAAAACTAAGGTGTCCCAAAAAAGTGAAAGGAAGAGCTCTCAAAAACTTACAATGCTGCACAGCAAAATTTGCTCGATTATTCATCTGCAAATATGGCTTAACTAGAAACATTAATAATTGAACGAAGAGGTACTTGCGGGGGCGTAAACATAAATTGCCGTAAAACAGTAGTTTAGAAACGACCTTGCTGCTCATAACCATCTTGATGCAATAATTTGTCATGGAGGAGAAGAAAGGAGAAACGGAAAGGGGGGAAGAGACTGAATGTATTTTAAAATGTTTGAAATAGGTTCCACAATTTGGCATTTTTTCGAAAGGAATCAAATAATTAAAACAACAAGGATCTATTTGTGCAGAGCCTTTGTTCATGTGCTAGGCAGTGAATAAAATGTTTATTAATCAATTCCTTGGAAATATTAGATTGGTCCCTAAACTTCACACCAGAATCTTCGAAAATCGAACCTCTAAATTTATCGTAGCAATGAGATTCATCACATCTACTTCGGAAAGAGAAAATATTCTTCCGTTACTAGTGTATGAAGAAGAATCACTGGGATACAAGTTGATAAAGAATTACAGCCAAACTATAATTTTTTGGAAATTGGCTCAAAATGCTAGAAGGTTTAAGAATAACTAATCTGAGCGTATGTTTCTACTAGTTGTAATAGACTTTCAAGTTTTTTTCCATTCAACATTCCAAATTTTTTCTATGTAATTGCATATGTAAAGAACGATACTTGTTGCAAGCTACAAAAATTGGTAATGTGGACCAAAACACATTTCTGAAGAATTTCCAAAAGAATTTGATATTTTTGTGCAAAACTTGCTGACTAAATTGATAGACGACGCCTTAGTAAATGTACCGTTTCGATTTTGGAAGTGAAAAGTGCCATACTCTTCAAAAAGCAAAGTATGGCAAACCCATCGAAGACAAAGCAATTTATACGATATCGTTGAATACTGTAGTGAAAAATGAGGTCTGAAAATATTCGGAGAGGTGAAAAGAATTTTGAGAAAAGCTCATCAGAAAGGTCGTACAGAGCATCGAATTCACTGTCATCAGTAGGAAGTGAAAAGAATTACAGCGCATTTATAATGCACCCTGTTTAGCAAGCCATAATTCTAAATGAGCCCTAACTCCTTGGAGAGACTGGTTACAGCAAAAGTTCACGGCTGGTTAGTTCTCATATAGCATTTTGGTAAAGAAAGACGACGACTTACCTGGTTACGTGGGGCCGCGAGGAATGCGCTTGTCGAATGGGGGCAAAGAAGTCGGTAGAGGAAGGCGGACGTGAGTGCCATCTGGGATGCATGAGAGAAAGCCGCAGTTCGCAGTCGCAACGTCCCCATATAAACGTTAATGGAAAGGCATTCGTGAACGGTAGCCTCGGTCTTTAGGAGATGATGGGCTCTAGCATGCATAGCATCTTTTATGTGCAAGAACGGAACCATTTGGTCTGAGGAAACAATTTGAGATGTTTGCGAAAGTCAATTGGCGGAGGTCCAAGGGTTTATTTAACTGCAACTTAGACTGCTTATACAAGTTGTTCCGCAAAATGTCCTTACGGTTGCCTTGACATCTACTTCCAATCTTTAGGTGTCACTCTGTCAAACTGGCTTCAATTTAGCCATCCACGGTAGCGTGCAATGCCTATTTTTAGAACTACCGACTCTAACCTATCTGTTAAAACATTCTGGCTCTTTTGGAGTCCTTTCAAGAAACAATATCTGTCGCAAATCCCTCTTCGAAACTCCTATCGTAATCTTACAGTTCCGAGAGTTGAGTGAGAGAGTGATTTGTTCTATCATAAATGTGAGTCAGAGTCAGATCTGCTGAATGGTGCCTAAAGATTGGAGAAATATATCATAGCAAAAATATGTTAATGATCGAAAGTATGAAATTTTTTCGGGAGCTTTGAACACTCTTTAGGTGTCACGGGAATCTTCCAAGCTGAAAATTGGTGATCTTCGCCATAGAAAATATTTGTTCAGTCTTAACACGTTGACGACGGTGTCGCGCAATGGTGCGCGACAGGCAGTCTGTCCCTGTGGACGACGTCGCGCAATGGTGCGCGACACCCTAAACATCAGTTTTAATGTGCACAATGGTCCCAATTTGTGTTCATATAATCAAGTTAGGCTCGAAAGTATTTCATGTTGGCCCCGCCCCCTTTTTGGCAAACTCCGCCCACTCCATTGCCCTCTACAAAAAACTTTCTTCGTTCTCAAATCGCATAGAAAAGCTCATAGATGACAGGGGAACCTCAAATAATCTTAATTTTGACCCCGCCCCCCGTAATGCAGGCTCCACCCCCTCTGTGGCAAGCTCCGCCCACTTTTCAAAAATGCCGGAATTTGCACGAATTCATTAATTTTGAGCAATTTCCAGCATTTTTGAGAAGTGGGCGGGGCTTGACAAAAGTGGGCGGAGCTGCCCCGCCCACTTGCATTTGCATTCTCACGCATAGATGCATGCATATATATGTGCAGCCGGCTGTAAAAATGCCCGGAAGCGGTTCGTCCACAGGGACAGACCTTCAAAAAATGGCTCGTCGTCAACGTGTTAATTTGCATAAAGATATTCATAGTTAACTGTGTTTGACCAAAAGTTCTTGTTTTCGGATGAAGGCTTGTAAAAAACACGTGTGTTTTCAAACAGTGCAAAAAATTCTTGAAGGTTTAATCTCTCAAGGTTCTGCTTTACTTTTGTGACATCATGTTTTGACTGGCCTTAAGAGAATTTTTTAGTGATTACGGATTTCTACCGTATGTTTGTCCCTGAATCACGTTGACGAGTCATTCTGGAAAATTTTCACTTTTGTCGTTAAATACGGAGACAACAACAAAAACATCATCGGAACTTTTTCGTTCTCTGCTTATAAGATAATATTTTCTAAAGTTAACGTTTGAAATACTTGGTGAAAAAAAGTACAAACTATTTTTTTCAAAAGTTTACAAGTTCACAGGACCTTGTAACTTGTATAGATGAGAAACTAGAATAACAAAAAGAGTGTCATTCAAACTTGTCTTTGCTTTAAAAGGTTATATTTGCTTCGAAGACGAGCTGTCTTGAGCATTCAAAGAGAAATGTCGTTTCGTTTCTTTCCTTCTTGCAGAAGGGACACAATATCTCTTCTTAAATCGGCTATATTAGGAACAATAGATCTATTCAAGCAGAAAGTTATATGTCGAATAAAAGTGGAAGGAAAGGTCCCTCAAATAATATTAGGTTGAACCGAAAGTTCTGTCGCACCATTTTCAAAAAATCATAACTTCTTTTTGTCACGACGATTTTGCGCAATTCAAATTTTGTCTGAAAGCGTAAAGCATGTAGTTTCCAAAAGCTCCCTGCAGAGTTTCCGACATGCTCAAGTGGCAGAGATAAAAATGAAAGAACGAGATAATCCAAAATTCGGAATTTTTAAGCAAGAATTCTAGAAATTCAGAAAAGTGCGATAAAATTCAGAAAAGCCATTATCCTAATTTTTCTTACATTTGATTACTATCGGAGTCAAGTTTGTGCTGATCAAGTCCTTCTTTTAAAAGTTATGATTTTTTGAAAAATAAGCCGAAAAATCAATTTCCTAAGAATTCTTAAGAAATGGATTTTTTGGCATTTTTTTCAAAAATTCATAACTTCTGAAAGAAGACCTCGATCAGCACAAACTTGACTCGCTTAGTAATCAAATGTAAGAAAAATTAGGATAATGGCTTTTCTGGATTTTATCGCACAGTTTCTAAATTTTTAGAATTCTTGCTTAAAAATTCCGAATTTCGGATGATCTCGTTCTTTCATTTTTATCTCTGCAACCTGAGCACTTTGGAAAGTCCTCAGGAAAATCTTGGAAGCTACTTGCTTTACGCTTTCATACAAAATTTGAATTGCGGAAAATCGTCGTGACCGAAAGAAGTTATGATTTTTTGAAAATGGTGCGACAGAACTTTCGGTTCAACCTAATACATACCAAACTTTCATAAAATTTTTCCAGTAGTTACATATGAAAATCACTTTTCAAAGTGTAAAGTTCAAGTTTTGAGTTTCTTGACGTGTTTGTGGACACATGGCATCCACCATGCTGACTTTTTCTTCTTACATCATCTCATTATTTCCGATTGAATTTTGCAAGATAATTCGACGCTGCGAAAATTAAATAATTTATATCAAACAGCTGTAAACATTTCAGGACGATTTATCAGAAAAAATGATGCAATACTTGAGTGGCTCAATACAAAGTTGAAATTCATTGCTTCATCGAAAAAATTGGGCATTTCATCGATATCGATATTGATCCTATTAAGCAGTTATTCTAAAAATGGAAGGCAATTTTTTGGATTGCAAATCAGATGTCTTTTTCTCTTTCTCTTTCTTTCTCTTTCTTTCTCTCTCTCCCCCCTCTCTCTCTCTCGAGACAACTGTACAGACTGCCTGACAGGAATGAATGAAGCTCAGCCTCATAGCCAACGTACACGAAATCACTTCTAACAGAACATTGAACCACGAAAGCTCGCATGTCATTGAATAAATTTCATGTTGAACCTGCAACAGCTGCAGAGTCTTCGTAAAACGACTAATCTTTCTAGTGATTGCTTTTCTTATGCAAAATCAGGATTATGCTTGGTTCATGTTCGATCTGAGTTCTGTTTAATCGCTTTTAAAAAGTCTTGCTCGCACACAGCTGAAATGTGGTAAGCACATTGCTTGTGTTCGATCTCAACGGTCTATATAGACAAAAAGAATGAGGGCCTGTTTGATATAACGATAGCCTGGTCTTTGCAAATCTGTATTCCATCGCCTTGCTCACCGGACGATCGCCTTGAATTTTTCCGGCCAATTGTCTTTCAAAAAATGTATACAAAACACTAAAATTTCAATCAAGAAATATGTAGAACAATTAGAATTTGCGTTGACTTTCGTATCTGTTCATTTCAGACTCAAATCATTTTTGTCTGATTAAGCTCTATGGTTTTATTGCTTTTTACTCCTTTCTACATCTTTTCTTAGGTCCTCTTGGCCAGCGTCTTTTTACCTCGTGTGTTGCTACTCTTTCTCTTCGTTGGTTTCTTGTCTCTTGAGCTATAATTCTTATGGTTCGGCGCCTCGACACGAGGTGGCTTTTGGATAATGCGAAAAACGAAGTGTCCCTTGACTTTCCCAAATTTTTACTAAGTCCCCTTTGACCCTAAGCCATTATCCTAAAAAGAATTCTCCAAAAAACGAAACTTCCACCAAAAAAACGTCGCAAATTTTGTGTCCTTCCGGCCAAGAAAACGAAACCCCCTTTGCTTCTGTACCAAAAACGATATCAAGCTTGCTTACCAAGCCTTGCCGAGCCCTGGTTCGGTGCCCTTCTTCTAGAGCTAATCGCACTTCTCCGATCAGCCCGTTTATGTGAGGGCGCCGTTAGCCGCTTGCACCCGGTGACTCAAGAACACCTAATGCCTCTTCGTGGAGATGCTTTGTGTTGAATAATTTCGTACTATTCTGCCTGATTTTCCGTTTATTGTGTAACCAGATGATATGTCAGCCTATCATACTCTGCTTTCTATATACTACTCTTTTCTGATCAGTTTCGGAAAATGCCGTCTTGCTTAGTGATTCGTTGCTTAATCCCCTCAACTGAACGAAGTACATAGTTGGAATGAGGCTGATGAGGGTAAGCTCTACAAGGTGTTTCAAACATTTGCAGCAAGCTGGATTCACATACAATTTGAAGTCGAAACCTAAACAGTTCCTAATGGCTATAAATGCAATTGTACGGATCTCTAATCTGCTCAAGCATGTATTTCCACATCATAGCATTCATACGCGCAGTTGCTGCACTTTTCCCACTGCTAGAAATCGAGAAAATCGTTGCAGGTTTCGTCAAAGTTACCCGAAGAGTTTCTATACAGGCAAGTCATATATAAACTTTTGTATGCGTGACTTTGAAGTTTCAGAATTTTATGAGCTTTAACATTCGAGAAATACCAAATTTTGCGCTTGAAAAACAATAAAGGAGTCAGATCTTGGCTCAATTTTTCACCGAATTCTAGACATGGAAGAGATACAGCAACTTTGGAGGTACATGAAGTTAGAGATCCTTAGGGTTTACTGAATGGAATCCCGATGGGCTCAGATATCTCAGGCGCTTCAACTTCACATAAATCGCACTTTTGGAGAATGTTTGACCAGCTTATAGAGTGGGTTTCACTCTATCGAACAGTTGTATTGGATTTGATCAAAAATTAGATGTGAGCAGATTTTCATCAGTACTTGAACTTATGAGACAACATGATAAATCCGGAGTCCCATAACTCGACAACTTGTTAGTTGCTCAAATTTTTGAAAACAGTGCTTCGAAACTGCGAGTATAATACAAGCCAAAATCAATAGAAAAGGTGTCCAAAATCGATTTTGAGAACATGGCGAAAGCATCAAAATTCGCAGTTCTGATGTTACATACACTAAATTTTTCCTGAGAGCATAGCGCCTAGCACCGGAATGATTACTTGGGCACAATGACTAGCCCTGATCATGGAAAGATCTGCTTATATAGTCCGGACAATTATGTAAGAGAACAAAGTCGCTCGTAAATTTTGAAAGCAAAAAGCTCCTTCCACATAGCCAAGTTTCATAATCTTTCGAATTCTTTTCAATCAAATCGAACAACAATTTGTTGCTTATAAGCCACAAATAGCGTCTAGTGCAAAAACTGATTCCCAGCAGGCACTGTTTATTTGAATGAACAGGCATTCCAGAATATCAGGACTATTTGATGAAGTCGTTTTTCTCAATGTATTCGCGAGGTCTCCAAAGCTCGGTGTTGGGCTCCGTATATTCCGTTTGGTTATTCTCCTGAGAGATGATGTCAAGCTTTTGGAAGCGCAACAGTTGTCCAATGTTTGTGTCCCGTTCGTTTTCCAAACGTTGGCGGAACAAAGCTACAACTTCTTCCATGGAATTTTGCACATCTCTGATGCCCACCGTAAGCTCGCATCTGAAACAACTTCATTCATTACGTTACAGTATGCGAGGGCGTTGCTTACCCTAGATTAAGAATCTGTTCCCTAAAGGTAGTATATGTTTTGAAGAGCCTCAAGACAGCTTTCCTCAATTTATTCTGTTCCTCGTGCCTATGAAGGTACAGCCAAGCAGTGCAGTTTTCGACCACAAAAAGGACCTAAGTAAGTACTTTTTAGAGATGTGTGTTAATTCTTACTATGTCCGCCGCTATGAGAAGCAAAAGACTAAAAAATTGCTTTTTTGGAAAGTTACTTTTGCTCACTGATCATCTAAGCAGCAGCGATGTTAAACCACGATTCTTTGAACAGTCTTACAAAAACGCCAAATTTCTTCCTATTTCAAAAAGCTTCATCCCAGCAGCTTAGAAGAACGATGTTAGCTGTCATGCAGAACAAATTTCTGCTACATTTTAGTCATTTCAGATCACCTAGATCACAGCTTTTCAAAATCTGCTTAAATAAACAACTCTTTGTAAACATGCAGAGAGATGGCCGACAGAAAATATCAAAAGCCTGTTTTTTGAAGCGCAACAAGCTTGAATATCCAACGTAAGTTGAATAGCAATACATGTCATATATACCGCAAATTGAGGTCCAAAAGAGAAATGATATTTCGAATTCCCAAACAGAGTATTTTTGAATTGTTTATTCATTTCCGTATAGATAAAATTCGATTGTTAGTGTGCTATCTGCCCTTGCATTTGGAAATTTGGTTTGAATCATATAACCACTGAAAAAAAAATAGGGAGAAACACCGTCAAGTGGTATTGAACTTTTCAAAGTCATTACTATACAAAAACTGGACAGCGCTAACAACTTAATACTTATTTAGACTAATGTTACGGTGTCGTCGTGTTTTTGAAAGCCTTGAGAGAGACCCACTTACTTCGGCTTCGGCAAAATATGAAATGATGTACCGATTCAAAACTAAAGGGGCCTTGAGCAGGTAATGCACTGTTTGCCTTGAAATGAGCAGCTCTAATCTCTGAGCCCAATATCAAACTTCCAATCCAACAGAACCTACCATCTTGCGTAATTCCATAATGCTGTGACATTCGTCGGCAGAAAACCTTTTTGAGGCGGCTTTCTCAAACCCGTTTTTCTTCGACGCGTTAAATCTCTCATTTCTAACCAATGTGCATAACTGCAATTTGGATACTCCAGCTTATATAGAAAAAACTCAACGAATCAATCTTGCCTCAGCAAACTCTTTCCTGATAAGCTTCATTGGCTCCAGAACATCTGGTGTGGCTTCATAGCCCTGAGATTAGATTGTACCAGTAAAATTATTTTCTATTAACCCAATACGTTACCCCTCTGCGGCCCCTCTGGTGGCGTTTGGCTCGGTACTCCCAAAACCATTGGTAGTATTCAGATGGATCACGACACATGCCACGATCATAGCGATAACAGCACTTCCTGTTTGGACATTTCATACCATTAGCAGTTCTCTCTGGAGCCTAAACAAAACTAGGCTGTGCTTGTGGATTTTTGCTAGGTTGGGCGAATGTTCAGAGGTTTTTTCGCACCATTTTCAGGAAAACGTAGCTTCTAATTTTCTCAAAGGATTTATACAACTTTGATTTTAATTGAATGAGGGAATTATGCGCTTTACAAGAGAGCATTTGAAAGGCTTTCTAAAATGCAAAAAATTTTGCTTTTTCTGTGTAGGGTTGCCAAAAAGAAAGAAAGTGCTCGAGAACGGAACAGTTGGTGTCATAGTTCATGGTGTGCCCTTTCTGTCTAAACAAAAATTGTGTTGTTTGAATTCTTCTTTGAGAAGTAGTTATTCTCGAGAAAGCAGTATAAAACAGCAAATAGGATTTTTTTTTTGGCATTTTTCACGAAAATTACAACTTTCGTCAAACGTTCAATAACCACCAAATAGTTTCTCACATAGGAAGAGCAGATCTTAAAATTTATAGCACAAGCTCCTTTTAGTGCAAGTTTTAGGTTTTTGAAAACCCTACACAGAAAAATTAGAACTGAGTAATATTGTTCCACAGTGTCTATCTCTGCAGAATTTGCTTGTTGAGAAATCTTTCATAAGCTTTTGCAAGATGCATGATTTTCTACTTCAAACAAAAACAAATTTTGCAAATATTCCAAGAAAGTAAGAAGTTATGAGTTTTTGAATGTGGCACGAACGAACTTTCGGGCCAACGTAATATAATGAAAAACCTACGTAGAAATCACGACCACAACAGCATGGTATGCGTAAAAGCTTCTCATTCTTGTCCAACAAGAATTTTTCGTAGAGATCTTCAATAAGCAGATCATTAGAGAAGGACCGGGAGATTTCTCAAAGAAAACTCTACATTGTGTGCTCCATTTTTTCTCCCATTCTCTATATTCTGTACAAGTCATAGGCCAATGTGGTTCCCATCCGCAGAAATAGCACCAGTAGCATCCACAATAGATGCATGAGCATGCGTCGAAATCTGTTTAGAAAAGTTCTAGCCGTTCCGAAGATTTCACAAAAAAAATTTCATCACTCACCGTTTATTTCTGGCACTGTGTGAGGAAGAGAGCATTTTGGACATCGCGTAAATACAGACTGAGGATGATCCAGCGAGTAGAGGAACCGGTAAGACATCTGAGTTCGTTCTTTGAGTATGAAGCATATGAGTTGATGATGGTATCGTTTAACAACTCACCCTTATGATTAAAGAGACTACAGGCATGGGCAGAATAGCTGGAAGGAGATAGATAGCAGAATATTTTCCAGCTGAGAGCTGAAAACAACACTTTCGGATGGAATATTCAAACATACAATCCCTATCTCCCGTAAAAAAAAGATGGACTGCGGCGTATTAATTTTGACAAAAGCGTTGGGATTTCAAAATCAGGTAATTTTCATGAGATCGGACGGTGATTTTTGCAAAGCTGGTGAGAATACGAGGATTCGAAAATCACCAAACATTCCACTAAAATAATTATTGAATCGCTGCGACGAAAAAATTGCGAAGAAACAGTCGCATGCACAAATTTGACAAAAAATAATTTTTTAACATTCTTAGTTATCATAAAGCGACAACGGACAGGGACAATGGAACATCGACTAAAATGAGAAAGTGTTGCAACTTATGGGATGCGATGCGACGGTTTTGGAGCGATTTTTGCGTCGCGACGATTCAATGAAAACTCCCTCAGTGAATGCTTTAGAAAATTCAATGCATTGTAGCTTGATTGCAATACCGGTATTTCCAGGGGAAACTGATTCAGTCGTAATTGATGGAGCAGTGAAGAGGCTATGCACTCCCTACACCATAGTCCATTCACGGTTTGAAATAAATCATCAAATAAGGATGACTTGCAATGGGCGCAGAAGGGATCAGTCTAAATTGATTATAAAAAGTACCTCTGTGCATCCAGAAGAAAAATAGGCTTACCTCCATTTCGACAATCTCGAAGTCATCTGGACAGTACTGAGAATCTACATATATTAACTCATCACTCTCATTGCTTCGTACACTCTGAAACCCAAATATTCATGTAGTTTTGCTAACCTGAGATAAAAGTTGCTTACAGCCGCTGCCATCAGTTCGCTATTAGTGCTCGAAAGAAAGAACTCTTTAAATGCGTAAAATCTGGTTTTGTATTCCATATCAGGGACGTCCGATTTCATAATGAATTCCAGCAAATCTTGGAAAATACCAGAGAATCCTCTGACGCTTCGAAATATTGCAAAGAGATTCTCTTTTGTAGCTGAGGACGAATATGGAGTGGAAGTGTTAATTCGGATTCTAGAAAAAAAATGCAAGGTTCGAATCTTTGGAATATCATTTTTCAAGTTGGTTGAAGCAAATCTCACCGAAGCTTCCTCTGTTTTTTGAGGGTCTCAAAAAATAGAACAAAAAGTGGTCTATCGGTTGGTCGACTTCTCACCGACACTCGTTCATCATCAAAACACTGTAGAGTACAATAGAATGGAAGTAGCTGCTTAACCTGTAAGAATCATACCAGAAAATTTCTAGTAAAAATTTGTCAAAGTTTACATTTGAGAAGGACTACTGACCTCTTCGTAAAGATTGAAAGAATCGAAACCTTTTATAATGACATCAATAATTTCAAAAATGTGACTAGCATTTGTTACTTTTGATATATCAAGTAGCTGTGTTGTTTCGGGCCTGATCATCTAAAAGTAACACTGAAGAGTCAAAATCAACACTTCCAATTTTTCAAACGACAACCTCAAAACTTGAGCCTTCGCTGCTTTTTGAGGGTGGATTCGTTCTCTGCGCTGACATTGAAGCGTTTTCGGAGCATATGAAGTCACCAAGGGTGATAATCCTACAAAAATGGAAAATATGTCCGAAGACTGCTACCTAAATATACTAACCGAGGGCTATTCTCTTGTTGTGTAGATTCTAAAGAAGCC
This sequence comes from Cylicocyclus nassatus, assembly GCA_958299035.1. NCBI lineage: Eukaryota > Metazoa > Nematoda > Chromadorea > Rhabditida > Strongylidae > Cylicocyclus > Cylicocyclus nassatus. The sequence continues at coordinate 51,089,466 of CATQJL010000223.1, read as the reverse complement.
TCATTGCCAACTTCCTGGAAAGAATCCGAAAGTTCGCTGTCGCTGCAGACTTCCAATGATGATTCGTTGATTTTGACCCGTTTTTTATTTTCTAAAAAAATCTGTTGCAAGCAACTTTCTCAAAAAAAGCTATGTGTACCTGCTTTGGATTGCCGTTTTTTCTTTTGTGGCAGAAGAGGTTGAGTGTAAACATTGTACAAAATTTTTGCGTTCTCTACACAGTCCTCTGATTCTTGGATCTCTTTCAAACGTTTGATGAAGTAGTCTAGCTAATCAAGACAATGGTCAGGTAAAGCAAGCCCTATGAGAAAAATGCCTACTGTCATCTTCCTTCTTTTCGAAGACAGTGTCATCACTCCATCATCATTTAACAATCGAACACTCGTCACTGTAGAACTTGTCGGATGAGCTAAAACTCCAAATCTAAGTCTCCAAGTCATAAATAAAAACGATAAGTGAAATCATTACATGAAAGTGGGCTGACTTCTTGCTGGACCACGTATATCTCTGGATTCGAGAAAGACTGCCTGCGAAGCAGAGTAGTGGGGTTGATCTAGGAAAATTTCATCAAAATAACCCCAATATAAAAATTTCCGGCTAAAAGCTCACCTCCCATCTCTGTTGTTTGTTTAGAGAATACGGCACATAAGCGTGCACACCATCGCAGTCGTCAGCCAAAAGGCGATTTTGAGCCCTCTGAATCGGGTTAGTAAAACTTCTAAAACTCCTCTAAGTATCCTTACCTTGCTGAGAGCATTGTGCGGGTCGTAGATGGTTTTGGTGAGAATTATATTTTCAGGAGAGTTCCTAGTGGATCTACTATGTTTTGCTCGTGAGCCTTTGTTGACCAGAAGGTCATAGCTGCAAAAAAAATGAAAAAATGCGGTCTGATGTCCATGCATTTTGGAAGAATTCAAATATGCAAGTAAAAGTTCCAAAAATGCTAAATAGGCTCAGAGATTGTTGGTGAGATGGTAAACTTACTCGTGATTATAAGCCTCGCTGTCACTACAAGACATGATCAGAGTTACCTGGAATAATGTTAAAGAGTTTGTGATCAGTTTAAAGGTACGCAACAGTTAAGAAAACAACCAATCTATAGGATGATTCGGAACAAAACATTCTTAAGGACATGACATGATACTTGCAAAAACTAACTGAGAGAGTATTACTTTGAAAAATGTCTAGTCTAGATCAATAAGTGTAACCAGACGGATTCTGTCTTCATAAGATCAAAGTTCAGCAAAGCACGAGCAAAAGGGCAGAGGCGTTTTTACCAGCAAAAAAAAAACAATTTTCAGCACAGATAACTTCAAAAGATTGATGCCATTTCAATTGCTACAGCGAAAATTATTTTAGTCAAAGCAGTCCATAGTTCTTATGTAACAAGAAATTTTTGCCCTCTTGTTGATGACATAACAAATGACAAATAAATAATTGTATGAATGTAGAACAACAAAAAGTAAAGCGCGCTAGGAAGCAGCTAGATCTCTACGAATAGAAAAACAAAACTAGACAAAAAGCAGAGCAAAGCCAACCAATAGATTCTCTTATATTTGCAAGGCGTTCACTCAAGGCTAAAAAGATTTTCGTCAAAATTTGATCCTAATAAAGGTGTTTAGAAGGACAATCAGCAGCCGATTTTTAGGAGATAAGCAGATATACAATATACTTTGGAGTCGGTTTTAAGCAACTCTTTATAATGGGTACGGAAGCTAAAGTTTGTTTCACCTTAAATTTGCATTTGGAACTCGTGAGTCTGGCAATCCACACGCAACGTTGTGCAATAGTCTCCGCACAAAGTACGTTCAGGTTTAGTCACTGTACTTGACTGTGAGAGCGACAAAGATCACCTTAGTGGCTTGCTTTTTGGAGAATTTGAGCGCAGTTTGTGAGGCAGAAAAGTGGAGGTTTAATAAGGCATAGGCCAAAAAAGCTTAGGATACTGTCTCATGCACCAAGTAAATTTTCAGAGACTAAAACGTTTGTAGAAACTTCGGGTCCTCTTCTCTACTTTTTGGTGAATGTATGGAGATGATGGCCACTTCATGAACGCTTGATTCGTCACTAATTTGCGCATTGAAGAACTAATTATGTCATACTGTCCACAAACGAAACTTCCTTGGAGATAGGTAAACGTAGCTACGGTTCAGTGGAATTACAACATACACAACATACAACAAATTTTATTTTATTTTTATTTTATTTTATAAATACACTCGAGGTGCCCCAGAATGAGAAAAGAAATAAAAAGAAGATCCAAACAAATGAGACCAGCCAGTCCTCAACTGCAAGAGAAGATAAAGAAAATACGAATCAAACAGAACACGAAGCTCTAGACCCAACTTGTAAACTTGAGCAAAAGTAACTTAATCAAACACAATCACATGAATCTTGCATACTCCAAAATCAAAGATGCCCCTTTTTGGGTGTCAACGAGCCCGTATTTGATTTCATAGAAAAAACTGACGCAGTAAACAATCATGGACCGAGATACGGTGAGCACTGTAGTCACTAAGAAACTCAAGATCATAATTTTTGTGAAAATTGCATTGAGGTTATTTCACGTACTGATCTCGTAACATTCTTGTTCACTAAGGGCCTACACTTACCCTACACTTAGTAGCATGCTAGAGTTTTCGCGAAAATTGTTCAATCACAAAAATATATATAAGACAAAGTACGTTTCGAAAATATCTTGCTAGTAACCAGCACACTAAAAGACTTTAGAGTCAAATTTAAGCTTCGTTGAGTAAGGGAAACAACTTTCAATAAAACTAACAATAAATTTTTGGATAACGAGCAGCACGAGTCACTTGGCCTCCCCGTATTCCGTTTAATTTTCCTTTGCAGAAATCTCTTTGCTGAAAAATCTAAGCCAATATCTCTGCATAATCTTGCCTCTTCGATTCATGATCCCAACGTGTAGTACAGTATCCCGACCCGAGGTTATGCTAGTTGAAGCTTTGCATAGGTGTCACCAAACGTTGTATTCATGAGATTTACCTAAACTGACAAAGTGAGAACTTACAAGATTATACGACCCCTTCTGGGTCATGTTGAGTGAATATTCCAAAGAGCCATAATGTTCAATTAGAGTAGTGTCTGCATTCCAATCAGAGAAGCTTGGTATTTTTACTAGTGGTGATGATCATTTAAGAGGACTTCTTACATATTTGCACGTTCTCAGCTAACCATAGTTAAGCGCATTCCTTTCAAGAAGGCTAAATTGGTTCCATATGTAATAGAAAAGAATTTTGACTGCAAATTTGATCCTCGAGTCATTTGTAACTTAATATGCATACTGGACACCATGCGCGCTACTTGACAAACTTGTAGAATTAGATCTTGCCCATTTTCGATGATTTCCCATTGTTTCCTTGCCAATTTTTTTAAAACTGGATTCCATTAGTTGATAGGACACGCTTTTGAAGTTTTTTAACTTAAAAAAGATTTTACCGGGAAACCAATAAGTTCGGTCGCCGCGCTTGTGTGCAGGTTCACACATTGATTTACAGTCTGCCCCAATCAGGGTCAAGCAAGGTGTGTGGCATACGATCGCTGGTTACGACCCCCCCCCCCCTGATTTCTGTTCTAATAAGACCCCCCCCCCTGAACTATACACTTAAGATAGCATTACTTGAAGGCCCTGCCAAACATAATGGGCAACATATCCATAATTAGCATGTCAAATAACCCCTGTAGACAAAGTGTGAGCGAATTCTGAAGATTCAAGATACTAGGCTACCTAAGTGAATTGTCATCTTCCAACATGATTAACTTTGTTTCAATGGTGAATTAGCTATCCGTTTTTGCAGTCACGACAAAGCAATACTTCTTCTTTGTCCAACTCAGGAATCCCGCTTCAGAAGACTCCAAACTGTGGAATAAGAAGCCAACCAAAATCTCATTTTTCCCACTTTTCGCTTTTAATGGCTGTGCTTTCACCAAATATTACTCAGAGCTAAGAAAACGAATCAGACTCAAATCACTACTGTAAAAACTAGGAGATCTAGGCTATCGATCCATATAAATACGGTTTGCTAAAAATGTTTTTATGACACAGTTAATGGGGTGCGGCACACCCCCTTAAAAGCTGCGGCCGCCGCAGCTTTTAAGGGGGTGTGCCGCACCCCATTAACTATACCAAAAAAACAATTTTAGCGGACAGTATTTATATGAATCGATAGCCTAAACCTTGTAGATTCCATGGGACTGTTTGGAACATAGTTTGGAGGTCTTCTGAAGCGGGATTCCTGAGGTGGATAAGAAGGAGTAGTGCTTTGTCTTGAGTGCGAAAACCTAATTCACCTTTGAAACAAAGTTAACCATGTTGGAATTTGACCATTTCACTTAGGTGGCCTAGTATCTTGAATCTTCAAAATTCGCTCACACTTTGTCTAAAGGGGTTATTTGACATGCTAATAATGGATATAATACGAATATCATGTTATCACTATTATCAGATTACCCAAATACGACCCCCTCCCCTTTTGACTCTTCAATACGACCCCCCAGGTGTGGCGTGCCGCACCCCACGCTTGACCCTGGCCCCAATCCTAATCATGCCAAAATTGGTACGGCGGGAGTTCGCGTCTCTAGAGTTTCGCGTCACGCCTACGGTTTGCTGCTTGTCCGCTCTCTCTTCATTCTTTCGCTCTCTCCAACAATGCGCATACAGTCTGCCCCAATCCCAACCAGGCCAAAATTGGCATGGCGGGAACCCGTGTCGCTAGGGTATTGCGTCACGTCTACGGCTAGCCAGTCTGCTCTCTCCTCAATCTCTTCGCTCTCTGCGACAGCGCGCGTATGCAGCGCAGAACCTTAGCGTTGCGAGCGCGCAAATTCAGCCGGCGGTTCGGCCTGATCCCGACTGGGGCAGATTGTACGCAGCTCGAACCCCTAGCGCTGTGAGCGCGCAATTTATGCTAGCGGTTCGGCCTAATTTCGATCGAAACGGAGTGTGCGAGTGAATCGACGGTATTTCGTCCTGAAGCACGCTCTTAGCAGTTGTTGAAAGCATCCTTTCAAGAGTTTGAATCTTCTTCTTCCATTTTTGTTCTTGATGATATCTCAAAAAATACTTCAACTCAATGATTTCTGTGTTAGGCGCTTGAAGTAGACCAACCCGCTCAAAATTTGTGAAACTGCCTTTCAAGTATTACGAGCTGATCCGGAATCTATTCGAAACGGAGTAATAGTGTGAAGCACACGTGGATATCAACGCATGATACACCTCTCAAGAGTTCCAGTGAACTATACTGAATATCAGTATAGTTCACTGAAACTTTACCTCATCTGAGATTTCTGTTCCGTGTTCCTCTCATTCCATGCAGTCAGTTACACATTGCAAATTGTCCCGTGTATCCTAGTTGCTGCCCTGACAATGCCAGAATTTCAAGGACGTACTCACGCAGCTCGCTCCGGAGGATCTGCAAATTGAAAGGGTCTGCATCGAATTTGCTCCGCTCTATAATGAATGAGTTCCTCCTCTTTGCTATATATGGCACCCTTATTCGGCTAAGTTTGTAAAGTCCAGTTGAAACCAGAGATCCAATACTGTTGTTAAGCTGACCCCCATAATAATATGAACTGTACGTTCGTGTTTGAAAAAAAATTCAGAAGAAACAGCACCTAGGCAATCGAAAAAATTCAAGCGCATTGCTTGGTATAAGAACCAGATCTGTATGAGAAACCTTCATTTTTTGTGATTTGAAATTATGGCGACGTTTCGTCGACGGTCTTCGAAAGGACTTCTTGTTAGCATATATCGTCGAGCAAATTTACTTCAAATTATGCTCAGAATTTGACCCTGCTACATACCTAAACTAAAGTTCAGCTCTGGTTCTATAACTTCCCTCGTAAGATTGTCTTATCATAATTTTTATTTGGAAAAAGGTTGTCGTTTTGAATACTCCTAGATCGAGAACCTTAGCGAATAAATTTCGGTATTCAAGTGTTTTGTATACTTTCATTTGAGCGCAGATTCATTCTCTGAGCCCGTGCAGTCTTAAATCAACCAAACTTATTGTTAGATTTGTTACATAAAAGAACTAAGTGCAAACATGTACGAATTAATTTTTTATTGATTTTCAGAAAGAATCTATTGACTCAACAAATATTTATCCCCTTCAAGTGAGGTAGATACAATAGGCATGGAACCAAGCTATGGTAAAGACTGCTCTTTCAAGTTTGGCACCGAAAAATCAGAGCATTTTGGAAGAAAACTGTTATGGTATGCCAGAGGCCCCATTTTAAACCATTGGTAAGGAAGTGTTTACTAATTCTGCGCTAAAACCAAGAAAAACCTCAAAAGACAACTTGATTCAAAAAGCTACATTATTCTACTAGCATATGGTGAATGTGGGGAAGCTTTATGTAATTTTTTAACCAAGATACATTCGCTCTCTAAGCTCAAGCTCATTCTTTGCACAATTCTTGGTAGGCTATGAGGAATGGAAGCAATTATTTAATCAAGCTTGTATCAGTATGCTCCAGTCACAGGCTCTCTCAGTTTTCATCAAATTTTAGCAATGACGGACCGAGCGGCGAGGAGGCGGGAGGTGGAGAATGTGTTAGTGCGATTTTTGAGAGTAGCCTACATCACTTAATACATATTTTCCAAAAAAAAGGTCTTGCAAAAAAAATTTACTGCCGCGGGGGTTATGGGCCTGCAAAAATTCCGGAAAGCATCCAAAAAATTTTCGAAGCCTAAAATAATTTCGTAACGCCACTGCCTTAGAAATCTCAAGTCGGAAAATGAGAAAAATAGAAGTAAAGGGAGGTCTCCAGAAGGAATGGCTCGTATTTTGACCAATATACATACCACTAGAGGAGCTCATACTATTTGTTACATTTTCTTCATGGAATGAAGGCTCACTGATTTGACTTTGCTCATCGTCAGATCAAGGCTGTTTTTTCATTTTATGTTCAACTCAGTTGAAACCATCAACATTGATGTACTTGAGATTCTTCTGCTGAAGTCCTATGTCCAATTGTCTCCTTAATAGAAGATTAAATGGTCATTGGGCAAACTCAATTGTTGTAAAGTTTCCCTGTCTTGGTAAATTGTGCTTTGCTTTTAGCGGGTAATGTACACACCTGAAAAAATCCTTTTATCCATCTTTAATGGTTTGTTACACTGTTTAAATTATCGGTTCACTATAAAAACAAGCACAACTGGTTAGAGGGCGCGAAGCGCTAAATGTGGCAGAATGTTGATGAAAAAAATGTCAGCGGCAAAAATGCAGAATTTGCAGAGTTGAAAGAGGGTGTGGTGCAAGCTATTACCAAGTATGGCAGTGCATTATTTTTCTCACAAGGCGCGAATTTCAGCCTCAATTAACAGATTGGATCACACGCTATGAAAGTTCACTCGCAGCTCAATGATGTGTGCAATTTGATAATGCCAAATAAATAATGTAAAATACCTTTTCACTCTTGGAACACCTTCTCACTGATTTCAACCAACCCACTTTCAACCTGATAAAATCATTTCAACTCTTCAATCTAATCAAAGACTTAGAACTAGACAATGTTCTAACTTCGAGTATGGATGGCTGAGATAGGATAAGAAATGCGCTGGTTATTGACAGCTGCCAGCTATCATTTTTCTTGCTCTCCACCCCAGGAGCATGTGCAAAAGAGAAAACATCAAGAATGAAGCACGAAAGAAATGAAATCGAGAAATGATAGGACGAAAACGTACAGTCGAGTAGATTTCCTGCTCAATATAGTGTCCCTGCAGACGCGACAACGCTGGGGCGTCAATAATTGCCTGACGAGTTCCCGAGCTAGCGTTTTCCAGTGTTTTCTTCGCTTATTCTATGCTTTTTAGGTGATTCGTTGCTGATAAAGAAGAAAAGGGTAAGTTAGAGAGTAGTTTCTGTTTTTTGAGAAGTTTTATCAGCGCATATTCACAGATATCCAGGTGGAAACGATTCGCGTCAGCTTCTTTTTATTTTTTTTGTCATTTATGTGTCTTTCTTCTTGTGAGGTACTTCTTTGAACACTAGTGGGTTTTTACGATTGACTTATTGTCTTTATCACATGAAGTACTTAATTGAAATGCTATTTCTTGTGGATGAAAGCCGAAGTTGCTGCAAGACAAGCCAACTAGTGTTCAAAGAAACGCCTCACAAGAAGGAGGAGGTTTGAAAGAAGAAGTGACAGAAGAAAAGGAAATGAAGAAAATAGACAAGAAGCTGACGCGAAATGCGTCCACGTGGATATCTGTGAATATGCGATGATAGAACTTCTCAGAAAACAGAACTCTTTAACTCACCCTTTTCCTCTTTATCAGCAACGAATCAACTAAAAAAGCATGAAATAAGCAAAGAAAACACTGGAAAACACTAGCTCGGGAACTTACAAGGCATTTATTGACGCCTCAGCGTTGTCGCGTCTGCAGGGACATTATATTAAGCAGGAAATCTACTCGACTGTAGTTAGGGTTTATAGGACGATGATGCGGAGCAGTGGTCCCGAAGCGGTCTTGTAGAGCTGAAAACGTTCCAGAATCGCGGGGAGACTATATGTCGCCCAAAGCGGGAGGTCCCGCCGGACATCTGCAACAAAACAGTCCAGTACATGCACACGCTGAGTATGGTAGGTGCCAGGGTGTAGGCTTTTTTGAACCCTTCGCGCGCGGCGCTCGTCTCGCCGCGTGCGGCGGCGCTGGCAAAGTTAACAAGTCGCATTTACAGTCAACGGGAAAATTCTTAGTTCGAACTTCGAAGTATGTAATATACCTCTGCCAAAACCCTCTCATCATGTTGGACACGAAAGATGTGCAAAAATGAACGAGTATTAACTCGTTATGGCAATGGACATGTTGACCAATCAGAGGCGCGCTATGATGGCGAGCGGTTCAAAAGGGCCGTTTCCCAGGTGCCAGAGTAAGCGAATATTTTGTTCAGCTTCGTTCAGCTGCGAAAGGCGCCCAGAATTAACGTTGATTCTGCGCGGGATCTGCAACTGAAGCAGGCCTTGGCAGCAGTAGAGATTATGCAGCAGACATTAATTCTGCGCACCTTCTGCAGCTAAACGAAGCTGAACAAAATATTCGCTTAAACTTAACTTAAACTTTACTCTGGCACCTACCTATCTGCTGCATCGTCCGCGCGGGACCCTTTCACTTCCGGCGACATGTATAGTCTGCCCCAATCCTAACCAGGCCAAAATTAGCATGGCGGGAGTCGGCGTCGCGAGGGTTTTCGCGCCATTTCTGCGGCTGGCTAGTCTGCTCTCTCCTCAATCTCTTCGCTCTCTGCGACAGCGCGCGTCTGCAGCGCAAACCCCTAGCACTGCGAGCGCGCAATTTCAGCCGATGGTTCGGCCTGATCCCGTTTGGGGCAGACTGTATGTTGCGTTTGTACTGATCCGGATTTTGGCGAACAGTTCCAGCACAGCGCTCAGTTTGAACGCTGGGCTGAAACTGATCCCGAACATCCGAATCAATATGAACGCAGCCATGGTCCTGTACCCCCGGGGGGAGGGGCGCGCGGAAGGCGACAACGCGCGCAAAATGTAAGCACTGTAAAGTCGCTTTTGCTAATCTTTACAAAATTTTACCTAAGACATCGAGTCGTGTATCTGTCTGCCTTATCTGCCTTCCGCCCACACCCATCCACCCCAAAATCGCACGCCCTTGAGGACATTATTACACTGTATGCAGTGATGCACAGCCTCTGGACTATATAGATAGATATGTATTTGTACAATAATTCCGCACTATTTTACTGACCATCTCCGGAAAAAATCCTCATTTCCCGATTATTCGAATATGCCGCGCAAAGACCAGAGGTTGCCGTTTAAAATATTATCTCACGTTTTTACTGCCTTGTTTAACCACTTTTCGCTAAAAGACCAACGATCATGTGTCCGCATGCAAAACGTAAACAAAGGGCGGTGGTGCGCGTACACCGAGGTTGCAGCAACAAATATTGATCCCCTCCCGCACACGTGCTTTCCAATTCAGCGCTGCGCATTCTGATGTTTGGTCGTTTCGCCCCTACAAAGGGGATGGAAGGAGATATCGCTACTGCCAGCTGGTGGTTACTTTCAGCCTTCTGACAGTCCACTAATGACCGTTGGGTGACTTCTCGAAGATGCGAGGTTCTAGACCTTTTTCACTCATATTTTTCCTCGCTAACATTTCGCTTCGTTTATTCATCCTGAATCTCTTCATATAATCTTTTCGCTCTGTTTGCTAGGCTCATCTCTATCCATCTCACTACTTACGACTGTCGCAGTTTTTGCTTTGTTACAGCAAGAGTTTCGCATTTTACGTGCAAAAGTAGACGAAAGCAGTGTTATTAGCTCGGTGCTGTATTGTGCTTTGTGCCTGCCGAAAGAGTTTCAGGTTAGTCAATGCAATAATTTTGCTTTTATCTGGATATCTATATCATTTAAGTACATAAGTCCATGCGATTCAGTCCTACCTTTTTGTTGTTTTTTGTCCTGCATTGATCATACTCCTTATGATTGCTGGAACAATATCAACTCCAACCCCTTGCTTGTTGAGAAATTTTATCATCGGTATATGCACTACTGCAAATATATTTTGGAATGGATTCATGTCAAGAGTTGTGACTTATGTGGTACAAATTGCAAGTGATTTTACATTTGTAATTACTCAAATCTTTAAATTTGTAGAAATTGAAGTTAGCCTTGTAAATTTTTGGGTGTCGGGGTTATGGGACAGCAAAAAATTTGGGTGCATGGCTGACGCCGACCGCCGCTGACATATAGTAATTGCAAAACTGCTAGTATAGCTTTGAAGAACTTTTCTCTACGTATCAAATATCTGGCCAATCTTTCCCTCAAACGGTTTTTTTTTCTAATTTTGATCTCGAGCTGAGCACTCCATAGCAAAGCTTAAATGGCCCTTTTTGTTCATCTTTTTCCATGCAGTTAATACCTACTTCAACTTCATTCATCATTCCAAGGTTCTTTTCTCTCGCCTGCACAGGAGCCTAAGTATACCATTATTTTGAAGTTGGGAATCTGAGCCTTGACATTTATGTACATGGTTCTATGGTATGTTAACGTCAAGTTTAGAAAGTAAGTCTGTGATGGTACCAGCGATTGACCAATCTCTGGTTTCAAGCAGTCAGCAACATCAATCACTGCGTTTGAAATTTCCTCCCGACTATTTTTTGCTACAACGTGCCTGCCAGCTTGAGTCATCATCGACTGAATCATTTGAATAACCACGCATCGCCATGCCCTTGGCTAGGCCACTCGCACTTGTTTACGATTCGATCGAGTCTCATGCAGCTTGTTTGTTCGCTGCCTCCGCCTATCGATTTTCATCTTGTTTACGTCTCCTTCTGCAGAGGTGCTCCCTAACAACATCGTGCATAGCAAACCATTCAACATCTCATGAGTGTGCAGCAAATCCGTATGAAACAGTTTTTTTACCGTTGGCAGTATTCATCAAAAGTTTGTGATTCCAGCCAATCCAGCCAAGCTTTTTCGAAACATCGCCATGGCAGGGCTAAGTTCCTCCAATGCCTTGGTGGATCGTCTAGCGACCAGTAAAGACCAACAAACAGCCCTTCAGTTTGCCTTCTACAACGCTCTCGTATTTGTATTGGTAAGTCTATTCTCATTCGACTGCATCTAACTCAGTTTGGAATGAAATTTCGCATGGTTATTTAGACGAGCCAAGGTCATTTTGCTTGCTCTTTATTATAAGTTCATAGCCTCCCGGGGAGATGCACCCTATTTTCATAAACTAACTGAGTCACTGTTTGAATGGTCTACAGGCCACTTAAGCTCTTGTGAAATTTGTGCATGTTTCTAAAAGCATTGAGCTATTGGCTTCATCTTGGTTTACGAAGTAGGTAAATCCTCCGTTACTGTTCAAAACCCATAGAGGCACCGTCCACCCAAATTCTCGACTTCCATGTTTTTGTCGATTCCAGGCCTTCTGTAGGCCCTTATTTCGAATATGGAATCGAAAATCCGCGAAACACCCAAAAATCCCTGTTTCGAGAACCCTCTGCAGCAAGCGCAAGCGAGATAAAGCATGCAAGTCCCGCCTACTTTGCTACTTTCGGAGCGGATTTCTCGCTCCAGAAGCAGTCTTTTGCGGAGCAGCTTGGAGGTTTGCCTAGTGTGGGGGCCCACACTAGTATACCATCATAATCTCGCCAACCTCCATTTTGGGTGGACGGTGCCTTTAAGAGCTCATCAAGCACTAGAATTCCATGCATAATTACTGATTGAGAAATCATGAGCAGTCTTTTTTTTTCATTTGTCGAGTGCTCTTGAACAGTCGCTCAAGCGCCATGATAAATACTAACACGGGCAGATGGTTAAAAACCTTCGTTATGTCCATAGACACTAAGCTGGATCATTAATTTCTGTCAACATGTCCGGGGCTGTGTACATTTTATTCTGTAGCATAAAGGCAAATAGTTATTAAATCATGTTGTAGCATGCATACTTACTTTAAAATCTCACAGATAAGTCCTTCTACAGATAAGTCCGGACTTATCTGGAGGCGGACTTATCTGATGGGAGGGCTTATCTGCAAGACTTCTGGCGGCACGAGGGCGATTTTTCATCAATTTTTCGTGTCAAAATGGCGGACATATCTGTAAGACTTAAGGGTACTCAAATCTCGAAATTGATAACAGTTCGATTCTTGGGCCTCTTTTCGCCGTTGCAAATTTGTAAAGACTCAAAATGCAATTCCGAAAATGCAGTTTCATCCTGTTCAATATGAGTAGGTAGCTGACCTACGTGCGATTGCTGCCTTTGACAGGTGGAAAAGCAAGCGGCAGACTAGACTAGTGAATGTAATTGGCTCGTGACAGATGATCGTTATTAGGATAATGGCTCGACAAGTCGTTTAGTCGTTTGTCTTTACTTTTTAACCATGTAATAATTGTCATGCCATGCCATTTGATGTGCGCCGTTTTTGAATGATTCACTCCTATGTGACAAGATGGCATCTGTGCATTTTAGACTGGACTATGTCTCGCTGGCTTATACGCTTTGTACAAAATGATGTACATGTTCCTCTCACCGATAATGTGGGCCGTATTGGTTGGTACCGTGTTGTTTCCATTCAAGAAGCAGATCACCGAGAAAGTCCAGAGTACGTGTTATGGCTTTTTTCGTATCCGAGTCATGATATATCTCCTGTAGGATGGTTGAGAAGCCTCCGGGATAACAATCAAACATTGGCTGAGGGACTCGTAACTACTCCTTTTTACCGTTTTCGAGACTTCGCTGATTACATTTACAGGACTGCTATGAGGTAGGTGTTCTGCCTATGTCACATATCAGTACAGTTTGGATATTCGAAATGAGAAAAGTCAAAAAAAGCAATGAACAGTATGTTATGGTCTTCATTTCCCACCATTTCTCGGTATGTCTGAGGGTAACTGTTTCAGCCATACCGGTTTGCAAGCCGTTATAGCCTACATCGTGCTGAAAATGCTTACCTATGAACGGACCTTTGTATACATAATCAACCTTGCCGGCTATTTTTACAACTTCATCGATGGCTTCGTATCTTTCTTCTCCAAAACATGGGTAATTTTTCCTTTTCCATTGATACCATATCCTGTATAGGTTGTAGGTGTTTTAGCTATTCCCAATAATGCTTATCTACTTCTGCGCATATGCAGCATGGATTTATGTGCAGCAACCAGGAACAGTGAATAAAAAAGTGGCTCGAGTGATTTCTTTGCCCATCTGGTATCATTTGCTAACATTAATCCAATTTTTTTATTTTGTGAGGGATTTCTAGGACATACGTCTTGTGCTTCTTGTCTTCCTACTTTGGTCCATTGCGTGCAGCTGTGTTTGGAGCTTCGGCTGCTGTACTTGGTGCATTATCAGCTGGCCTCTGGAAAGTAGATAGAACCTCTGCGGATGCAAGTTCCCCAGAAAATGAAGATGAAGTGAAACTTCTCAAAGAAGAGGAGTGGCCTGAATTGCCTCCAAAAGAAGGTAAAGAAGGTAGGAAGTCTCCTTGATCTGAGAACGTTGTGATCATTAGCTTTTCAGCGGACGCAGACACCGCTTCTGTCGTTTCCATCGACAAAGCTATCAAAGGTGATAAACTCATTTCAATTACCGGTGGATTGTGTGCGCTGTCGTGGTTAGTTCGTCATGATTCTGCCCTGATGCTTGTTCTGGTTCCTTTTCTCTTCGCTGCCATCCGCAGAGCTGGTGAGTTCAAGCTACATTTGCGCAATAGTCTGCTATGTAATAGACTGAAAGCTGGGAGACAAAATAGTTGTACAGTTAATGAATGTTTTTATGTCGACTTGTTTGCAGAATTCATTATTAAAACTTCCAAGCTGTGTAAGCAGGCATTTGCACATTGTTCGCTGCTGATGTTTTGCAATTTCTATAATCAGTTCTCATTTTTTATTGGACGCTTTGACTAAGAGACGCTCCAGAGGCGCGCTTTTTCCACAGACCACCAATACAAGAGCCCAAATTAGAGCTATGCAAGTCTTTCAAAGATGCCAGACAACATGTTCTAGCTTACTACCATGAGTTGGACGGCTATTGGTGAGAAATTTGTTGAAATATTCACGAAATTACCATTAGTTGCATTTTCACGGGTTTTTGACTGCAACATTTATGTTCTGAATTTACTTCGAGAGAATAAGGTTGAGCAGCCGATGCAACAAACATCTACATTTCTCCCGAATTTGAAAGGCTATGACGCTAGAACCAAAAATGCGTATTTGGTGTCCATCTGGCAAAAAATGCGCGTCTCTTGAATACACCCCTTCAGCTTTCTAGGAACACAGTTGTAATAAATAGAAGGACAAGAACGTTCACCTAGACTCCATATGCACAAGCTCGTAAAATAGCATAATGATTTCTGTAAGATCGTCACTGCTATTTTTTCTATATATGCCTACTTAGTGCGCCAGTTAGGTTCATCGGAGATATTTAAGCTTTGCAATAATTTGCAATTGTAGAACAAAGACCAAATTTGGAATTTGAATTCGTTTGTTTAGGCGCCAACAGCGGTTTTACTCCTGCAGTTTATGATGCATTCAAATCTTTCTGGCAGCGTGTGCAACCACACGCTAAGAGAATCGTTGATATCACTGTAGCAGGTCCTCTGCGCCAGTTTGTGAAGGTGTGCTCCATGTATCTTGTTTATTAGATTCACTTCATTTCTTTGTACTGTAGGTGCTTTTCTCTTCCGACAAAATGGTGGTTGAAGCACTCCATTCGAACATGGATATGCTATCTTCTGTCGCTGTCATGGCCCTGCTGGGCCTGTCTGCGCTTTCTGCTCTGACATTTGTCGGATTCCAGCTGCACGACGAAACGGTTTGGTTTTTTCGCATATGACAATCTTTGTTGCATAGCAGCTGCATGTAAATAAGTGATTGAGAGTTTCTTTTTATAATCAAGTAATTTCTCAGTTGACATTTTATATAACTTTGTAATGTGACTGAGTATACTTTCAGTCAAGAGTGTAGGCATTCAGGCTCACCTTGCCCAGCTCGCTACAAATGTTGTCCAATCTCGCCCAGACTGGCTTGGCGCAGCAATGAATTACACGGAGGATAAGCTTGAAGATCATCAAATCGATATTAATGATTACATGAAACAGGTAACATTCTCTGACAAAATTTCCAGGCTCATCCGGTAGAGTTTTCTAGGCTTACGAACATGGTCGTGGCTGGTTAGCGTCCAACGTAAGGGCTTTGGCTAACCCAAAAGATACAGAGAGAGCAGATATGCTTGAAACACAAGTAAAAAAGGTGAGTACATTCTAGTAAGCGCAAGTGAACGCTAAGATCAATGACGGCAGAAATTTGCCAAAGTCTAGCATAAACTTAACGGACAAAGTCTTGACTCTACTTTAGAAAGGTGCACAATTTAGATAGTCGACAAGCTTTACGGGATGTGGGAGCAAAGAAATATCGCGCCGGCAGGTATGTTCGAAATATGTCGCATAAGAAATTGCTCTCTTTCGTTTTTGAGCTTGGCCATTCTTTTTGAGGTCGTTAGCCTTGACTTGATATGTTTAGTGGAGAAAGCTGCAGAAGTTCGCCCGGACTGGAAATCGCAGCTCATGCAAGTCACCGATGTCCATGCCCTCAAAGAGGAACTTACGCATATAGTGAGAGAAAACATGGACACCATCACGAACGTGAGAAGCTAAGGCTATGTTAAAGGCACCGTCCACCCAAGATGTGGTGACGAGATTTTGATGTGGTGTAACAGTAGCTCTGACTAGTAAGGGGAGGACCTGAAGTCGAAATTGGCTCTTCACAAGAATCATATCCAGTCTGAAGAGCATAATACGCTGATTCCGAAACTGCCTTCGTTATCTGTCAAGCGTCTCTAGATGCTGAATTTCGAATTTTTTTTCTCAAAAAATTGAACGTGCAGCTGGTACAAAGTCGTCCGAGATTGTAAGAATGGTCCAGCGTTGGGTATCAGACCACTCTTTGCATGGAAAACCTTTTGTCTAAAATACTCATACTCAACACTTCTTTATCTGAGCGCTGGAAAGACCATAACCATTGACTTTATCTAGATTTTGCTGTCATTCTTCGCTCCAAAAAACATAACTCAGCGTCTATAGGCGCTTGGCAAAAAAACAGAAACAGTTTTGGAATCATCGTTCGATGCTCTTCAAACTGTTATAGATCAAATTTGGAAAGCCTATTTCGACTCTATTTCCTCCCCTGATAAGCAAACATCCAAGTCTCAAAAGATAAATTCCCAAAAAAACCATTCCAAAGATAGAAGCGCCCACGATAATTCCGCCTCCTGGCGTAGGTGATCTGAAGAGAAGTCTAGATCTGGGCTCATATGTAGCCAGATTTGTCATAAACCCGCCCTTCATCATGAGCAACAAATGCGATATTTCTGTCTGCCCTGAAGCTCAGTTTCGAACTTTGATCTTCGACCACACGCGTTTATGAGCGGAGTCATCGTGACCGCTTCTACTTCTGCAGCGGTTTTTTCGCTAAACATGGGCATTTGCTTAGTCAGGGTCTCCGCTATTATACATTATCGCCCGCATTTTGGTTGGACGGTGCCTTTAAGAGTGTTCTTACGCGTGGACTTTTTAAAAAAATTTTTTTCGAAGGTTAGGGCTATTTCGAATTTTCAACGAGTGAACCTTGTTTTACTTCCTCATGACCATAGTTGGCCTTACTATCAGTCACGAGGAACTTGTTTTAATTTTTCTCGAGGAGCCAATTCAGGTGGCTCGTTCGGCATGGTCCCTGCTGGCTGGTAATCTCTCCCTAGTTGCGTCACTGCTGGGTTCCCTGGGTGGACTTATTCTGGACTTTGGAACAGACATTATCAACCTAGTCATTGAAACAGTAAGTTGGGATTTTAATTCCTTCTCTTTTAAATGAAATTATACACTGCTTTTTTCAGATCGTGTTCCTGACAGTGGTTTACTACCTCCTGTCTGCCTCTCGCGATCGCTGGCTGCCAATTGAATGGGTCAGCAACCTGCCGCATTTGCTACAAACGTCCGAAAGTCCAGCAACTACATCTGCAACTAGTAATCTTCAAACAGAACCGTCTAAGTCATCTAATCATGAAGTGACCGGTGCTATTGAGCAGGCAATTTCGTGAGTATAAACTACATCGATTTTATTGTTTTTGAATCAAATGCTTTAGGGGGGTGTTCGTCCTTTCGTCGAAGATGGCCCTCTTTTATGGTCTTTACACCTATTTTCTTCATACTCTTTTTGACCTCAACGTTGTTTTCGTTCCTAGCAGTAAGTTCATCAATGTTAGAACATTGTCTTGTAGTAATCATTTTCTAATTGTTTCAGTGCTCGCCGCCTTATTTGCCGCCATCCCCCTCATGCCTCCCTATATTGTTTGCATCTTTGGCGTAATTGAGCTGTGGCTTGTAAGTTTAGCAGATTTCCGACCGGGCTTTGATTTTTTGACTCTTTTATAGGTGCGAGGCGAGCTAGCTTCCGCAATAGTATTTGCTGTCTTGTCATTTGCACCACGCTTGTTCGCTGATACGGCTTTCTACAAAGAAGTCAAGTGAGCCTGTTATTTGTCTCGTTTATCGTCAAACCTCATCCATTTTGATTGCAGATTCTCCCATCCATATTTGACTGGTCTGTCCATTATCGGCGGCATGTACTGGCTTGGGCTTCAGGTAAGCTTCCTTGCTTTTTTCTTAGGCTTGAGTATGCGGCCATCGGCTACAGTAGCCGAAGGGTACCCACGAGTTTGGTGATGGGATTTGCATTTCCAGTCATTGCTTTTGGAGGTTTTCTTTTATGATTACTTAGTCATTACAATAATTACGAGGTCAGGCACCAAAGATTCACATATATTGCGAACCATAAATCTTTCGCTCTGATCCGTTGATCTGAGTAAGAGTATTGATAAAGGGATAGTTCTTGGTTTTTGACAGCTCGGTCTACCACATGCAAACTTGCTATTTAGGGTGCTATAATTGGACCAATCATCTTGTGCACTTTCCTGGTGTTTCTCCATGTGTTCACCGACTATGCCGGAACCAGAGGAGAAAAACTCAAAACCCGATAAATGGTTGTAGAAGTTTAAATTGCGGCAGCTTATTATCCATCCACTTGCCATTTGATGCTTCTTCAATCACAGCATGTATATTAGTGCGACGTTGACCGTGCCGATTTGTTTTCACCTCCATCAGGCCTATGACTCCGATTTACTTATAGTCTTTGTACATACTTAGTTCGGTTAGTTCTGATCTATGAACTTCGAGTGAACTTCATGCTAATCCCTGTTTATCAATGCAGTATTCTTTTTCTCATCACGCATTTTCAACCTGCTATTATCATTTGTCGAGGCAAAAGTAGATACTAACCTTTACTGCCATTGCATGTTTACACATTTTTAACATTTGTATGACCAATCTTCTACTCATAATAAACTTCTTTTTAATTACTATTTGAACTTGAACAACTAGGTGGTTGGAACATATCTACGCACAAAATTGTTGGTTCAGCTACGAAATTATACCAAAGTTTTTCAGATATTGGCAACACAGTATCTCTAATCACTTCAGTCTATTGTCAAGACAGTAAGGTAAAAATATTTCACTTGCTGACCCTTCTTTGAACATTTTCCAGAAAAAAATTAGCGGGATCTGATACACGTGCCAGCCAAAAACCAAATTTATTCAATGATTGAAAGGTTGTGAATCAAGATTTTTCATCATTATGATCTTACTTTCCTTGAATTGCTGTGTAGAATTTGAGAGGCTGAGGTTGTGGCTTCTTTTTCTTTCTCTGTATCATGTTAACCTTATCTCAACAAAAAAAACATAATATTAGGTTGTCCGGAAATTAATGCCCGTTTTGAATTTCAACAGCAATAAGTCATACACCTCTCACTTCTAAATAGGATGCAGAGTACCATTCGATAGAGTAAAACAAGCTCTATAGAAAGGCCATCTTGCTTTTGCAACAGCTCTCATCCACCTCGAATTTCGAGCCTAAAATTAAAAAGACTCAGCAACCCAAAAAATCGAAAAAAATCGTAACTGAGTTCACAAAAATTCTTACTTGCTCACGTAAAGACTATCCATATAAAACATCTATATACGCCTTTGTCATTTTTCCCTCCGTTAGAAACCAAGAAAACGGAAATTTTCGTGCATTTGCCAAAGTGATGCTGTGCCGTCCCCACATAGGTAATTGTATACCACAAGCCTGCAGAAGTACAGACTTAAATTTTCAGCTCTCTACAAGCTTTAGTTCTCGAGAAATACCGAATATAGCTTTCCTTAGTTAGGTGGTCCAAGCTAAAATTCAAATTTCTTGAGAATTAAAGCTTATAGAGAGCTGAGGATTTACGTTTGCACTTCTACAGGTTTGTAGTATACAACTATCTATGTGAGGACGGCACAACACGGCAAATGGCAAATGCGCGAAAATTTCCGTTTTCTTGATTTCTAGCAGAGAAAAAAATACGGCAAAGGCGTATATAGATGTCTTATGTGAATAGTGTTTACATGAGCAAGTAAGAATTTTTGTAGGATTTTTGTAAACTGAGTTACGATTTTTTTCGACTTTTCGGGCTGCTGAGTCTTTTTAGTTGGCTTGAAACTCGAGGTGGATGAAAGCTGTTGCAAAAGCAATATGGCGTTTTTGTAGAGCTTGCTTTACTCTATCGAATGGTACTCTGCATCCTATTTAGAAGTGAGAGGTGTATTACTTATTGCGGTTGAAATTCAAAACGGGCATTAATTTCCGGACAACCTAATAGAAATATGTACCTGTACAAATATTATGTATACGAACCCAGCGATGAGGAAAATGTTAACAATGAGAAGAATAACTGCATAGAGGACGTACAGAACAATCAGTCCTTAAAATGACTGGTTTACTGAGCTTCAATTTAACAGGTCAGTCTTACATAGGGCTATTAGTTCTAGCAAATTCAAGTTTTGTAAGGTGAAGCTAGTTGTCATCCCAAGTAAATTTTGATGAAAATTAGACAGGTCACATTTGTAAAATTTATTTGTGAGAAGCTATTTTTACTGCGGCGGTACGGTAAAATATGCCCATAATGTGATTACCTCAATTTCTACATATGTAAAACTCGAAATTCTTAAGTATGCTTGTATGTTAGTATGTTAAAGCCTCCGTTGTGTGTTGACCAATTCAGTTACCGGGTACTATGAACAGGGCTGGGCACAGTTGGCACCGGGCGAAGCTGCGCATCGTTTTTGCGACAAAAAGTAAATGGATTTTTTGTGGCCGAGAAGACACAAAGTTGCGACGTTTTTTTCTTTTTTTTGAGTCCGCGTTTCGTTTTTTAGGGTTTTTACATTTAGAGTTCAGGGTCAAAGAGGAATTCGTGCGAAATTTTCAAGACCAGAGGGGACTTCGTTTTGAAAATTTCCCTAGTGTCAGCTCGTGCCGAGCCCTCCATAGAAGCCAGCTAGTCTATCATACGTTCAATGTGTTAGAAACAAAGTAGGGTACCATACCTCCTTCATCCGGATTAGAAACCATGGCTTTTAGTTCTACCTTTCCTGAGGTGGAAACGCGCAACCTGTAGCTTGTTTTCTGCAAAAAGGAAACATTGTTTTCAACAGAGTCGCAAATTACTGTGTGAGGCGATAGCAGGGATACGCTTTCAGTTTTTCAGGTGAAATCAGATCAATCCATTGTTTTTTGAACGTTAAGCAAGTAGCAATGTGTCCTTTCTGAGGAAGTAAGCGATTGAAATATTCGGTATGTTTATTATATTTTTTGTCCCACAAAGTGAATAATTTTCCTCAAAACTCTGGTCAAATCTCAGTATGCACCGATTTGGGCTGGAGTAATAGTCCAGGTAGAAGTCATCACTGGAGCTGTCTTACCGATGTGATAATCGCTTTTGGCTGTTGGATGATGACTGCTGTTTTCTGATCAGAATGAATGCTTTCTAAAGAATCTATCTGAATTAATTCCAGATTTGAATTATCCTTGATGATAACAGCTCCTGAAAGAGTCGTGTACGTCCAAAATTGTGAATTTGAGACCGACTACCCGTTGGACCGTGGTTTTCGACAACTCGTAGTGACTTAAAAATGTCTGCGGTCGATTTGATAGATGTGTTAGTAATCAACAACTGTCCATGAATTTCCTCGACGTTACCAAATGCTTGCTGAAGCTGGGATACGTCTTCTGAAACCCATGAATACTAGTGTTCTTCATGCTCTTTTGTTCAAAAATAACCTGGCCATCCTATAATCTCCAAGTTTCCCAAGATTTTCTTGCAGTTTTGAAAACTACTGATAGTCTCTGAAGTAATTGGACGGGCCCGACATGCGCTATCTGGAAATTTTGAGCTATACAATTCATAATAGCGATGAGAATGAAATTTAACGTACTACATATTGGATCCATATTATTTTGAAAGTCAAGTTTGTCATTGCTAAGGAGATTTTTCTTAACACAAAGTTTCTTGTTATTGTGAATTTCTAGAAATTAGCTATGAACAATATTTTTGCAATGTTAAAAATCTACTAGAACATTGTACTTATGAAATACTAGCTGGCTTACCCGGCTCCGCCGTATCCGGACCAAACTTGGCACACATACACTTCGGGCCCCGGCGGGTGTCACAGTCCACTTTTCGTTATCGATCGATGTCGATTTTACCGATTTTTATCGATTTTTTGGCAGAGTTCACCTACAGGGCTAGGAGTTGGCACAGGGGGGAAGTGAGCATGGGGATTCCGAATACAATATTAGTTTTCAGAATTATCGATTGCTTTTATTGATTTTATCGATTTTTTGTAAATTTTGACATGCGAGGCTGGGATTTTGCACAGGGGGGTAATCGAGCATGCTGATCACGAACACAATATTAGTTTTCAGGATCGTCCATTACTTTTATCGATTTTATCGATTTTGCAAAGTTTGACCTGCGGGGCTGGGAGTTTGCACAGAGGGTAATCGAGCATGCAGATTACGAATACAATATTAGTTTTCAAGATCGTCCATTACTTTTATCGATTTTA
Source organism: Cylicocyclus nassatus (assembly GCA_958299035.1). Lineage (NCBI taxonomy): Eukaryota > Metazoa > Nematoda > Chromadorea > Rhabditida > Strongylidae > Cylicocyclus > Cylicocyclus nassatus. The sequence goes on along the minus strand of CATQJL010000223.1, from coordinate 51,066,977 downwards.
TCGATTTTTTGAAAATTTGAGCTAGGGGGCTGGAATTTGGCACAGGGGTGTTCGAGCATGCTGATCACCCCCCTTGGGGATGATCAGCATGCTCGATTACCCCCCTGTGCCAACTCCCAGCCCCCTAGCTCAAACTTTGCAAAAAAATCGATAAAATCGATAAAAGTAATCGATAATCCTGAAAACCAATATTGTATTCGGAATCCCCATGCTCGATTACCCCCCTGTGCGAACTCCCAGCCCCGTAGCTCAAACTTTGCAAAAAAATCGATAAAATCGATAAAAGTAATCGATAATCCTGAAAACCAATATTGTATTCGGAATCCCCATGCTCGATTACCCCCCTGTGCCAACTCCCAGCCCCGTAGCTCAAAATTTGCAAAAAAATCGATAAAATCGATAAAAGTAATCGATAATCCTGAAAACCAATATTGTATTCGGAATCCCCATGCTCGATTACCCCCCTGTGCCAACTCCCAGCCCCGTAGGTGAACTCAGCAAAAAAATCGATAAAAATCGATAAAATCGATATCGATCGATGACGAAAAGTAGCCTATGACACGCGCCGGGGCCCGAAGTGTATGTGTGCCAAGTTTGGTCCGGATCGGTTCAGAAATGGAATTTTCTATTCGGAACATACGTACACACAGACAGACATACAGACATACATACATACATACATACATACATACAAACAGACATTCAGCTTTATATATAAGATCAATGGACACAAGAGATACAAAAGCATGGCCTATTTTTCGCCAAGAACCTACCGTGCTTTCCTCGAGTGCATGTTACTTGACCATAGGTCACATCTGATAGGAAATCTATATTAGTGATGTTTGTACCATCTATTCTCAAGCAGCCACTAATTTTCTGCAGTCGGAAATTTGCTGGCGGATTCTCGATCGAGCTTGAAATAGTTATATTGCCACTGATTATTTTACAGTTCGTAATTCCGTTGAATGTTGTCAACTCTTTTGTGATGTGACATTCTGAAAGTAACATGGTTGAGACGCCGTGATGTTTGCTATTCTTGATAAAATTGAATCTAGAAGTTTGCTACATTGTCATTTTGGGTTCAGTAATTATTAAATACCACCTAGATGTTTGAAGTACGGCAATTAGCGCAGATATCAGTTTACGGTCATTATCTGATTTTGTTTGAGTTTTGCTTCCATCCAATCCCTTTCCCTTTGTTGGGTGATACCCTATGTAAGGTCTCACTGCACACTCAATTCGTACTCATGCTCACAAGGGAATGGTCAAAAATCGAAGTGGCCATTCCAGACAAGCTGCATACCGTTAGATGCAGCATGAAGCGCTGACTCTAAATCTGTCTTCCTTACCTGCTTATCGCTTTTCTGGACGAAGCTATAAGCCATTAAAGACCGTTATTTGGCTAAGAAATTATGCGTGAAATTGAAAATTTAGCCGTATAGAGCCACGTTCGCCTCAATGCTGGGCCAAAACATGCAGCTAGCTTACTTAAAATTTAAAGCCAGAAGCTAAGCTAAAAGCGCAATAATGTGCTCAGTTTTGCTGTTTTTATGTATGATTATTTCACAATAAAACCCCTTGTAGCTTCGTCCACAAAAGCGGGAAGCAGATAAGGAAGACAGATTCGAAGTCAGCGTTTTATACTGCATCGAATGATATACAGCTTCTCTGGTTTGGCCACTTCGACTTCTGACCATTCCCTTGTCAGTACGATCAGTATAGTACCAGCACCAAGAAACCCTTTTCATACTGAGTTCCATTATCTTTCAATCTCATGGTAAACTCGACTGCACCAAATCGCCCGGGTCGCTGTAGACTGAACGCTCGCGAGCTGCCTGCAACGCGAATGCCATGTACAGGCGCTATGATGACTCATGCGCAAATGCCAATGTTAGCCCACCAGAGACACGCGCGCGGGCGTTCAATCGGGCGATTCCGTGCTGCCAACTATACTCCGTAACAAACTTTCTTGACCATCTTCTGCCACACAATTCTTAGTCTGAGTTGCCTAATAAACCCTTACGTTAGCACTTAAAACCAGCGTCCGGAAAGATGGAGGTTTTGCGACTTCAATATGGTGTGAAAGAGGGCCCCTCGGACATACCATCGCGCAAGTGCGAACCCATGACGTTTGACCACAAGCAAGAAATATAGCTGGGAAACTAACCGCCTGCTCAGGCACTTGGAGCGGGCAGCGCGCTTGCAGTCACACGTTGGCGCAACATCTAGTGCGCGGGTGGCGGGACATTGGATGCCGCGCCGCTGCTGCTGGTCCGCGGATGGCTGCCATTTCCCAGTTCTTCGTTACGCTGTATGCTGCACATCTTGATAATCAACTCTACACTTACGCCAAAAAAATATGACTTCGTATTTGGATCCAAAAATTCAAGCTCAGCACCCATTCGCAATGCTACCGAAGGTTAACATTTGGAAGCAAAAGACAACTTCTGTTTCTCCGAATCATACACTAACAAGGAAAGGATACTTGGTGACCGTGGCCTTTCGAAATGAAACGAACACCATTAAATGCATCTTGAAGCGCTGATTCCAAATCTGTTTTCGTTATGTGCTGTGCACTCTTCCGAAAGAAGTTATGAACATTTCTTGTCACCAAAATTTGCTCTGTTTGTGATGCAGGATTCACCAATATCGTTGGAATGTTCGCTTACGCACTACCAAAAAGCGTACAGATAGAGTAAAGCTTTACGTTAAGCTCAGGAAAACCATCACCGATACATAAGAATCCAAAAAGCTGGGATACTGACGATTTTGACTGCCTAAATCTCGCGAAATCAATATGGAGAAAAGTCCATAACTTCGTTCAGGGAGTCTCACAGCAGGCAATGAACATAGATTTAGAATCAGCGTTCCAAGGCGCACCTTCTGGTATACATCTCATTGCAAAAGGTCACGGTCACCAAGTATCCTTCCCTCGTAAGATGTGATACCTAACCTCTTGATTGATGAGGCAGCCTTACCACTGCGTCGCACACTACGCGGCTATTCCTTGCGCTTACAGCATGTGATAATTGCAGGTGCGCGGGCGGCACGGATCGAGTATAAAGGAACGCGCGCGGCAGTACGCATGCCGCCACGGTTAAACCGTAGGATCTCGCAGCGACTCTGCGTCTCAGCTTTGGCGGTAACCGTACTATTTTAAATTGTAAGGCTTCGAAAAACGCATGTCCCCATTTTCGCGCCTTCTAATGTGGATCTTTGGATTCAGCCTGCGAAAAACCCCAGGTAATGAATTTTCCAGAAGTCGAGTCATTGCCCGGACACTGCCTTTGAAAAGAGCATCAATTTGCGACAGTCTATTTTACAAGAATTCCGAAATGATCTTCTCCTGCGCTATGATAGATATGTGATTGCAAAAACCGATTGAATAAATCTCAGAATGGGAAGCGCATGCTCACTTTTGACTAATTATCTTTTCTAGTCGTGTCTGCCACAAACCCTGCGTTCAGTCGTGAACATGCTTGATGTGCAGTAATGAACATTCTCACCTCCGTCTTCTAAAATCAACGCATTTTTGTTTTTGAATGCATATTTGAGCATATCAATGTTCTCAAGGTCTCTGTTCCTTTGTATTCGCATCATGGGCAAATTCCCTGATCCATACTCAACAACAAGTTTTGGAGACAAGAAGAATTTCTTCAAAAGTTGATTATCTTCTACAACCAGAGCGGGAATGTCTGAAATATAATTTATTGTGGCGCGTTTAATACCATAAACACGAACCTTCGCCCTTATTCTTACAGCCTGAAACTATGATTTTCTGTACTGAGCTCAGATCGAGCTTTGCATAATTCGTTTCTGCTATTCGTATACACATGCGAACCGTTTTTTTACCGCGAAAGAGCTCCTCGACCTCCTTCTCGGTAAGTTCAGATTCGGCAGCGTCGAACGGTTCTCCCTTTAACTCCGACTTGGATGCAACGTTTTTCAGAATGGAAGCATAATTGGCTTTAGTGATCTTCGGAAGCGTGTTACCTGAAAGATTAATTACCTGGTTGGTTGAAACCATCGATTATACGGTGTCAGCAGTGTTCAATGGCACGAGAGATTATGTGTTGCAGAAAATATTTTCTAACGATACTTTTTTCCTTTCTTTATCATCGGGTTTTCTCTGTCAAAATTGTTATAGATAGTGTTCAGTTAGCTCAGATGGTACTGTCAGAATACAAAACCCAAAGTTCGAAATCTCGGATCTCGCTCACAGAGGGATATTCACTTTGCTTGTAGGCCTTCTTTTTTCGTACGAAAACGTCCCTAGTACTTAGGTCAGGGTAGGGAGTTAATCAAAACCTCGATTTGACTGACTTGACATGCTGATCACGAATATTGAAGTATTCTTGCGCTCTGAGACTTCTCATAGGGTTACGGTAGTTATATGGCAGGAATCAGAATTGTTCCGCGTGAAATTTGTTCAGGGAGTTATCTGATGTGACGAATATCGCTCTCGTTTTGCAAGATAAATCTTTTTCGTGGATTATTTTGGGGTTTAGATTGGCCTGAAGCGGAAAAGGCAATTATTTTTTGTTGTACAAATTACCTTGACTCCAAATACTGCGTTACTATAGCAAGCAGCACTATTCGTAATCAGCATGTTTGAAAACCTCGGTGGCGGTTTTGAGCAAATCGGGAATTTCGACCCACTTAACCTATACCCATCGTAAACCAAGGAAATGGCATTACCTTGCAGAGTTAGTATGGTACACATGTTCAGCATGCTAGATACCCTCCCTCCCCCCCCCCCCACCTTGGCGATGTTCCAGGAAGGTCTGTGGTTTTGACCCCCTACCGTACACCTACAGTAGTCATGCGAAAAGATGTTTTCGTAAGGAAAATGTCATATTCGCTATCAGCATGTCGAATAAACCCCTAGAAATTTTGCCAATCCGAGAACCTTGCCCGCCACCCTATACCTACCATAACTCCGCAAAAAAGCATCTTTCATGCGAAATGAGTATTTAACATTTATCAGCATGTCTAGTTACCCCTGTGTGCAATGTTTCAGCGGAATTCGAGATTTTGAATTTTTGAGGCGTATATTGGAATAGCCCTTTTTCGAATTATTGCGTACCATGAGCAGAATATGCACGTAGACACAAGCATGAGATATTCTTATCTTACACAGTCCAACAAAGATTTGACTCCCTGCATTGTGATGGCGGATCAAAAAGCTTGCGACGGATGTGGAATTGGCCGTGAGTGCTGCCTTGAGGAGTGCTCCTTATAAAATTTTTTCTTCCGGAACTAGATCTTACGTGAAAATTGGGCACCTGGTTTCTTCAATTCCGAAATGCTTAGAGTCTTTGATTCCATATACATGCTCATTCATACCGCCGACACACCACATTTTTCAGTTGCTCAATATATTGTGAAGATAATCATTTTTTCCGATCTAGAAGTGCTGATTCGGTGGTCCAATAGTGTCAGTATTCAAAGCGAAGCGTATGCGTAGATCGTCATCATATTTTTTGGCCGACCGTCCCTGGCTCAATAATGCATGAAATCTTTGTCAAAAGATGGCTCGAGTAAAAGCCTGTCATTGCTTGGAGTTTCAACCTATTATGCCACAATTTCTAAATCTGACGCAAATCATGGAGACTAAGAGTTGTTTGACAAGCATCTTAGAAGCGACCATTTACAACTGACACAGTCCATATTTCCGTTCACTCTCCCGTTATTTTTCGATAATCAACGCCACTTCTGTCAGAAATGTAATCTCCTCAAGTTTTTGGTGACAACCTGCCAGACCTGCTTTAGCGCGCTTTTGATCTCATGATTTCAAATAGTCTTCAAGCTTATATCTTCTGTGGCGGTTTTTGTAATCACACCAACTTTAGAAAAGTTGATGCGGAATATCTAAAGAATTTCTGAGCTCGGAAAAACGAAGCTTACCTTTGCCGGTGTTTGTTGGCTTTTTTGTGATTTTATTTCCCTTCTTACTTAGTGTTGCTAAAAGCATTGCCATAATAAACACAGCCAAGCGCATTTTCATAGTCAGTGCTGTATATCTTCCACTATTACATGAAACGAATGTCAATCTCGTCCTTGTATTACGAGGAAGAACCGCACTTACCGTATGCAATGTGTAAATGTTTCGTACTATTATGGGATATCGTCGAATGATGGAAATTGATTGCAAATACAAAAATCATGTTTACTGCATACAGGTCCACCTTATTTTGCACGTGTCTAGCCCATGTCCATTCAGTCTGATTGAAGTATAGGGGCCTGCAGGATCGCGAGAGTCGGACGCGCGTACGGCCTTTGCGCCGCGCACGCCTGATATTGCTGGGTCGTAGTCGATTAAGGCTAGATAGGTAAGTTTTTTTTGTTTTTCTTTACATTTCACGCCTTCTTTTCTTTTCAGACGGTGAGCACGTGTTGGTGCGGAGGAGTTTAAGATCTGAATTAAGGTGAGGTGCAGGAATATGCTCAATACGGACTCAATATTGCAGACCTTCCATGCCTGCTGGTTGAGATGTTGGATTTTCTGTCCTGGCTGCCCTGTTACAGCAAACTGATCTATTTCTACCGTCTATTCTACCTTATCTTGCATATTGCTTGTGATGATGATGATGATGATGACAATGATTATGATTGTGATGACACGCATGATGCAAGATGAGGTAGAACAGTCGTTGCAAATAAAACGGAGTTTGGTAACCGGGCAGGCAGGACGAAAAATCGAACATAATCGGACAGCCAGAACAGAAAACTCAACATTCTTCAAAGCAAGGGTGAAAAGTCCACAATATTGGCCCGTATTGAGCATAATCCTGCACCTCACCTTAATCTAGATCTTAAACTCCTCTGCACCAACATATGTTCGCCGCCTGAAAGGAAAAGAAGGCGAGAAATGAGAGGAAAAACAAAAAAATCTTACCTATCCAGCCTAAATCGAGTACGACCCAGTGACATACGACGTGCGCGGCGCAATGGCCGTACGCACGTCCGACTCTCGCGATCCTGCAGGCCCCTATACATACTGACCCCAAAAATGTCAAATTCCACGGGCAAAAATGGCAAAATCTACTTTATGATTTGTTCCACATAAAGCTGGCTCATAAGGAATTTTTTAAAAAACTACAAGTGAAAAATACTTTTACACTATTTTCAGGTGTATAAGCCGCACCCTTTTCGCTCTAAAGGCGAACACACCAAAAGACTGACTGGCATCATGGAGCGCGTTAAGTGAGAGCAGTATGCGATAAGGCGACCGCTTTGCGAGACATATGCGCGGCGGCACGCCTGGATCTGCTCGCGCTCAGAGCAAAAAGGGTGCGGCTTATACACCTGAAAATAGGGTACTCACTATACATTGGACATTTGCAGTAAAACGTTGAAGCTCTCATCATCTCAGATTTGCATAGCACTGCTAAGGAAATCTAACTGGGCAGTTATACCGTACGAGTATAACTGCCCAGTTAGATTTGACTTGAAGGTGACTGGTAGACTCCGCGACTTCTTCAGGGAAGACTACGACCCTCGGCACGATGGTCTCAAAATGACAGACTGTTCAACGTTTTGCTGCAAATGTCCAATGTATATCGAACGAAGGTTTTTCACTGTTTTATGTTTTTACAAAATAGTCTTGAGGTCCTACCGCACATCCCTTATTCTCTTGCGCTTCACATGTAATGTTGCATCTTATACAGATTCATCTTTGCCTAACTGTAATTAGTGAGCGGCAATTGCACGAGTACCCGTCGATACCAAACGCCTTCGACATTCGCGTACAATCGAGCAGACCTTTCGCTAAATATACTGTGCCTGCGGTGACAAGAAAACGGGGAAAAATTTGTGCATGAACAAATGGCCAACCAGTATTGTCGGTATATTTTGCGCGCGCAAGTGGCTGACGTCACAAGCATAGCTAATATCTACTTGTTCACATACAAATTTTACCGCATTCTCCCGGCACAGCAAGCGCACTATGATGAGCGGAAAATCTATTAGACTGTCCGTCAACATCACCTACTCCTCAAGAAGGACTGCGGTGCGACAACGATAATCTGGCTTGCGCACTGCTCGTATGCTGACCTGATGCAGTGCGGAAGCTTTATGTTTACTTGGCCCCAAGTAAGATGTTGACCACCGCCAAGGCATACTGTTTTGGCACGTAAGTTTTGCTACTAATTTTGTAACTTTTGCTCTTGAATGTGGTGCGCTCACCTTTTGATATGTTGATTAAGCTACGATCTGGGCAAATTGTTTCGTGGCGAAATGGAGATGAACGTATCTCCCTAAAGCTGGTCAAATTAGAATTTCACAGAGTTGAAAAACTTTGAGGTTGCTAGATGGACTAGCGATCTGGGTGTAGTTTCGGCTTGATGCTTGGATTTGATTCAAGCTGTTGAATCAAATCCATCAAGCTACGCGGCCTATTTTCTTTTTGCTAGTTTAGTATGTTTTCGGGAAAGGCTTGAACTTTTTCCGCTTTGCCACCAAAAATCAGACAGTTTATGTACATTTGTAGCTCATCAACTAATCTACATTGCCTTTATCAAAAAATGAGTGGACGATATCAAAAAAATGGAGAGTTATGAAACTACTTGCAAGACTAACGTTTGCCAACCTAACATTCATAAAGAAGCCCCTGACGTCGTCTTGTTTTAAGCTTGGACATCTGTTACAAAGTGACAAAATCAAAATTCCAAACAGTGAGTTCACTTTTTCCTGGGACGAAAGCATTTGAAAGCAAGCGTCAAATCACAAGGACGCTGACGAGTATCGAACCGAATCTGCTTTGCCATCTTTGCCACGTATGATATGAACATTTAATTTTGATATCATTGTTGCCGCTGTAATTAAACAACCATTTTGATGTTTAGACATTAACAATTCCTCAATATTCTTATTGCTGCTTATTTAACGCGGGAATATGCGCACTTAAATCATACATATATACACCGCCTACCTCAAAGGATAGTGCATTTGGCCTCTGTCGTACACGGTAGGTTTTGTCTTCTTGCTTTCATTTCAGTTACAGGAACTATGTAGTTTGTCTAACTCTGGTACTATTTATAGATTCCTCCTTTTGTTAGCACTGAAAACACAAAATCAAAAAGAATAAGATGTCAAGTACACTAGAAGCCTTCAGAACTTTTACCTTTACAAAATATGATAAAAAGGAGGAATATTGATAGAATGCTCTATGCATTGGGTGGATCGAGAAATCTTACGTGACTTCAACAGAATTCAATACTTCCCACTAAATGTTGATTTGTGATTTTGTTCTCCGTGATAATTACAGACTTGCGTTCCACTATTGAAATGCAGTTTATTCAGATAGCCAAAAATACCTTCAAAAAATGAGTTTCAATCTCGTAATTTTGAGTAACATAAATTGCGAAAACGGGAAAAAAGGGCTCTAAGCAGGAGGGATATCAAGGGCGGGGCCTTCCCCACGGTGAATTCATGCTCTCGGCTTCCGGAGCGATCTTCTCAATTCCGGTAGCCTTCCTGCTATCGCCACCGGCAAGTGCGAACGCGTGACTTGAAATCGGAACCAGCAAGATCGTTCCGGAAGCTGGGAGTGTGAATTCACGGTGGAGGACCTCGCCCACCTGTAATATCCCTCCTGTGTTAGAGAGCTTTTTCGCTGCTTTTGCGCTCTACAGTGTAGGTTTTCGAATTCAGCATAGCGAGTAGGTCCACGTAAGCACAAAATCCTAAAATCGAGTTTTTGCCCGGACACTGCCTTTAACGGACTGCCGAGAAAATGGCTCAAACACTCGTCGTGCTTCAATCATGGGGAAAAGTTCTATCTTCATTGGTTCTGCACAGAGGAGTTCATCGATAGTATTCACAGAACAAGCAAAACAACTTTCTATATACAAACAGGGATTACATACTATACAAACAGGGATTACACACTACATATTTAAGCAAACGTCAGTCATTTTTCAATATACTGATTGAGTTAAATTGACTTCCAAGTTAAAGCCAGATATTGCAAAATTCTAGAGCCCGCGAAAGATCGCGTGCTAAGCATAGATACGATAGGTGGAGAAATCTCTGACCCCCTTCACTTTAGGGCCGGAATCTGGCTGACCCCTTTCACCTGAGGATGAGACTAGAATCAAGGTATAGCGGGAGAACCAAACAGCTGTTACAACGGCACTTTGTTTGAAAAGGAAAAGCCAGATGCTCTTCTCCTCAGACATCAAGACTGCAAGAGAGTATCGAAGCAACAGCGTTTGTTGAAAAAACGCATGCTTGAGACCCTCTGCGCACTGAAAGTGATTGTTAACGAAACATAATCAAAAATAAAAATCAAAAGGGTGTCCGATTCTTTGAATAATTAACATTGTATCAATGAATACACACTATCGCAAGAAAGAGTTGAGAAAGAGTAGGAAATCTGGATTGGCTAGCATGGATGCATGTTTACTGACAATAATCGTATCATATCTCCTTTCACTTGAATGATAACAAATAAAAAAGCAGTTAGATTACTTGTTTCTCAAGCTTTCGAATCATATATAAAAGTTCGAAAAAGACTTTCTTGTTTTGAAAAGATAATTACCCAGAATTGGCTGATATTGTAGCTAGATAAAACTGCTCGTATCTCGCTTCACAGAAAAGCGAGGAAAAAAGAGACGGTCTACGTCGATTCCTCGTGTTCTTAGCTATCGAATGGTATGTATATTGTTGGTGCACAAAGTTTTCCCAGTCCAAAAAAGTCTTCCTCCGGCGACCCATAGAAAGCCGGAGCGGGGTGGAGCAAGTTAGTATTAAATATCTCCACCTCATTTTTGAAAAGCCACAAGTTTTTTCACCCAACAAACTATATACCATTAGAAAGCCTACGAAAAAGGGATTCGACATAGATCGTCTCTTTTTCTCTATCTTCCCTCTACCTAGAGATACATGGCATTTTAGCTAAACATGTGTGTATTTATCAAGAAATTCCTGCGTGAAGAATGAGTGAAGGTGCGTGATTGTCTAACAGTATCACAGAGCAAGACCTTGGCAGTAAACGTAGACCGTCTCTTTTTTCTATCTTTGTCCTTTGTTTCAAAAATGAAGTACAAAATAATTACACAAAATTAGCTGGTGAGTAGGCGTATAAAATTGCACGTATGTCGCTTCACAGAGAAGCTATGAAAAAAGAGACGGTCTACGTCGATTCTACTATTCTATCGATTAATCTCAGCTTTCGAATGTATATAAAGCATGTTGGGGCTTTTTTGCTTCCCAGCTCTAAAAAGTACTTGCTCCCGTGACCGATAAAAGCCAATACATTGGTGGAGCTGGGTGGAGCAAGCTAAGAGTAGATATCTCCACCCTATTTTTGAAAACTGGTAAGTTTTTTCGCCCAGCAATTTATATGCCACTCGAAAGCTCAGGAAACAGGGATTCAACCTAGATCATCGACTTCTTTCTAGTCCCCCCCCCCCCCCTCTACCGAAAGATACACCACATTTTATCTGAAAACATGTCCATTTTCAACGGTAGATTTCTGGCAAACGAAGACCTAATCACTGCTGATTATCTATCTATGTTACAGAGCAAGTCTTCATTAACAAACGTAGACCGTCGACTTTCTCGCAGCATTCATTCGGAGAGCAGAAAGTGAGGACAAAAGATCAGTTGATTTTTGAAGTACATAAAATCCCTCATATCTCGCGGCGCAAGACCTAGAAAAAAGTCGACTGTCTAGGTCGATTCTACATGACCTCAGCTTTCAAATGGTATGTAACTTGTGGGTTTTGCTTTCAGGGCTCACTTACCCCCTTCACCTTACAAGAATGGGAGTAGCAGGGACCCCCTTCACTTGGAGAGGGCCCGGCTCCCCCTATCGCACCTACGGTGCTAAGCATGCGAAAAGGTCAAAGTCAAGCATCAGACTTTTGTATTTATCTTTTGTACTTTAAAAAAAATCTTCAGAGAGCATATGCTTGCCTGCTTCTTCATTATTCTTCTGGTGAGTTTGTGCACCATGATGGACAAGGTTCACAGCAGCGGAACTTCAACAACGATAGCACTCACCGAAAACGTGCCAACGACATCGGTTCCTGGATGGAGACAGACACTTAAGCAGGTACAATCAGTGCCGATACCACTGAATCTTATCATCTAACTCGCAGTGTAGGAAAAAATGTAAAGGAAAGAGGAGAGGAATATTGAATTATTGCGATATATCGTGCCTAAGGAAGTATCCGTACCATCGAGGAATCGTCACATAGTAGTATACTGAGTATTTCGTCCGGATAATAATTCCTGTTGTTTACAATATTTGGCCACAACTGATTAATATTCGAACCCTTTAACTGCATCTTCGTTTCGGCCTTTCTGAGAGGCTGAAAGTGACCCAATCAGTTTCACAGAAGCCTTTATCCCACTAAACGACCTGTCCATCACGTGTACTTGGTCATCTATCGTAATCGCAGTCTAACACAGATATAAAAGAAGCATCCAGGCAAATCTGAACATACGAGGTTCTAATGTGGAAAGTAGTTTTGGGGCCCTAACGAAGACACTGCCCAAGCGGCAGCTCAATTGGTGAACTCACAGTTGAGATAATCGCCTCCAAACTGCACCCCATGCGTATTCGCATGGACTCGTGGCGCGACACTCGTGGTCCTCGCGCGAAACTGGATGTGTCGCGCCATGAATCATGCGACGATCCCGGGGTCCAGTTTGGAGGCGAATATCTCAACTGTGAGCTCACCATTTGAGCTGCCGCTTGGGCAGTGTTTTAGTTAGGGCTCCAGATTACCCTCCAAGTGAGATCCACATAGCTCCAGATTTGCTTGGACGCTGCCTTCAACGGGGGTGCAGGAGGAACCAAAGGGCTGCCGCTCCTATCCGCAGGAAATAATTGAGAGCGCGAGCGCTGTGGAGAATATTTTGGCAGGGATCCAAGAAAACTTGGCAAGGACATCCTTTAGGAAGAAATCTTCATAGCTTCGCCTGTAGATAACTTTGAAAAAATTTAAAAAAAGGATTTGTATTGCAAATTGGAAGGCGCATTCACTGGGCCTAAAAGCAAGTGAAAATTTGGAATTGCAGTGTTGATAGAAGTCATTCTTTATAGAAACTTTTTGCTATGTGAATTTTGAAGTTTCAAATTGTTGAACAGCGGTCAAAATTCATTCTTTCTTCTCTAAGACAAAGGAATAGTCTGCCTATTGAGTCAATGAGAACAAGCAATCAAAATGTCATAAAAACACATCTGGAGGTTTGTGTCAAGATGCGATATGCAGTTTGTCTCATAACTTCAAACGTTACTCCAATTCTAAATTTTGACACTAAAGACATAGGATTTGCCATTGAAACTATGTCGGTAATCCTTTCGAGGCTGTACACAATAGCAGAAGTTCATCACATGCAATTTAGTTAACATTAGTTCCTGATTACCACTACCTACTTTCAACTTCGAATCCAGAAATTTTGCTGAAAATTGGGTAGAGGACTATATGTCACCGAAAAAGGGCGGTCCCCGCGGTCATTTGCGACAAATACGCACCCTTATACATGCGCGGACATGCGTTCCTGCAGGAAATCCGCGCGGGATTCTTCCAAATTCGGCGACTTATAGTCCTCCACCCCTGAAAATTCACTCAAAATCTTTCACACAACACTGATCTTGAAATTGGAATTCCTCAATTCTTCTAGTGGTAAATTCTGAAGGCACACTTTTTGGTGAAAATAGAACTCGAGAAGCGAGTTATTTATCCATCCGGTAGGCGTATTACTGAAAAATGCGCCTTTCAATACTGATTCCAAATCTGTCCTTCGTAACCTTGAAAGTTAATTCCAAGAAGAGTTATAAGGGTTTGTTTCTAATGGATGTCCTAGCCAAGTTCTCCTGGATCCTTGCCAAAATCTTCTCCACAGCGCTCGCGCTCCTAATTATATATCTCCTACGGCTACAGGCGGCAGGCCTTTGGTCCTCCTGCACCGCATCCGCCTTCACCGGCAGCATACGGACAGATTCTCAACGTCAGTATTTTTGCCGTATTCGGGCCTTTTCATGGCTGATTCCAAATGTGGCACTCAAAAAGCGTAAATTCTTCCAAAAACCACCTTTTTGAGCTATTTTGTGAAAACGCCTCCAATGCTATCCTTGTGAAAAGCACCCATTAACAGGTAAAGACTGTGTGTTTGACTGTGTTTGCCATGTAGAAACATGTCAAGAGCTGAGGGGATTTTGTATAAAGGGTGGGCCGTGCGAGGAAGTGGGCGTGGTCCTTGAGGCTTGGACGTCTGTACCTGGGCGCTTTTAATCATCACCAAGTGTTTCAATGATCGACTGGACAAATGTACAGGGTTTATCAATTGCAGTGTCGGGTGCACCAGCATCTCCATTCCCGCGCAGAACCCTGCACCTCTTCTGCGAACATGCTCTCTAATCATATTCGCTCAACTGAGGCTTCGCCTTTACCACGCCCGCGGTGGGAAAGTGATCAGAGAGCATGTTTGCAAAGGAGGTGCAGAGTTCAGGCGGCGGCGTAGCACGAGGAACCAAAGGCCCTGCCGCCATATCCGCAGGAGGCAATTAAGAGAGCAAGCACTGTGGGGAGGATTTGCCAAGGATCCAAAACAACTCAGCAAAGAAACTTGAAGGAGACCATATGAAAACGTATTTTATAACTCTGTTTGGGAAAAAGCACGAGAAATACGAGTAAAAGTTTTGAAATCCACTTTTCATGGCTTCTCTTAATGAAATAATGTCATTCGAAAAACTCACCATGAAGAATTTTCACGATTCAAGTTGGAAAATGGAGGGGAAGGTAAACCTAAAGTCAGCAGTCCAAGATGAAATCTTGATATGGCGGAATAGCGCCTTTGGATTAAGTAGCTCCGCTGTGATATTAGACGTAAGCTTAGAGCTTTATTGAGTCAGACGACCTGCATGGGTGCAGTAGTAGAATGCTGCATATAATGGGCGTGACAAGGTAGTATACATGCATCTGGGCTATGGAGATACTCAATCACAGCAGGTCATGCTTATGGCACGACCTGTGCGGTACTTAGCAGTGAGTAAAGTGATACGGCAAAGAAGGGTGCCGACATTGCCGGCACACTGCCACCGACGGAAAGCGAATGGACAGCGAGGAACGTGATGAAAATATAACGACTGATTGTTAGGAAAAGTAATCTACGAAAAGTGTGAAAGAGGTGCCGAATGTACCGGCACACTGCGGCCGGCCGGGTATGAAAAGAAAAGGAGAGGCAACATATAGAGACATGTAAAATAATTTACTCCTGCTCGCAAATTCTTCTTTTGTCTGGATAGAGTAGTGGTCGTTGGTGAGCGGCGCATATCGCTTCGACTGTGTTGATATCCGCGAAGCATGAGTGGATGTAGCGACGGCAGGAGGCAGACGATTGGAGAAAGCAGGTTTCAGTAGAAATGTTGAAGTTAGTACATCGATTATGGCACATGCAGTTGAGTCTCGAAACGTTCACACTTTGAATACTCGTAGTTGAATTTGAAGGCATTGACTTTCCATCTTCGGTATCGGCTCTCTCTACCTTTGTGGTAGCCGTGGGCAACATGACCTGCAAAGATACCTCACATGCAGATAGGACCTTGTTTGTATTGCATCGATCAATCCTATCGTATTGCTTGTTGTTTTCCTTTTCTGGATCTGCTTTCTCCAGCTTGATGTCTTGCGATAATTCCGCTTCTGTTGTAGCGATTTGATCATTTCCTTTGAGACTTAAAATGATTGTTATGCTAGAATCTTGCTGTAGTTTATCGACAGCTGATGGTGGGCTGTCCACAGCAATGATTCTCCTAGTGTGTGAGGTCCCAATATGAGTATCTTCCTTGTTTGCTGGTTTCGTAGAAGTATGCTCGGGTCTACTGTTGTTCCGCAATGAATTGAACGATTTTCTGCGTTCCAGTCTAGATAGTTCTATCTCGCATTCCAGTACTCGATCATGCAGCTTGTTAACGAACATTTCGGCATCGAACATAGCTTGAAAGTACCTGATTTCTTCTTCAAGCGCGTCAAGCTCCTTTACCATAACCTTCCTCATCATTTTCGTTTGTTTCAAATACAGCTGCTCCAGTAGATCGATTTCCGTTTGTAATGACTGTGAATTCTCTTCGACTTCCTTGATAATCCTTGTCGATACACGCAGATTGTAGGCGCAAAATTTTCGTCGCAGTTCGTCATCCTCTGGAAGTGCGGTTTTCTCACCTTGGCATGCATACTCTTGCAGTACTTTCGTGAGTTCTTTGGTGTGCCATCTAATTTCTTCTACGTAGTGGCGAGGAATCAGCATCATTGTGTAGTGATCCTTTTCGTGCTGCTATTAGAGCGAAGCACTGTGTCGGCCTTCGTGTTTGGCCGATGCACCATAAATATGGCGGAATAGCGCCTTTGGATTAAGTAGCTCCGCTGTGATATTAGACGTAAGCTTAGAGCTTTATTGAGTCAGACGACCTGCATGGGTGCAGTAGTAGAATGCTGCATATAATGGGCGTGACAAGGTAGTATACATGCATCTGGGCTATGGAGATACTCAATCACAGCAGGTCATGCTTATGGCACGACCTGTGCGGTACTTAGCAGTGAGTAAAGTGATACGGCAAAGAAGGGTGCCGACATTGCCGGCACACTTGAATTGATAAATTAAATGATTGCAAAATTGTGTTTGAACCAAATTGGAAATTTTCAGAAATTGAGAATTTGGATCATATTGACGTAAAATTTTCTGTAAGTTGTAGATTTACCATTATGGTTTTCAGATGGTTCATGATTTGAATTCGAGCAAGATTTCGTGAACAATTCCTTAATCTTCAATTTTCTGCTATCGATTTGCAGCGTCACGATTTGACGACTTGGTTTCTTGACATTCAATAATTCTTAAAAAAAACTTGAAACTTGAGTGTAAGTACTTCGACGTAGCTAATGTTTTTCTGGGGATATTCATATTCAAAGACTGAATGTAAATGAAAAGTGAATTCCGCTTTCATTTCTCGTATAAATGCGGCTGAAAACGCAGATTACAAAACTGCCCCTCTAGCGTTTTCCCCAGCGAAGTTAAGAGGTAAGCAACATTTATGGATTCCTGCCAAGTTTTTTTTGGATCCTGGCCAAATCTCCGGCGCGTTCGCGCCTCTAATTATCTCCTGCGGACATTGCCGGCCAGGCCTTTGATTCCTCCTGCGCGTCCTCCAGTTCAGGCGAAGCGGAAGCACGGGAGGGAGATGCTGATGCTCCCAACACTGCAGTTGATATGCTCTGTAAGCTCGTTACTCCAATCGCCCACAGTTGACAATAGAAATGAGCACTTCAGACGTTTTGGATACGCTCAAGCGGTGATGAGCTGTTCGAATACCACAAATAGAATGCTTGAGATCATTTGTTATAGACAAGTGCTCATGCTGATATTCAGCATTCAATCTTTTCTCATACCCAACGGACTTAGAGAAGGTCTTTTCTGTCCTTTTCGCCTGCCACATATTCATTCACAAGCACAAACTGGTAGCCCCGATTTCACCGTAAATGGCCCGACGTATTCAACACTAAAACCGATATAAAGGCCATTTTGAGCAGTCTCCCAACTCTTTCCATTTCTACACATAACGCAGTATTGCGTGTGACAAGCTCTATAGTATGATCTGATGTGCCAGATCCTTTTAAATCCAGTGCTGGCGGGGTACGAATGCGTGTAATTCTCGTAATTTGATAGAATGACCTTCTGCAAGTCTGATGTTGTCCAGAATGAGCTACATTTTACAATTCAAACTCATAACTCGGCGTCGAGAGGAGCGCAGCGGATAACAAGAACGGACTTGGAATTAGCGTCTGATCCTATACAAAATGGTATAAAGCGCACCACATCGACCATAGCATACCTTGTAAGTGACAGTGAACTAGTAATTGAAGGTGCCAGATTGCATCCGCGCGCTTCGTGACTGCACCGCGGTTTCCCGCTATCTGATGTTTTTTGAATTGACGTTACGATTCTTTTTACATTAGATCAAATGCGGTACCAAGCATCGCTTACGGGCAGGCGATACATGAGCCAAAACACCTGTTGCTAGTTCATACATTTTGCAGTCAAAAATAGG
This sequence comes from Cylicocyclus nassatus, assembly GCA_958299035.1. Classification (NCBI taxonomy): domain Eukaryota; kingdom Metazoa; phylum Nematoda; class Chromadorea; order Rhabditida; family Strongylidae; genus Cylicocyclus; species Cylicocyclus nassatus. Next base: position 51,048,922 of record CATQJL010000223.1, on the reverse strand, counting down.
CGGAGCTTCTAGCAGACTATGAAATACAGGATAATAAAAGGAGGTTCAGATAACAGAAATGATACAGGTCTAGTTTTCAGGTGGGAAGATTTTTCAATTATTAAAATGCAGCCCAATGCAGTCTCCCACTAATCACTTCTGAAAAATAATCTTTATCAGCGATGCTCTGTATTTTCTGGGAGGCGTGCAAGTGGTACCCAGGCAGCCGACTGCTTTCGCAGCCAGCCGCCAGAGCTGGCGTCAGCGCCGCCGCATATGGTAAGATAATTACGCTAGTCGTCTGAAATCTTCTGTCAAGAGGTCTCCTCGCACCTCGTCGCGCTGACTTGCGATATCAGCCTCAGGGACACCGCTATCATCAATATTTATGTCATTTTGAACAGTAAAAATTTTATAGATCACTGATGAAAATCAAATGAACAGATTTGCACAGTGTAGAGTTCTCCTAAAGGGAAACGGTTATGCAATTCAATTCCTTAAAATAAACAAAAGTTGAAGTAATTCAAGATACAAAAAAGTTTGTTTAGTCATCAAAATTGTTCTCTGAGATTCATAATCGAGCCGAAATAGATCAAAAACTGAGTAGGTCACTGATAAAAGGTGGAAATATGTCACACTCGCTGCTGTAAAAAAGTTGTTTACTGCCAAACATTGCAAAAAAATGTAAAGATTCGACTGAATGCGGAAAAAACGATTCTGAAAATAAAATTCTCAAAACTGCCCAGGAACTTCCTTTACAACCTGTAAGTTCTAGATGACTAGCGACCCTAAGGGCCGCTTGCAAGTGGGTTGGGGCAATACAATTTAGCCGTATGATTGTCAAGACAATTACACCTACGTTTTATACTTTCAGTTGTGGGCAACACGAAACTGATTAATCAATGACTTTTGACTCTCCTTTAAATATAAGAATCTCATTGTTGATAGTCGATATCTTTTGAGTCCCTTTTAAAAATTTTCTTTGGGCCAAATTTTTCCACCAACCTTCACTGAGAATCACCAAGCAGTCGATTCTCAGAACAACGATGTAGTCTACAATACCTCAGCTAAACTGAAAACATACTTTAATGTCCGAAAAATTTCGGCAGCAAACACAAGGATTGTTCTCATGCCCTGCGTGTCGCTTACAGACCACATTTTTGAATAAACCCTGCTCCGCGTACCGCCTACAGAGCGACATACGTAAGAGCTGCCCCGATTGTCCAGAACGGTATTTCACGAGAAAAAGCTTTCTAACGGGTTTTCTACAGAGTTGTAACCTGAGAAAGTACTGTCCTCTGAACAACAATAAATGATATTACATTCTGGGATAAATCTGCCACGCCCCCTGCACAATAATATTGCGAGGAAGCGGTATGGGCTGCTTACAGAAGAAAGAAACTGCCCGCGAACGGTGATCAGTCATTAGAAGGGCCCTATGGGCTGCTTACAGATCCTTACTTTGAAGAGTAACTGCCCTGTGGGCTGCCTACGAACCGATATTTTTCAAAAAAACTGCACATGAAAAAGAAGCCTATGAGCCGCTTGCGGTCCTTCACTTCGAGAAGAGGTTGCCCTATGGACCGCGCATAGACCGATATTTTAGAAAGGAATTGCTCTTAAAATCTTCAAATTAACCTTTAAAAAATGCCCAAAGAGCCGCTTGGACTACTTTTTCAAGAAACAACCGCTCTGTGTATACCACAAGCTAATATTTTGAGAACAAGAGAAGCTCTGATGCTGCTTAAGACATATCTTTACGTCCTAACTAATGCATCAAAAAATAACAGCCCTACGCTCCACTGTAGACCAGTAACTATAGGAAGAACATGCCCTATGAGCCACTGAAAGACCAATGTGTTAAGAGGTTACAATCCCTATAGACCGATGTTTATAAAAAAAAATAATTGCTTTATAAGAAGCTTATGTACCGGTTCAGAAAGTACACAAATTCCTCCCCTGACCCCCAACAAACCCATACTTGAGAAAAAACTGCGCTAAGGCCGCCCTACAGATATTCTGAGAAAAAGCTACCTTACAACCATTCTCCCCCTCCCCCTCCTCCTTCCCCCACGGACCAATAATTATGAGAAGGCGCTGTCCTATAGGAACCAGCCCGATATCCTAAAATTCTATTACCCTAGAACCCCTACAAACTGTACTGCCGTACGAAGCGCTCACATATGATCTGCTCTATGGAGCCAAAGACCGAAGTTCTGATCGAAGAAAATGGAGCTACCAGCTACTTAGATACCTACATAACGGCCGCCCTATGGGGGAAGGAGGAGGGGAGAAGGGGTGGTTGTAAACCGATATCTTGTGAAAAAATGCCCATGGGCCTCTTGCAGGCCATTATCTTGGTAAGGAACTGCCTTATGCGCCGCTTACAGACCGGTATATAAAAAACATCTTGAAAGAAATTGCCTCAAAAGCCGCCCATAGATCAATATCTGAAAAAGAACCGCTCTGCGAGTCCCTTATAAACAAGTATTTGTGATTTCCCAGTATCCAAACAAAAAAATAATAATGAATCGCTTACGATATTCACGTTCATGCAAAGCAACTTTCAAAGGGACTACCCTATGCGCCGCATACAGACCGACTATTCTAGGAGATGCTCTGGCCGCTTATAGATCAGCATCTGAGAAATAATTTTGCCATATGCGAAGCTTATGGAACGATAACTGAATGATTTGTAGAAAAAACTCGCTACGTGAAGCTTACAGATGCCGATCTGTAAGCTTCACGTAGCGAAGAATAAGCTGAGAAGCTGAGAATACTATTAACAGAACTGCCTTACGAGCCCCTACAAATCAAGAAAGTGTCCTATGAACAACTACATTTATTGAAAGATATTTGAAAAAGAACCGCTCTGCGAGTCCCTTATAAACAAGTATTTGTGATTTCCCAGTATCCAAACAAAAAAATAATAATGAATCGCTTACGATATTCACGTTCATGCAAAGCAATTTTCAAAGGGACTACCCTATGCGCCGCATACAGACCGACTATTCTAGGAGATGCTCTGGCCGCTTATAGATCAGCATCTGAGAAATAATTTTGCCATATGCGAAACTTATGGAACGATAACTGAATGATTTGTAGAAAAAACTCGCTATGTGAAGCTTACAGATGCCGATCTGTAAGCTTCACGTAGCGAAGAATAAGCTGAGAAGCTGAGAATACTATTAACAGAACTGCCTTACGAGCCCCTACAAATCAAGAAAGTGTCCTATGAACAACTACATTTATTGAAAGATCTACCCAATGGACAGCTAATAGACCAGAGTTGTAAGAAATGATTGCCCTATGAGCCTTAGAGACCTATAGAAATCGCTCTACGGGCCGTTTACCAACTTTTATTTCGAGAAGAACAAAGAACTGTTCTTATCAGTCCTCACCAATTATGAGCAACCATGAACTTTGACGAATTACGGGCTGCCAAGAACTTTAGCAGGAAGATTGGAGTGTGAACAGTTGAAGCGTAAACGTTGAGAAACTACTACAGCATGTTTACGCAAGACACCGAGTTCCCAAGTCATACATCCGAGTACAAATTTGCGAAAGAGGGGGGGGGGGATACTGTTAGCAACCTTACGAGAGTGTCGGCCCCTTCCCGACTAAGGCCTTTTTGCACTTAAGAACCGCACCCCTTTTGGACGCCTTCCTCGAAGACAGTCGATATTTACCACCCCCTGTACCCCTACGAAAACACGCTAGCCTTGTAGACAATCTGCACCCTCCGCACCCTCGGCAATCACTCGCCTCATTCCGCAACTTGTCAACATGTAAGTGCAAAACCTTGCCATTCTTTATTATAAAATGATCTGCGCTGTTCCCTTTTATATTAGCAGATGTGACATATTTCCACCTTTTATCAGCGACCTACTCAATTTTTATCTAATTTGGCTCGTTTATATGACCTATCTTGATTCAGCTCGTTAGTCTTGAAATGCTAAACAAACTTTTTTTTATGTCTCGTACATTATCCTCCGATTTTAAATCCCAGAATATTTTGATAACTAAACTTTTTTGCAATTGAATTACTTCAATTCCTGGTAATTCAAGAAATTGAACTTCGAGAAGTGCGAGAAAACCTTTCGGCAAGAGATTTCAGACGGCTAGCGTAATTACTTTACCATATGCGTCGGTGCTGACGCCAGCTCTGGCGGCTGGTTGCGGCAGTAGTCGGCTGCCTGGGTACAGGGCCCGGCACAGATCGTCTGGAAGCAGGCTGGACTTCGTTTTTGAAGCAAACAGCAAAGGGGATATCGTTTTTGACAAATCGGAACCGAGTACCAAGAATAAGCGCCATTTAGTCGAACACAAGCTTTTCGGACAGGTTATCACACAATTGACATGCTCTATCGTGTATGCCGAAAAGTGCGCGCGATTTGAAAGTAAGGCTTAAATAAACAAACTGCTTGTTTACAGCGCACACAGAAGCATATGACACCAAAATTGAACTATCATACCCTATAATAAAGCGCAGGGGGGACCATCCGACGTCAACAACCGGCGAAGGATGTTTGCCCAGTTCTCTGAGTTAATTCTTGCACTTTCGCCCGCTTCCATACTGTTTACCGTTACGACTCACTTAGGTTGACTAAGTGCAACCTCTGACGTCATCAATGGTATGATGTTTTCTGCCATCTTCGGTGTTCCCGCCTGCTTCGGTGATGTTTATCACGACGTCAAGCTAAGTGCAACCCCAATTCCGTCGCCTTCAACGCTGTTAGCGGTCGATTAATTTCAACCGCTTTACATTTTGCTTCATTTGCGAAAATAAGCAAACGTCGGATAGCATCTTCAGGTAGGTGATAACACTTAACATAAATATCTGCATTACATCTCCTCAATTCTTTCTTAACCAATCATCATACCCTATAATAAAGCGCAGGGGGGACCATCCGACGTCAACAACCGGCGAAGGATGTTTGCCCAGTTCTCTGAGTTAATTCTTGCACTTTCGCCCGCTTCCATACTGTTTACCGTTACGACTCACTTAGGTTGACTAAGTGCAACCTCTGACGTCATCAATGGTATGATGTTTTCTGCCATCTTCGGTGTTCCCGCCTGCTTCGGTGATGTTTATCACGACGTCAAGCTAAGTGCAACCCCAATTCCGTCGCCTTCAACGCTGTTAGCGGTCGATTAATTTCAACCGCTTTACATTTTGCTTCATTTGCGAAAATAAGCAAACGTCGGATAGCATCTTCAGGTAGGTGATAACACTTAACATAAATATCTGCATTACATCTCCTCAATTCTTTCTTAATTGGTGCACCACATCATCACTGTTTTTATCACTAAACGCATCTTTACGTGCAAAATCAAAATTTACTCTCAAATTTGAACCTTTCCTCAAAAATCAAGCAAAATGATATTACTCATTGTCCATTTTCCTATTGTGCACCATTCCATTTTTGTCTTCATTCCAAACGTATCTCATCGAAAATTTTCAAATTTTACTCTGAAAAAACCCTTCCACAAGAATGAAGCAAAAGAAGCGAATGGCATGCTGAACGCATCTTCGCATGAAAAAATCCTTAAACTCACTATGAAAATCGAACCTTTTTGAGAAAAAAATTAAACATCAATACTGTGCGAACTTTCCAAATTGTTATCCACTAAGTGATAAAAAAAACATGGTGATGCGAATTGCCTTGAAACACTAAACGTTATGCAAAAAGCTTACTTGGCAAGCAACGCAGGTTCTAAGCGAACACTTCATCTCAGGATTTTAAATTAATCCAAAGACTGAAAATTTCAAAAAAAAAACTGTAAAAGTTGCTGTGATCGTGAGAGAAGTTTTGAAAAGAGCTACACGCTGTCTGTCTGTTATCAATATACCAGTTGTGAACAAAAGAGATGGAAAGAAAGGGACGCTTCACTAACCATCAACTCAACCCTTGCTAACCTCAGGAACATGTAGCTTTTTAGTGCAATTTTGTCAGAACATTGTACTACCTCAAAATCGTATAGACAACGATGATTTGCTTGAATGAACAGCTTAAATTGGATATACGCTTCAATACTAGCTCTCTTTACGGAATTCGAGTCAATAGCCTACCAAGTTGGAAAATGGGTGCGCTTTAGAGCATTTCGGGTGGAGTTTATAGTTCTAAATGGGCGTCTTATATGGAAGGCTTTCCAGATTGTTGAACAATTTGGAAAGCCCATATAAGACGCGAACACGAGCCCTGGCATTAGAATTTTTTAAGCATATTTCGTGAGGCGAAAGGGAGGTTTTTTCATTTAGGAAATTTCATAATAGTAAGTTAGAATTTTGGCTAAATGCATTCAAGTGCGCTGAGTTGAATGCTCCTCTTGCTGAAGTCTCGCAAAGAGTTACTTTGAGACCCATATGCATGAAAATCCTCCCAGTGGCAAAAAAAAGAAGCGGCGTCCCCAGTGATGAAAAGCCATAGCAGTGTTCGCCCGCGGCCCTTTTATGACAAGGGACGTCGCTTACTTCACCCCCTTCACCCCCGCTTTTCATGTGGGCCTTCTAAGGTAGTTCGTAGGGACAGTCGATGAGGAGAGCAGAGCCCCGGGTGAAAACAGCCATGAAAATGTACATAGCTGGGAAAGGCTTGCCGGGTTTGTGACGGCCACTTTGGTCAGAAAACTTTAGGATGTGAAAATTTGAGAGTATCCGAGGATTTTCGCAAATGTGGGAATGAGCAACTTTGGCAGCTACAATTTATGGTGATAACGCTGAAACTTTGGCTCAAAACCGCACACCAACGCTTAGGGCTTGCGCTGCATTTCGCATTGCAGGAGGGTTCAAAGAAAGTGGGAATGGACAAGTCCTAACGTCGCAGACATGATGCAGAATCTTTGCGTTGCGCAGCTCATCACATCAATTTTGGTCTGATTCGGTGCACAAACTTTAAAGGTGTAAGGTGGCGCATTTTCTCAACATCATCTTTGGAGCTAGATTCGAAAGCGATTAAGTAAGATCAAAAGGATTTGAAAATGCGAGAAAAGATCGGTAGTTTCGGCGGTTTATAAAGGAAACATTTGGATGAAAACGAGTTGGGGGGGGGCAGTTTGGCTCAGAACTCAGGAATGACAATAGAACGCGAGTTGCAAAGAAAGCTGAGAGGAAGCGATCAATTCATCACTTTGGTTAATGATGTAACTTGGGAAACCATTTAAAGCAGGAGATCCTGACATTTAACTTTGATGATCTCCGAATTCGTTGAGTGTCTGAGAAATCGCCTACTTTTGGAGGAGAAAAGGTTTCCACGCTCTAACTTTGAGAGCCATATCCCACTTCACACACACAGCCAGTCCGGAGCGCCGCGAAGCGGCGCTTCGGACTGGTATGCATATAAAATATATGCACCAGACGATCTGAGATCGTCTGGTGCATATATTTTCGTCACTTCACATAATTTTCGGACCTTTTTAGCATAGACGGATTCTCCGGTCAAAAATCTACAAAATCATTTTCATATCATTGCTTTTCCTTTGTTTTTTGCCTTCATTTCTTCTCGCTTTGTTAAATATCGCGCTCTAATGCCAAAGTCTTGTGCATGCTTAGTATTCAGCTCCATATGGAATTTCACTCTTACCTTACGTCTTTTCTTTCAGAGTAGTAAGTCTTTCTTGTTTTCATCTTCTTCTAAGCAGGTAGGCCAATGGGAACTTCGTAAAACTTCCGAAAGTCAGTGGAGACTTCGTTTTCAGAAACCCTAGAGACCGACTCGTGCCGGGCCCTGCCTGGGTACCACTTGCTACGCACCCGTATTTTCTCAATATAGCATCAACGACTTTGATGTAAAGACAGGGATCTTAAGAACAAAGTTTTTTTTTCAATTAACTGAGTGGCACTAATTAGTTCACCAATATGTTTACAGAACATTAGCAGGTTGCAATTATTCAAGCAATGTATTGACACTAAAACAAGAGACATGTACAGATTTTAAAACGGAATACGAGACAGATCGCCATTGAAGAAACCGCCGTTATGCTCCTTGCTCAGCTTGGAAAAGGAGCGTACCAAAAGCGCTGTGGCTTCTTCGATCTCAAAAAAGGAATGTGAAGCAGTTTTGGTTTCACTAGCTGTAAATAATTAATGTACCGTAGAAGTTGCTTTCTTTCCTCCCATTCGGGTCTGCACCCATCCAGGACAAAAATTCGCAACGAGAATATGGTCAGGAATCAAATCAACGGCCATGGTCCTCATCAAAGCATTCAATGCTGTCTGAAAAATGTTATGCAAAGGCTAAGGCCTCGGGCAGAGTTCACGCAATTTGATCGTCGCGATTGATCGCGACAAGACAACTGTAAAATATCAGTGCATGCCGATCTTCTTGCATTTCGGTTATGATAGTTCTCCAACACGACTAGTCGCGACTAACTATCACAACTTAAATACAAGAAGATCGGCACGCAAAAAACTCGTTACACATGTCTTGTAGTGATGAAATCGCGTGAACTCTACCCGAGGCCTAAGGCTTGGTGACGCTTGATATGCTATGAACTTTGCTTATTCTGTAGGCCAACATGCCGTTATGACCTGATCCTGAAGTGTTATCCGTAATGGAGCCAATCCCAGCTGAGATGTTTAAAATAGCAGCGCGGTCTATTGAGAATTCATCGGAAGCGGTTTGTGAAGCAGCCTTGCGCAACAAGGGAAGGAATGTCTGAAAAAAATTGTACAAACGAAATTTATTACTGAGCTAGATCATCACATCAATCACCTGAGTAAGAACAGCTACACTAGCCGCATTGGTATCAAAGTTTTTAATGAGTGCTGCGCGATCTGGCTTCTGGTTTGTAGAATACTTCACAAACATTCCAGCATTGTTCAAGAGAACGTTCAGCCCACGGTCCCCTACGATCTTCTCTACCTGAAGTTGACTTGATAGAATGATTTTTGCCAGGAAGTGGAAAAGCATTCGCATGGCAAACTTTTCCTCTACAATTCAAGGTCACTTTGCTTCAAATACAGAATCTTTTAGTATCTAACACATTACTTTGCCGAAGCCAATCTTGCTTAATGGAAGAATCTGTTATATTTGGATAGCCTCGTCTTTGCAATCTTCTACCTGTGCGTCAATCTCCTTCCGCTTCACCCTTCTTCTCCCATTAATCAAGCCTTTCGTTTGAAGTCCTATCTTGTGGTGAGAACAAAAAACTAGCTTACTTGAGGATACAAAGTGTTGATAGACTCGTCAGACGTCACATCTAGCTTGAGCACGGCCAGTCTTTTGTCAGAGATCTCTTTCAATTCCTGCAAGAAGGCTTCTTTTGTCAATGTTTCGTTAGGTTAAAATGAAGAACTACAAGAGTGAAGGTGCATGAGAGGTACGCTTGAAAGCGCATAACAGGTTGTGTGATGATTTTTTGTTTTTTTTTCTTGATCTATTCGCATTTGGTAAAATGTATAAACTCTACAAAAACGTGCTTCACTAGTTTACTAAGAATTTGAAGCTTTTCGGATTTAGAGTGAAATTTTAAGAATGCGAAGAAATCATTTTCGAAACTCCTTTTGTCTCTAACTTTTCTCTTTTCTCATTAATAGGATTTGATTAACAAGATACACAACAAACAAAATAGACTGATCGCTTGCCAGGTAACATCATTATTCATTTTAGTCTGCTTACTTCCTTCCACTGTGTCTTGCCTTTATTCAAAACTCGGCGAAGGATCTGCTACGACGTTCGATGTCTCGCGCACTTAAGCTGTTTCCCACAAACATTGATTTATGAGTGAATGATACATAAATTCTGCAATTTTCTTATCACAGACTATCCTCTTTGATAATTCGATTTATCTGATCATTAAGGTCTCTGATCCATTTAAGCGTATCGTAAATGATCGTCACGGTAATTTGGCTTTACAACTCAAGCTAAAATTTTCAACATTTTCGAATCCAGGAATCGAAACAGAGGAATTGATGAAGGAGAATCAAACTTTTCGGAAGCACATGCATGCTCTACAGTACACCACACAAAACACCAATAAAATAAGATAAAAACACTTGTTGAGCAACCATTTCCGATTTTTTATAGGATTTTTATATCATTTTCAAAAATGCTCATATCATAATCATTGCTCGATAATATGAATAGTTCTAAAAAAGCACTCATACACAACACTATACAGCAAAGAAACCAACCTCTCCTTTTTTGGAAGCCTCTTTGCTGTTCTGAAGGAGAAATCACAATTGCTAAAACAGAAGGCAGCGGTAATGTACTCACGTTTGAATTGGATGACTCACGAGAGGTAGCAATTACATGCTGGACTTCTTTATTTTTGAGAAATTGCTTTACGAGACCCAGACCGATTCCACGATTTGCTCCGGTGACGAGGACCGAGTACGGAGCCATTCCTCAACCACTCTCACCTCTAATACCGAGATTTTATTTGATAATAAAACAAAAGAGCGAGAGCGGAAAAGCTTGTTGTATCTTCAAATAAACTTTGGCAAATATCTTTCGAGATTGGCATAAAAAGTTGAAAGAATAGCATCTTATATATAAAGCTGAATGTCTGTTTGTATGTATGTCTGTATGTCTGTATGTATGTCTCTATGTCTGTATGTACGTAGGTTCCGAATAGAAAATTCCATTTCTGAACCGATCGGGACCAAACTTGGGTGGAGGAACGAACACCTCAATTAGGCACCGCCTCCGCGGACCACTGGTCCCAACACGATGCACAACGATAGGACGAAAGGACCAGCAGCCCGCGGCAACGGTGCCGAATTGAGGTGTTCGTTCCTCAACCCACCAAACTTAGCACACATACACTTCGGGCCCCGGCGGGTGTCATGGGCTACTTTTCGTCATCGATCAATATCGATTTTATCGATTTTTTGCAAAATTTGAGCTACGGGGCTGGGAGTTGGCACAGGGGGGAGGGGTAATCGAGCATGCTAATCACCCCCGTGGGGGTGATCAGCATGCTCGATTACACCCCTCTGCCAAATTCCAGCCCCCTAGCTCAAATTTTGCAAAAAAATCGACATCGATCGATAACGAAAAGTGGACTGTGACACCCGCCGGGGCCCGAAGTGGATGTGTGCCAAGTTTGATTCGGATCGGTTAAGAAATGGAATTTTCTATTCGGAACATTCGGCGGAGCTGGGAAGCCAGCTAGTTTATAATATTTTAGACTTCTATGCAGACATGCTTCATGAAGAGATGGTTAGAATTGCACAGGTAGCAGATCGATCTTACGAATTTGATGATTCTTATGCCCAGAATCCGTTCCCTCATATAAAAGGGACCGCCCAACGTATCCTGTGAAAACAAAAAGACAACTTGTCAGTTCCTATGTGATGATTGTTGATATTATGCAACAGATGCTATAAACAGAGCCATAAATACAGTCGGAAAATCGAAAGCAAGTATGTAAGGCGAAATTAGTTGGAAAATCTTGTTGATTCTAGAGACGATTAAATCAAAATTACAAAGAATTTAAAATATCGAAATTCTTGATATTCATAGGAACAACCAATCATAAGCTCTAGGAATAAGCAAGTCATAAAGCCATTAACCGGAAATGGATGTAGACGTTTTGGCAATTTTAAAATTAACTCACAAAAGCATTTTTGTATGCTTGTCTTCGTATCATTGCAATTACCGACACAAATTTCCGTTTCAGAGTAGAAAGAGCAAGAGAATTCTTCCACCTACATAGCCTAACAACCACTCAATAACACTCACCGAAGGGAATCGCTAAAACTGTGCACGAAATCTTTCTGGATATGGAGATGGAGATACTCCAACGACACAAGGCGTGCTCTTTTTTTTATCGAGATAGCAGCTCTCTCGCCCCTGTGCCTCGGAAATGGTTGCTCTTCACACAATTCTTTTAGACAAAGAGCAGCACATTGGATGGTCCTTTTGTTCACGATGGTAGAGTTTACGATAGAAAAGTGCGTCTCGTACTCGTGAAACTAGGATAATTCAGAATCGCACGTCACATACGAAGATGAAAGGATTTTAGCTTGAGACCATATTCATCGTCAGGTTGGTCTCCGCTTTCAAAAATCGACAGTACAGTAAGCCAAAAATAGATAAGCATGCTAACAAAAAGTCACATGATACTTTTGCATCTTCTCATTTTTTTTTCTCAAAACAACGAGTTCTAGGAGTTTTGATACATGGATTAGAAGCATTTTAGGTTGCATACATCAGCTCTCAGATTGAAACCACTTTCAAATGTTTTCCGATTGATGACTGACAAAGCAAGCCTTTCAATTTTGTAAAAAAAAAAACACAGTAGAATGAAGGCAGAGAGAGCCTGGTACCAGTATCAGAGTACCTCTTCATTGCTATGACCAAACTTTGGAATTTTCAGAACACATTGCGCGATCGTCTGGAACGATGGAACAAGATTGCATCCAAAATCTGGTTGAATTAGCAGATGTAAGTATCTATGAACCAATACGGGCAGAAAAAGCATAGCCTCCCACTTTTTATGAACATGAACACTTATATCAGTCCAACTAAACAGAAAAAAGTGAGGTATTGATCAAAAACGTAACTGTGGACGTAGTAACGATTCCTCTCGCTGGGCAAAGGGGAACATGCAGTTGTTTACCAGTCGTGTCCAAAAAAATCGAAATGCATCCACACTAGCATAAGAGACAGTGAATCAGTGATCCTGTTCTCTTTGAATACGGCAGAAAATTCCATTGCTTTGGTACCAATAGATTACCAAATTCATCTTTTTTCTTAAGGCTGATTTATCTGGCTTGTTTTGACCATGAATTTGCCGAAGGTTAACGTTTGTCCGTTTATAGGATCCCCACAAAAAACAACAAACATTTTGCAAGCTGAAGTTACCACGATCATGTTCCCTTTGTACGTCAAATTATACATTTTATAAGCTTTCTGGAGATGTCAAGCTTGTAAAGTTCACACAAGCCATTACGGAGATCCCAAATACTTATTAGTTTTCATTCCAAACTTTGTCTTCCGTTTTCCTGTACAGCTCACATTTGAAAAAGTGCCGTTTTCAGCTCTTCGCTACTTTTTTCTTTTATTTTCCTTGTCTTTTCTCCTCATGATTAGCCGCAATTTTTCTAAGCTCGAGTTCAAAAGAATCTGCTACGAAAGTTGATTGCAAACTATGCGTTTTGACACCACAAAAGGATTTATAGTCTTTTGAGATATAAAACGACAGTTTGTTTTGGAATTCTCGAACACCTAGTACCGTGTCCTAGTTTCAGCTAGGTTTAAAGGCAGTGTTCACCAAAATTTAGTTGCCGAGATTTTTGCATTTTGCAAACCTGTCGGAGCCTGTCTAGCACCGTATGGGCTTAAAATCGCACAAAGTTCCCAAAAACCCCGTTTTCTGGAGGCCACGCGGAAGCAACGTGGACGAGTTGTACCTTCCAACTTCAGCCTCAGCCACAGTGGCAGCAACAGACGGGAGGTGAATGCCAAGTGGAGGGACATGTTCAAACGCGTAAGGTGAAGGCCGAAGGAGTCGTCCGCGCGTACCAAGCCGCTCTCCGCGTACCACTTTAAGTTAATTTTTCTCAGCTTGGAAGGGGTCAAATTGAGTGGGATTTGTTGCAGTGGCCTATTTAGAGGTCCCTATCATAACTTATAATAACGGGCTAAGGATGTTTACGTGACTTTGTGTGTCTGTCTGTGTGTGTGAAAGTGTGTCTGTTACGAAATTCGTAGAGAGTGTTCCAGCCAACCTCCTGGGGTCAAATTTTGCACAGCGCATGCTACCCGCATGAAAGTCTAACATGCAAAAGCACGAGCAGATTCGTTGAGTGGATCACTCAGAAACTGCGCGTCAAACGGATCCACTTTGCATTTGGGCCGCATAATTGGGTCCGTAATTCCACTTTTTGCAAATTAGTGGATGTTTATGCCAAGTAAAAGCGCAAACCATGAAATTAGACTCAAAAAGTGATCAAAAGTCCATTGCTTTAGAAAAACGGCGCCAAAAAGTATTGGCTGCATAAATGGTCAATTTGCCAAGGTTTTACCAGAGCATTTGACGAGATTTTTGCACAAAGATCTAGCTCACGGTGACTGCTGTTCTTATTGCAACTGTCAAGACCATGGGAAAATCAAAAACCTGTAAAAATTTGCATTTGTTCCCCTGCAAAAATTCTGATCCATGCGAAATCGCCGATTTCACATAAAAAGCTTTCGGAATGAGTAGTTGTTTACATTTTGTTCGTGATAGTCGGCATTGCTCAGTGAGTTCCAATGCCATCATTATGCGAGAATGAGTAGGGCCTAGATAGTAGAGCCAGTGCGAGCCTCTGCGAAGCAGAGGTGAAGCACTGGTAATAGAATATCTAAAGAGCCGCGCGACCTCACTTTGGTGAGACACTGCCTTTAAGCTCCACACTGCGTAATCCATTGCGAGAACGTATATGTTAGAAAACAATACATAGCGCTTAGTACATATAGTTTCCAGATTGTCACCCAGAAGCACAATTCACATAGGGGGAGTGGTTATTGTCCACTGATATCAAAAATTCATAATGTTGAATTATGGCGAAGTAAAAAAAAACAAATTTGTAGAATATTATGACAACTTTAACGACCACACGACCTGCCCCTTGCAATCAACAACAACAATTCAATTTTGAAGTTTCAAATGAGATTTCGAGATCCTAGTAGAGTCGTTCATAATATCATAGCTGAAATATTTGTGCATCAAAGGTCGACATCTACAAACTGACATTTTCTTCAAATGCCAACATGACAGCTTAGTCTTTCTCCACAAGATAATGCGAATGGCAACTGAGTAACGAAGTGAGCAGTCTAACTATGAGAACGGATGCTCTTAGTCGTGTTACCCTCGAACAAATGAACGTTCGATGATGCAGAGGTGGAGCACATTTTTTTCGTTCACTTCTATCATGACTTATAATAACGGGCTAAGGGTTGTTTACGTCTTTTTGTGTGTCTGTGTGTCTGTCCGTTACGAAATTCGTAGAACATGTTCCAGCCAACCTCCTGAGCCCAAATTTTGCACGGCGCATGCTAGCAGCATGAAAGTCCGATATACAAAAGCGCGAGCAAATCCGTCGAGTGGATCCGTTAAAAATTGCGCGCCAAACGGGTCCACCTGGCTTCTGTACCGCAAAATTCGGTCCGTATCACCACTTTTTGCAGAGTCGTGGATGAGTTTGGTAAGCAAATGTGCAAGCGATGGAGTTTAGCCAGAAAAGTGGTCGAAAGTTTACTACATAACGAAAACGGCGCCAAAATGAATTGGTTTTGTAAATGGTCAACTTGCCAAGGTTCTAGCCAAGCGTTTGAGAAGATTTTCGCACAGAGATGTAGCTCACGGTTATCATTACCTTTATGGCGACTACCAAGCCATGACAAATC